>VZTX01026579.1:907573-940565 GCA_013400915.1 Pardalotus punctatus | reverse complement strand
AAAAAAAAAAAAATCAGCCATTCCTAAAAATATTAGGTCTTTACAAAACAGTACATGAAATGTGTTGCTTTCTTTTCTGCCTTAGGTGGAATGAACACTTTCCTGCTATTCATTAAACCTTGTTCCCCCAGTTTGCATAAAACAGACTCCTACTAGCATACACAGAATGAATGCATAAATTTAAAGAGGAGGTATCAAAACAAAGGGTAAAAGCAGGCAGTCTTCCTTGAAAATTACATATAAATGATAAAACATGAAATATTTAAGTTACACTTTCAAAGGGATGTTACACAACAAATTCAGTGTACTATCAAAATATCAGTAAGTAGCTTATAAGCCATGAAAAACATAATTGCTTCATTAATTCTAACTGAAGTTACCCAATTACCCTTTTTGCTACCCTCATGTCCTAAAAATTTTACACTTACAGTGCAAAATATAAATTTATTTTTCCTTTTCAAAATACAGCTCTAGTTCAGTCTATCCCAGGGTATTATAAATATGTGAACTTGGCAGTAAGTTGACTTTTTTTAGACAAGTTAAATTATCCCCTACTGCAGCATAATTAAGCTATGTCATTCAATAAAAATAAACGTACCAGGAACTCAACCCAGTAACTGTGATTTGCCCATTCTCATGTCACCAACAAGTCTCAATCTTAACACAAACATACTTTTCGTTATGACTTCTTTAAAGGAGATCAAATCTGAGTTTTTAGAAAGCGCCAGGCAGTTTCATGTTAGGCTACAGCCCAAGGGTTGGTTCAGGGTCAAAAGGAACAGACTATAGATACATATTGTCCAGCAATTTAATTCCCTCATTGGCTCTTGAGCCTCTGCTTATTCACACTACGTGCAACATCAGTTCCCCCTAAGCTACTTTATACTGGGAGCATAAGGAAGACAATCTGGAATTTGCTAATATGGATCACTCAAGATTCCTGACATCTGGGACCTGGAAGGGCTATGCCATGTTTCAGCCCCATGCCTGGGTCAGTCTTTCAAAAGTTTCCAAGTAGTTTTGTCCCTTCAAACACCTCATGAGCTACTCTTGGCACACAACAAAACCAAAATTTCTTCAAGATGGAAGCTGTTCTTTCCATTGCAGGCTTCTCAGAACCAAAAATAATTACAAGAGCACCTTTGAGAAGTACAAGCTTTGATGGAAATACAGGCTGAGTACAAGGCAATGAATCTGCAGCCAGGGTTATGGCCTTATGAGTGGCTGTCACATTCTGCAATGTCATATTCAAAATGCTATAAAAACATAGGTACATACAGAGATATTGATGGCATTTCTTCAGTGGAGTGGAGATGGCTTATTCTAGGTTTGATTGCTGTAGTGTTACACACATTATAAAATTTACAAAAAAAAAGAAAATTCCTGTTGGTTTTGTATGTTTCCCACACATTTCATTTTACCTAATTATCAAAGTGTATGCAACTGTTCATGAAACTTTTATAACTCTTTGATGAAGTCTTAGTTCTGGGACACTTTCAGGGCCTGATCTCTCTGAACAGAGAGATTATTTTGAGTAGAAAATGTAGCTTTCACTTGACTATAATGCTTTTTGCCCTAAGAGTTCTTGCATTTCAAGGCCAAGTCTAGCCCCAGTTGAGAGCACTGGCAAGACTATGAAGTATTTTAACAGATTTTGCACCAGGCTCTAAATTCAAATGACAATTTCTTTTCCAACCTGAATACACTTCAAAATAATTTTTGTCTGTTATACAGATATTTAACTAAGTTTACAGATCTGTAAGTTTTATTTTTCTGGGAATTTAGATTTGTCTTCTGAAGGGCCTTAAATATGAGTTAACTAACTTGAAGATGCACAAAGCCATCTGCCAAAGACTTCAGAAGAAAAATTTGAAAGTCTGGAAGACATGCAGCTCTGACTGTACAATATTAAGGCAATCGCTGCACTGACCAGAGTGCAAAAGTTGAGATAGTTTTGTTGATTTAAAGACGGAATGCCAAGAGAACACATAATATACTGTTATATCTCTGGCTTAAACTTGAACTCAGCATAAATTATTTCAGGAATGTTTTGCATAGTCTCTTTTTATATCTCCAGTGCAAAATCTATTTTGATTGCATGGCCCTGGAATAAGTCTGTTATTTTTCACATTTTATCATTTTTGGAACCAGTATACTACGACACAGTTTTCTTATCTTTCAACCCATGCCCCCCTGCCCCTTAAGTCAAAAATAAAACACACTGCACTACTTGTAAAAGCAGAGAAACAGGCTAGAGTGGAAATCTCCATTCACTGAGGGAAGGTTTTGCATCTCCAAAGGAAAACAAAACAAATTTAGACTGTGGTTAAGCTACCACATATGCTACAGCAGTATTCCATAGCTCAGCATCCTTCTTTAATGCAGCAAATATTCAAAAGGCAAAGCTGAGAATTTTTATAAAAGATCAAGGATTTACCAAAAAGATCATATACGCAGCTGAGATAGAACAGCAAGAACTTGAGATGAGATTTACATATACCCTAATTCCAGGTCACCAGTATAACAAAAAACACAAAAAAAGATTCACACATATGAAAGAAGGAAAAGCACATCTCATGTAGTAATTTAAATGTTGTATACGTGAGGAACAAGTCAAATCAAAAAAAGGCTCAAACTTGGTAGCAGTCAGGAATATCCATTTAATGTGCCCTTTGCTTCTTCATATTCTTCTGATCACAGAAACAACCCCTAAGGCCCTTCAAACATGAGTTTTTTTTTGCATGCTATTAAATAGTTAAACATAATAAAGGAAATGTTTTTTCATTACCTTTTTTGTTTCTAAGGGAAGAAATCAGCAAATGCAATGCTTATACTAGGAGAAGAGCTAAAGATATTTGAATTTCTAAACACCTTGATAACAGGCTAGCTTTAGAACAAGGTCAAGATGAGAAGAAAATACATGGATCCAAGGAAAGCAATGAAGGGTATCACTGGTGCAGTTCCTTCACCTTTCAAGTTTTCTAAAGCACCAATCCCAAAGACCAGGAAAGTGGCCACAAAATACACTGCTGATGTAATATTAGAAATATTGAGAGCATACAGGGGTGGAGGCTACACAGAGAAATAACAGAAATAAATAGATTGATCCCAGATTGGTTGCTACCCTGTGAGTATTCATCGTGCTCTGTTTATGGAGGTACCTGCAATGCTAGCAAATGTCTGCCTGCAAGGGATCCCACAGTCAGGAGTGACAAGGAAATGTGGAAATAACATGATTTATTCCATGTGCTGCCACACCAACTGAAAGCACTCTGCCCATGCTGCTCAACCCAGTAGGGTACTTTGTGCACCAGTAATGAGCAATAAATTCAGCCTTGAACACTGCTCTTCTCCACATCTGCTTTTCCTTATCTTCGTGTTGATATATTTCCATTTTATTTACCCTCACCCTAAACTGCCATACATTTTCTTTAAGGGGCAGACCCTAAACAGCACATCATTCTTCGGACATGTAAGCAGCAAGGCACCTCCTCTGCAATGTAATCAATTGAAAACCTTAAAAAGACAAACAAAACCCAGCATGCCTAGCCATATTTATCTGTGGTTTTGCTGATCAAACATCAACATGCATAAACAACATAAGGACCAGCTAAATAAAATCAGATGCCCTACAGAAGTTGTCAGACCTCCATAAAATATTTGGGTTGAATTATATCATAATTAATTTCAATTCTCTGTTACAATTTCAAATTAGTTAATAGCTCAGTGCAGAATAGTTCTTTCTAGTTTGTAGAATCAAGTCATCTTCATACTATGCCCTGATTTGCGGTCAGTGTGTAAAACTGGATTATTTAGTAAAATTTTATGAATCCTTTTTTGCCCCTCCCATTATATAATGTCATTACAAAACCTTCAGGAGATTCAGGTTTTCTCAATGCTTTAAATTCCCATAAGCTGCAATAGAGATTAGCTTTGGTAAAACAAGGTTCAACCTTGGAACAGTCATTTCACATCTGAGTCGGTCCTGAAGCCATTCCCTCTGAGGGACTACTAAGGTGAGTACAGGTTAGACAATCAGACCAGCTATTAATCTAATCCATGGGAATACTCTTTATCATGCAATTCAATCATGAGACATGACTTAAGGTTTTGGAGCAGTATATACATCAGTCATGGCAATTTTGGGAAAGGCAGAAGGAAGGTGTTTGACCTCCCTAACTTTGGAATGCATATATGACATTTTAGCTGATAGACGCAGCAGCTGAAAGCGGATAGTCTCAGACAGGCAAACATGTCTTCTCCCATTATAAGATTTTTCATAGTTTAGGTAACTATATCTTTGTCTTGTTCTTGCAATTCAGCTCATATTTGCAGAAGTTTATATTTTCTAAGTCTCAGCCCATCCATTCTCTATCTTTGATGATTTAGGATTAACCAACAAAAGATTACAAGAAAGATTATTTCATTGACCACCTGCACCACTGTCCATCATTCACACACCAATTGCTCTTCCTGAACAAAGACCCTAATCCAGCAAATATAAAGCTACTTAAAATCTTCAGAGCAATTCCTATAATTGTTCACACCCAAGGAAGAGGTTTGAGGTTTTGAATAGACTAAACACTATGGAAAATAGTAGATTCTGTTGGTTATTATGCACTGCAAAAATTTCCAAAACATCAGCAACATAATAATTTTTATAATAGGGAGCAGTGTGTTTATTTAGCTAATGGAAAGAGAACATTGTTCAAAACTTCCTCCTCTCCTTGCTTGCATATGTACATACTAGTCAAGAGATTTTTTCCCCCCATCTTTTAAAATCTCTTTCTGTTGATGATGGATGAAGTACCACAGAATACACTGAACCTGATACCTTTTTCCAGACAACGTAGATAGCAGTTAAATACAGGGTTTGAGTGAATAAAACGGGATTCACACAAGAGTAGTAAATTATGCACTTAAAACTTGGTCTTTGCCTTAGGGTTTTTGTCATCTTGTAGCAACTGGTACAGATTTGCAGACTATTTTGGAAGCCATCTTATTATTCATCAACTTGGGGGAGGGCGGGGGACTTTTAATACTTGCCTCTGATTATAAAATACTGAGCATATTCTATACAAGCTGGCTATAGTTGCCCCATTTTATCATAACTGGCTAGTCAGAAGCGGCACAGGTGAATAGTCCTCATTTGTAGTTTCAATGGTTTGTTTCAGTTTGAGGTTTGCATGGACATTGAACCTTTTCTGTACTTCATGGTAGTTACAGCTGCCCTCTACTTAAGGTTTTTCCCTATGTACACACAATACACATATCATTTGGAACTGTTAATTCCTTAAGCACCACAATAAACTTCACTTATCAAACATTGTGAATGTCTACCTGAAGCCACAACTACACCCAACATGGTGCAGAAATTTTCAGGAAACAGCCACCTTCAAAATAACCAATTGTTGATTATATTTCTGTATATGGAATACCATTTTTGAGGCATAATCAATACACATCGGAACAAAAAATCTGTTATGGATGCTACTCCTGGGTTAATGGAGATAATACCTCTGAATACTTATACAACATAAATGTATATGGAATACATATTTTATACGCACACACATAAATACATTAGACTATCAGCATAATATTGACAGGTTGACAGAGCTGGGGCTGTTCAGCTTGGAGAAGAGAAGGATCCCGTACTGAAAGCAAGTTTATAAAAAACAGGGAGAGTGACTTTTTACATGGGCAGATAGTGATAGCTCAAGGGAGGATGGTTTTGAATTAAAAGAGATTTGGCTTAGATGTTAGGAAGAAATTCTTTACTCAGAGGGTGGTGAGGCACTGAACCAGGTTGCCCACAGAAGCTGTGGATGCCCCATCTCTGGCAGTCTCCAAGTTCAGGCTAGGTGTGGCTTTCAGTAAAGTGATCTAGCAAAAGGGGGGTTGGAGCTAAATGATCTTTAAGGTCCTTCCAACCCTAATCACTCTGTGACTCTATAATGCTGATTTTATTCCTTCACAGCACATTAAAACAACCAGTATCTAAAATTATGCCTCCTATCTCAGGTTTCTCAAATTAGACCTTTAAAAGGTTTAGTATTGCAATCTTGAGAGCTACAAAGTGATAATTTGAGCAGCAAATTCTTTTTTTCAGCTGTCGGCAACAGATATCAGAAGTTTAAGGAGTTCTTCAGAGTGGTGGGGAGGGGTTCAGAAAACTCCACCTAAGATAGTTCCTTGGCAGACAACATTATTTACTAGACTACTGCTTTAAGTGGTTAAAATTTACAGTAAAAGCATAGTCAGAATAAGGGTGTGCCAGTTTTTAATTTCCAGTTAACACAAAAAAAAAAACCTGCAAAATACATTCATTTTAAGGTATAAGAGTGCAAGAAAAGAAAAGGTGCTGTGTGTCATCTGCTTAATGTTGGAAAGAATTTTTTAATTCTTTCATAATCTTTAAAAAAAAAAGTTTTGTGATAACAGATGTTGACTTACACTATCAAAATATAGCTTGTTGCAATGTTACTGTTCATCAGTATGCAGTTCAAATGGAGCCAGAAAGCACAAAAGCATCTCCCTGTGTTCCAAATCATGTATTTCATTAGACCCATTATAAGAAATAGTAACAAATAAAGTCTAATATTTTGACAAACTCAGAATGAAAAAGATGGTTGACTTTGAACTATACCTGATTACAGGAAAGCTAAGAAAGCATTATGAAATACAGTTTTATGGCTTTAGGATTTTCAAATACTCTGCCCTCCACTATAGACCGCTGAAATAGCTATTCAGGAGCAGACATCGTCCCCTGAGTGCAGAGCCACACGGAAGGATTAAAGCAAGGAGAAAGCTCTTCTTCCTTCCTTCCCCCTCCAGGCTCTACCCCTCCCACATGCAGCACCAAGCCGGCTCGGAACAGAAACATCCGCAGGTCCCGCTGCGGAGAGCGGAGCCCACCCCTTCCACATCCAGCCCCTCCCCTGCTCTGCAAACTCTGCAGAGGGCCTTGTCCAACACTGACCCTCAGCTTCAAAGGCTGCTGTCACCCTGTGCGGCACAGACATCCCTGAAAGGAAAGAGTGCTCTCTAAATATTTTGAGATGACTAAGAGATATATTTCTAAGTTCTTTTTTCTTTCAGTCGGAAAAAAACAAGATGAGCTTTTCACCTTTTCTAGACACAGTTTTGGAAAAATGTTTGAAATCAAGCCCATCCTATTTTCTACTTGTACCTTTCCTTTTTTCTTTTTATTCTTCCCCCCCGCCCCACAGATAAGCATGCAGTCTTCTGGAGCTCTTTTGTGAAATCAAAAAAATGCCAAACAGAAGACCGTATGTATTTGCCTTATGTATGAAAAAACTGATAAGGCGCTGGGCAAGACAGCCCTTTGACAGGATTCTTGACATGCCAGTTCTTCACCAAAAACCTTATTTCTTTTAACAGTTAACCTCTATGGAAAGAAAAGCTTCAATACACCCATGAATAAGACTTATTCCCTATGAGTATACAAGTCTGCATAATACTTATACACTTGGATGCTCATATTCCTGATGAAAGAAAATAAAAGACACAAAGGATATAAAAATAATCCCACAGTATTCAAGGATTTTTGTAAGGACTATACCCTTGCTGACATTTAAGGAATTTCTGATGATACAGAGTTTTCTGACGTGAAAGCAATTTCTGACTAGGACTTTTCATCAAACCACTGTGGGCTGCAGTTACCACAAAATTGTTTCCTACTCATTGCATGTTATTCCATGGTGATTAGCATGATTGCCAGACAAAGTATTTACACAAGTTAAGTGTACATTGAATAAAATCTCACAGGGGGCACACATTACTTCACTTCTCTAGCACTTCACATGCATATAGACTATACACACACACAAGCACACAACGCAAAATCTGTAACTTGAATTTCTCATCACAGCATATTAAAGGATGAGAATCTGTACAATTCCTGTTCAAAGTAACTACACGAGCTCCAGAAACAAGCACCACGTTTCTATTACATGCTATGAAAGCAAGCAACCTTTCACCCTTAAAAATCTTTCCTCATCCTTGTATGTGACCAAGCCAGTAAGTTTTTCTTTTAAAAGGTGGTAGCAGCAAAGATACAGAAAATAAATACAGCAGGTATTTTAGAATAAGGCTTCATGACAAATTTGGTTTGAAAAATGGCTGCAGAGCCTGGAATCAATTTGATACTGCGCTATTTGAAAATTCCTGGTCCTCGCTTCCCCATTCCTGGTCTGCAGGAGGTTTGGGTGGGTGGACAAGGGGAGAGCACTAATTGAAAGCAGTACAGCTCTGCCTGTGAGGAGTCAAATGGAAGAAGCTGTTTCCCTCTCTGACTTGAATATGAGAAAAACTTAATCCAGACACGATCGTTTTGAGGGCCTAAATGCTCACTACACAGCACCATGCACAGTGCGAAAATCCTGAAAGCTGACCTTGTATTCCTATGAGGTCAGAGCTCAAGAACTAGACTGAAATTTTAAGCAAGACAGACACTTTTATGTCTTTTATCTATGGGAATTACTATGCCAGGGCAGAATAAGATTCTGTGTATGTAGAATATGTCCAAAAATAGGTAAGTCTAGCTTTATAAACAAGGAAAGGAAATTAGGTTGTTTTCCAGTGCCTGCAATCCTTATTAATGAGCATGTATTAATATGCAATTATCCTCTTGAGAAAGCAGGAGCAATTTATGTTATATAATTGGGACCCAGTTATTTATGATGTACTTGCAGATCCTGCCAAAGACAGATTATCAACAAGGGAGCTCTACCCTGACTTCAGTTAGAGTGTGACACATTAAGACATGCAGAAAGCAGAAGGCCACAGCTATGCTGCACATCACTTAATTCCTGCCTTTAAGGTAGGGTACAGTAATTAAGTGCTAATGCTCACTGGAATTTCCAGTGGAAATTCAGGCAGTTACTCCTTGGCAGAGCCACAGACGTTTTTTGGTTCTCCAGTTCCAGAAGAGTTCAGTATGAGCTAAAAGGAAATCACGTAATATGAATGGATATTCCTCCTGATGTGATATGAATGGATACTACTCCTGATCATATAAAATTTACTTAAATGTTCATGAATCAACATCAGAGATGAAAATCTTTTTATTCTATAATACTCTAATTACACACCACATCTGACTTGTAAAGTTCAGGCTGCAGTTAAACTGTCCCAGAATGTGCAGGAAAATCAATTCTGCAGTTGCATTCCAGTCCAATAGCAGAACAGAAAAAACTTGTGAAGACACAGAACCCTGTGTTGATAATCAGATTTTCAGAATCACTAAGTGTTATGCTTCAGTGGCTCTGACTGAATCAGTAATTAAGCAACTTTTGAAAAACAACTTCCCTTAGATTTGAGCACATGATACTCAGTAAACAAACTGCAAACTCCTCAAGTCTGCCATTCATACCTGGTTTTACCCATTTCATTTTTGCAATAGCAGCTGTTCCAGCTTGAAGAGCATTTGCACTGACTTGAATTTCCAATCTCACTCTTGCAAATGGTGTCAAGAGATTGAGGTTACTCATCTGCATAATCCATTTTTAAGTGGTAGCACTGGGCCTATGAGAACAAGCTCATTCCCTAGTCTGCACTCTTTGTCCTTGTTTCTGGGCAGGTCACAGCAGAGTTAGATTGGCGAGAAATAAATTAAAAAAAAAAAAAAATTTCCTTGGCTAGACTGAAATGAAAATTTCATTTTCCTTCTGTCATACCTTGTTTTGGTAGCATGGAATTTGCTTCCTAGTACATAAGAACATGCAAAATTTTTGCATAGCTTTTTTCTGCAGCTGAGTGAAGAATGATTTGCTAATGCATGTCATCAGTGCATAGGTTTTTTCATCTACTTTACTCCCCTTTTGTGTCATATTTTTTGTGTCTGGGAGTGCGTTTGGCCCTTCAGGATTTGCTCACAAAATACAAGCAAGCAGAGCAGCACAATAATTACAACTGAAGTAATTAAAAACACATGCAATTTTTCATTTTTCAGTGTCAGATGTTGAAACTCAGAAAAATCCAGTTTTCTTTCCCCGAGGTGTAATGAAAAGCTAACTCTCCAAATAAAGTAAAAAATTCTTATTAAAAAACCCCAAACTCGATCAAAACAGTGTTTTTTCATTAAAAAAATATTTTCTTGTGAAAACTTTCAATAGCATCCAAGAAACATTGAGATGTAAGTATAGAAAGGATGCTGTGGCATTTTACAAGAAAAATGAATAAGAGACTTGTTATCAAAACCTCAACATTTTAAATCCAGATGTTTTTAATTCAGGCATAACAAGCAAGAAGAGAGAAAAATGGGAAAGGGAAGAACAGAAAGCTTTAAATTAGTAAGAGCAAATGGATCTTCTAGAAAACAAGTTGAAAATAATTGAAGTTAGATGGGATAATTAGTTTGGTGAAAACATAAACCAGGAATATGTATAAGCTCAAGATTTGTTTTCACATGAATGTTTGTACATTCATGAAAATGGGGAACATCAACTACATTAAAGAATGATACCACTTGGTGGATCTTATATGTCATTCAGCCTAGTGCATTTTATTCTGCTTTAGCTATTTAAAGATTTTTTCAATGTGATAGAAAGTCTACAGAATAGAACGTCAAAAAGTCAGTCAAATATGTAGTTGGACATTTTCTATGGACAGCTTTAGAGGAAGGATCTGTTGAAAGACATTACTGAAGCATAGTATCAGGAGTAAATAATAATCCTCTGAAGAAATCCAGATCTTCTGAGTTATTACGCAACTAGATAAACATTTGTTGCAATTTATTTTTATTTTTTAACCACCACCTTGATTTCTACTTACATTGCAAAATAAATGACTTACTGAATCTCTGTCAGTGCCAATATAACTTTTTTAGGTCAGTCTGTATGTTAGATTTAGCTTTCCCCACATCCTGACCAGGGCAAACTAGAGCCATACTGACAACTTTGACTAAAAGGCAGGCAAATAGAGACAAGAAATTAAAGCTGTTTTTAGAAAAGAAGAACATATTGTTTGTGTCACTCATGGAGCTATTGTCATGCTGCTCCGGCACACAGAAAGCAAAATATCCTGTGTTAAAACAATATATGAAGACAGGATGGAAAGAATAAAATTCTCATATATAATTATGGCTGTATCCAGTACAACATACGAAACTCACCGTGCTGGTTTAGATTTGGCTTTCCAAATATCCCTGGCTGCTTAGTACTCTTTCCAGAGCCAAACCAGGGCATTCTTGGCTTCAGTTAAATTTGTGTTAGCCCAGCACGCCCCAGTCTCCAGTTCCCTTGACACTGAGTTGTCTTTGTAAACTGAGGAAAACAGGATATATGCAAATAAAAAAAAAATTACAGCATCTTATTGTGAGCTTGAAGTACATGTGTCATTTCTTTATGGACACAATCCAACACATTTACCTATTTTCCAAATTTAAGTAATGAAAGCAAGTAAGTCTCTTGGTTAGAAGAAGGGGTTACTGGCTATATATGAAAATTTATTTTAATCTTCATCAGCTTGGCTAATAAGGAAGCTATTTGGAATCACTGTGAAAAGTTTTCAGGGGGTGAGCTTCTTAAAATGCTTTGTAATCAAACATGTGCATTGTAGTCCTACAACATCCATGATAACACTTAGGAAATCTCCTGCAGCTATTATTGTGAAATTATTGCATCCCTCTAATGACAATTATATATAAATTATACAAATCTTGTAGACCGATTTCTCAGAAGCAAATGCTGTCATGCTTCCCATCACCAGCAGGAAATGGATCCATGATAATAGGAACACAGAAAGTAGAATTACTAAATCTGGTTAATAAGAATGTCTTGAAATTGAGAGCTTTTCCTGTCTTATACAATCATAATTTTACAGGATAAGCTGCTCTCTGGAGTTGTCTACCCTTAAACCAATTCAAGGAAAGCCCAGCCAACTTGAACTATACCCATTAGCTTTCTAGAAAGTTAAATGAAGTCCGTCAGCCCCTTGCAAAATCTCATTCATTCCAAAACAGAGCATAACTAGAGCTGCAAAGAATTGCAGAGCCAACTGCTGCTCAGCGCTCAATCTCCGTTACAGAACACAAACACATGATTTCTGTTAAGTCTGAGGGAGACAACACAACCCTCCAGGAACTGAATCCTGAAAATATGAGATATCCGTTGTCTTAAATGGAGCAAGGAGAGAAGAGCATAAGCTGATTTTGCAAGACTGAAACTTTAGAAGCTCTATTAGGAATACTTACCATAATTAAAGTCGAACCACAAAGTTACATCCAGTATTATTTGGAAGTGCTAACTTAAATACCCATCAGCTTCACTGGAAACCTTATTCTACCTCAGCACACCAAAATCCAGCACAAAGTTAGTCTGTAAAGTCAGCTCAGGCTGATTTCAGAGAACACAGATCTTTTCCAAATTTGGGATAAAATACTTAATTCTACTGCATAAAAGAAAGTTTGTAGAATCAATGGCAACAAATTAAAAGATTGAAAAAGCATCAGACAGTTATATCCTGTTCCTTATACACACTATACTTGAATAAATTCCTCACTGTTAGCTTTTCCAACATTCCATTTTCTTTGAAGATGAGACAAATGGCATAATTTTAAGATGAATACAGCCCAAGATACACTTTGCAGCTTTGCTATCCAGTTAAATCGAATACAAACCAACTCTGCAGTGCCACAGATCATGCTATTGCTTTAGAGTATCTATACCACTTTTCCTATTTCTAGAGCAGCAGTAGATCACCTCTGATCACCTTAGATTATTCCTATGAAGAATTATTTGCCTTGTTGCCCCCAGTGTAGTGCGCAGGCAAGATGAGCAATGGACAATTAAAGCCAATTTAAGAGGGGATGACAAAAACCCCCTCATGCATAAAAATCTGCTTAGCTACAGACAAAATCTTTTCATGCTGTCCTTAGTGTTGCCTATATCTAGATATTGAATACATAACTTTCTCATTTCCTTTTGCATTAAGAAGTGTTTACTGAGAGAAGGTCATATGATATGTTTCAAGTTTAGCTGCAAATTCTGTAAAATCTTTTAATTAATTTTAAAAATCACACTGAGAAAGACATCATTGCGGGGTTTTTTCCTCCCAGTCTATTGAGTTTTTCTTATGTACTAAATGTGTCAACAAGACTGGATCTCCAGAACAGATTGATAAATATTAACATAGGTTCCTAAGCCCAGCTTCATGCGCGCATGCATCCTAGGAGAAATAGTTGTGCTTGAACTATTTATGGGAGTTAGGGAAGTAGGAGCAGAAGACTTATTTTGAGGCACAAATTACTCAGAATTTGCTCTTTGCTCAGACAAAGGGCACCCCATAAAAAGTTTTCAATTATAAGATTGTGTTAAATGTTAATGGCTTTCACTTAAACTTTAGTACAGTAGTCCAAGCTATTGAAATGGCTTTCTTGAATCATATGTAATAAGAAAAATTCAGCTTAGATATCTGACTTGCTATTGCATTATGGTAACACCAGAGTGACAGTATTTTGCAATTACAACAGGAGAACATGTCTTTGGATTACTCTTTTCCAGAGCAGGTCTCGTAGAGCTAACAAAAGTACAGAGGAGGTGTACCTACACAACCAGCTACAGCAACAACTTGGCTACAAGAAATGACTTCATAGACTTGCGCTATTTTTCAGCCCAAGAAAAAAATTTATGAACATGTATAACATTATTAGCACAGTCAATATTAACAGAGAATGAACAATGATTATGCTTCCCATTAGGAGAGTCACTGAAGAGCAACCAAAAATAGCAGTGGCCAGGCTAAAGCTTTCCAGGACATAAGAACAGTCTGTTTACTCCAGAGCATCTTAAACATCAGAGGATAAACCAATTATATTGTGACAGCTCTGACCCTGCAGTTTAAACAAAAGTTGGTTTTACATACAGAACTACTGTGACTTCCCAAAATGTTAACAGAGTATTTTTAGCCATGCAAGTTGTGTCGCTTCAATTAATCAAATCTACCAGAGTCAGAAAAGTTTTCATTTGCAATCTAAGTTCTCCAGGACATAAAAATACTCTGTTTGCTACAGAGCATTTTAGACACAAGCGGATAAACCAATTATGTTATGACGGATCTCACCCTGAGTTCAAAGAAGGGTCAGACAGTAGTGTTTAACCTGTATTTATTGGATTTAGACCCAGCATTCAACCTTTGTTTAGGTAGTTATTAAGCCTACACAAATGTAATTCTATCAAGACTGTGTTTTAGAATCCATCTCATTGAATCAGTTCCTGATTTTTTTTCTCCATGGAAATCCACTTAAAAAAAAGACACATTTTGGGTCTGCAGGATTCCTCACAGCTCCAAAGAGGTGAGCCTACTTGTCAACTTGTCTCCTTTTATGTCACTGCTACATTACAGGAACTGGTAAAGATTGCAGCTTCTGGAGGAAAGTGCCAGGGTAGTCTTTGTGACATAGAAGATTTCTAGAAAGAGAGCCTTTAAAACTGACACTCTTAAGTTCATAATTGTCAAGATTTTTAGGGCCAAAATTCAGATAAAAAAATAAAATCAAAGTTTCCTTGTTGGAATATTAATGAATTAGTCTGCAATACTGATTATGAGGTATTTGTATTGTGGTAGGCCACCCTTTTGCTGTTGTGCTATGTATTACTTGGATGTAGCAAGTGGGTACTTCAATCTAAGAAGCTTTCTGCATAAATAAATAAATAAATAAAGATGTCAGCTGAAAATAAAGAGAGTACAGAGGGGGTTCATTGATAAGTAACTGGCAGAGCTGGAGTCAAAGTATTCTAATTCCAGAAAATCATGTGAATATAGTACTACTAGAACCACAAAATAAAACTCACTCTTTTGGTACCAAACAATGTGTTTATATATAATACATTGCTCTGCATATTGAGTCATGATGAAAATGACCAGTTTTCTTAAACCACTTCCCACTAATTCCATCAAATACAACTGTGCCAGGATCCAAACCCACAAAGCTTGGGACAAGAAAGCTCTTTGCTTTTTCCTTTATCATCTAAAAGGTTCTTTCATGCCTACTTTCTCATGCCACAGGGTGCTGCCTTCCAGCCTACACAGGCACAAAATATACTACAGGAACTATAAATCTCTCCCTCATGTATGCAGAAAACTAAGTTCCTATATTACTTGTTCCAATCAACTCTCTGCTTTTCATTAAGCACAGCACGTAATTAAAAAATACATTTGGGATACAAGTCTGAGAACTTTCTAAGAAAGACCCTCAGGTGGCTGAAGAGTAAGCCAGCAGTCAAGCAGGGAGATTTCCAAGATCTGCTTGACATAAAGCCATTAAATTGGTTCAATCATTTGAGTTCAAATTCAGTTACAACTGTTAAAGTCCAGATTCAGAATGCATGTGCAGCACTGGATTTTGAAAACAAGTAAAGGATATTTGAATAGAGTTAATTCCTAATCTCTCTGCTTCCCAATGGCCACAGATACTTTTACACTAAAACCTGTTTCTTTAGAAACAGTTTACTCCTCTATTTCTTCTCTAAGTGCATGTCAAAATATTTCTAGTTCATCCCTGATTTTTGTGCTACAGCAACCAAGAAGAACAGATTTGAACAATGCTGGCTAGGACAGTTCATGTTCCCAAGAGATCAAATGCAGAGAAAACAAATCTCCTAACATAGCATCTGCTACATAAAAGAAATGTGGTTTTAACTTAAGAAGTTTGGATTTTAAAAATCTGTTACACTTGTTTGCAAATAGTGTTGGCTGATGAATGGCATCTGTATAATTTATAAATGCTAGTATGACATTATTTCTGCACATATTTGACAAACTGTTAGACAGTGATGCTAAAAATGGGACATTATTTATTTTGAGAACTGGATGGAGAACATTTCTTTTAAGTTGTCTTTAAAGCTTTTACAGCTTGATCTACATTTACATTCACAGTTAGGGCAGGGGGGGTGGATTGGAGGAAGAAATCCTCCAAATATTTTTGGCAAAACAGCTTGGTCAAAGTGCCATTTTCTTATAAGAGAGGGAGAAACTAATCAGGTTTTTGCTTTACATAGAATATATCAACCCAAATCTGTGATTAAAAAATATTTCCTTTCTTTTTTTTCCAAGACTTTGAAGCACATAATTTCTTCTCACACATTTCTAAGCTGGCCAACCAATAATTATTATATTTTGTATTTAAGATGCTAAACAACAAATTAATGTCTAATAGCCTGGACTCAATTAATACATAATTTAGTTAGCATGCAGATGTTTAAAACAGTATCTTCTAGGCTGTGCCTTCTCTAAGTTGCAGATCTTTTACTTTAAAGCCCACTTCTGTCTATTGCAGAAAGTTTCCATTATAGCTGCTGTCTTTAAGAAAACTACTTGCAGTCTAGCAGCATGTGCTAGGGCCATTTTTTTTTACTTACCTACAAATATTAATTAAATTCATTCAAAGTTTTGCATTTGTAGGAATACAAAGCAATAATTTGATTTTTAAGTCCTCATGGTACACAGCTCCCATGTGCTGCATGATTTTGATTAAGGTGGCTGGGTATTAAGAAAGAGATCCCTGAGCAGAAAAAAAACAAAAATTCATGGTTAGCTAAACCCTTTAAATTTAGTTGAATACAGTAAAAATAATTAAACATATCAACTGTCGGCAAAATATTAGAGGCTCCCAGTAGATACATTTTGAACATTCTGTAAAACCCCAGAATGGTTTTAAAACACTGTATTCTTTATTAGCAGACACTGTTCTCCAGTTCATGAATACAAAGTAGACAAAAAAAAAGAAAGGTGAGAGGTGAAAATTTTGCTACCATATGATCTTTTTCAGACTGTGAAAAATAAGGGATAGGCAAGGGGTTATAATAAAATTAACCATGTCCCCTTAAATGGTGCACATTGATGAAGCTTTGTAGCCGATATGCCACACACAGCTACAGTTCTGAAGATCTGAAAGTTCTTTATTTCAAATACAATTTTTTCTCCTGTTCTTCTGGTTTACATTCTAAAGTTGACAGAGCTGCCAAACCACAGCTTATTCAAGAACTTACAGAAATTATTTTTCTTTATAAAAATGGGCAAAAAAAGAGTCTTATTTAGAATCAAATTTGGAGACTTTGACCGATTGTGTACAGGTATATTCACATACATAAATACACAAGACGTATTTTCCATAAAATTATTCAATTCAATGCCTTTCAGATAAAAGCATTTCTTTATGACTTTCTACCTACTCTAAAAAAATAACAATAATAAAAAACTATGGCTGCAGATGGTACATACACTGCCTTCCACCAAACATTGAAGTCTCTTATTACAATTGGACAGGGAAACTGCAAGTTTTCTTTTAACATAAATTCCTTCCCTTGGCAGTTTTTTCTGTCTCTGTGTTCATGTTATTTTAAAACACTTTCATTTGATCATTCAATATTTTCCACCACTGACTAGGTGATGAATAGGCTTGCCACCTGGCTCAGCTTCCCATCTCCTCTCCCAGTCTGAATATTTCTTTAGACACGAAAGCCAAAGGAAATGGAAAAACTGCCAGAGGTATTTTTAATGCCTTCAACAAACAAAAATAAAAAAAAAAGATTCTGTACAGACATGAAAGTCAAGACCCTTTCTGGGTCCATCTGTCTCCTCCTCCCTTGCAAAAAGTAATTCCTACATTTAAGCTAAAATTAATCTCAGCAGAATTTTAAGGAAAAATATCGATTCAGTCTCAAACCATTCAGTTGCTTCTTCAGGAATCTATTTCTATCTCACTGAATCCTTTTCACATATTTTAGTGCTTTCTCAGCTTCCTGTACACAACCTTTATTTCCTACTTTTATGATTCTCTTTTTTTTTTTTAAATATCATTGCTGAAATAGCAAATTTCTTCTGCTCTTCCCACCTTTCAAGATGCTGCAGTGCCTGCCTCCTTGTAGCTCCATCTCTGCTTCATCTCACCCTCTTGAACTTCCAACTCTCCTTTTGCATTTCCTGCCTATGTCATTCCACCACATATGTATTCAAGATAGCCCAAAAATAAGTGATCCCCATGGATAACACCCTTTTCCAATTCATCTCCCTCCTTAGCACCTAGAATAGTTGATTACTATAAATAGTTCTAGGATACACCCTAGGGTGGGTACCAATAATCTACAAATGTACTAGCAACCACAAAAAATCTACACATGATGATGGTCTCCACCATATACTCAAGACTGACAGAATTCCCACAGCTCCTTAGAGAAGAATCTGTACTTCCTGAGGATGTTTCTCCTGTGTAACTACAGCATCTTCCTGAGTCAGGAGTCACAGTTGCTATTCACCTCCCAGTGGGACCTCCAGGAATAAATCTCCTCAACAAAATGCAAGTGGAAACACCTTCGAGTGCACCCCTAACAAACCTATGCAAAACAAATGTCTAGTGAGATTGGATCGTCCTTCACAAAGTCTTTGTACTGCTGCACCACAGTAAACTTCAAGCAAAGCTTTATTAAATTAACTAGAACAAATCCTGATCTATAGGAAAATTTTCCATGGATTGTAGTTGGAAGAGGACAACTTTCAAATTGAGTTTTCTGTGAAAAACTTTACACATTATCTGCTTCCTCGTACCATATCTCCCTCTAAAAAAAAAAGCAAAAAAGAAAAAAAAAAAAGCACAAACAAATAAACCCCTGGCATTATTAATTAATAATACTCCAACTTCAACTCCAACTTCTAGATCTTGAAGTCTTCATGGAAGCTCTTACCTCAGACCATCAGCTTCCTCAAAGGACTTTAATTTACTGTGATCACTTCTGCAGAGAGGATGACTGTGCTTCATTAAGAGACTTATTCCAGCTAATGATCATGCCCACAAAAAAAAAATAAGGATGACATAAAATATCCATATTACAGTAATTAATATTCATATTGCTGAATGTACTAATCAAAACTCACATTTTCAGAGGAGAGTAAGCAAGCACAAACCTTGCATTTTGGATAACTTTCAGTTTGTTCTCCCCATCACAACCACTGGAACATTTCTATGTGGAAAAAATACTTTCTACTTTGCTTGAAAAACTGGTCCCCATCTCCAGCTGCATCTTAACAGCTTTTTCATTGTACCATAAGTGTAGTTGGGCCATGAGAAGGAGCCTGTGCTCTCCTGAGAACATTGCAACAGTTATACTCTACTCATACCAAACTGTTTCAGAACATCCTGCAAACTTCATACCAAAGCTGCAGGGAAAGGCAAGGCAAAGAGGTTCTAGTTAAGGTGCCTCTCAGGTTTTCAGATCTCTGCCTGCTTATTCCAAGTCTCTAAGGCTGAAATAGTTGGCATGAACTGAAAGAAAGTTTAGTTTGCTCCAAATAAGAGCTGCTGAGTGCTCAACCTTGACAAAGACTGCCTGCAGCTTGGCCCAAACAGATGCTCGAGGTATCCAGGAGCCAACATTTTACCTTTACTGCCTTGTTCACTGCTCCACAACTGTATTAGATCTGAATCACAGAATCACTGAGGGTGGAAAAGCCCTCCAAGACCATAGAGTCCAACCATTAACCCAGCACTGCCAATCCACCACAAAACCATGTCCCTAAGCACCACATCTACACATCTCTTAAATACCTCCAGGGATGGGGACTCAGCCTCTTCCCTGGGCAACCTGTTCTAGCCATTGCAGGTCTGCCCCAACTTCTGAAATACTTCTAGACAATGTAAACTCAAACTTTAATTGTACATTTTTTTTTTCCACAGTGGGAGGTTAACACAATTTACATACTGCATAGTCTCCAACACAAGAAAATCTCTCCATTCTACTATAGTGAGACACAGTGTGCCAGAGTGCCTTTTCTTCATCACAATTCTACTTCTAGTTTAAGGAGTCTCCCTTCTCTTCAAAGTAACAAGTCCTCAGTTGAAAGCTCTCATATGAAAGGTATCCTTCTATAAAATTGAGGGGGAAAAAATTCCAAATTGTATTTCAGTAAGGAAACATGGATTTTTACTTAGTTAATTCTCATTTTTTAAAAAAGGTAGGAGTTAAAAATTTGGTATAGTCAGTAAGACAGGGTTGCACAAAGTGGAAATTGTAACCATTCTCCATGTCCATGAGGTAGAAGTAATTTTATGACAACTTTTGGAGGTTATTTGGATCTTGCACTTACCTTTTATAACAGTCATTCTACTAAATGAAACGTGTTCTGCAAGCTGGTTACCTCACTCATGTGCTGATTAAATCATAGCATCTGATGTTCCCACAGATCTGGGTGGCAAATATTGATCAACACCAAGGTGGTAAGCATAGATTATCCAGGTGTAACTGTCTGTGAGGATTTGGTAGCAAATAGGCTGTGTTTGCATTTCTATAGAAAAGCTTCCTGAAAATTCAATTCCAGCTTGCATTTAATACTTGCATATACCTCCTGTGTCACCAGTACAGATGGTTTAGTCATAAATCATAACATGCAATTCCCAAAGTGGTGGAAGAACAAACATAAACACTATCATTAAAATGCAATTACTCCCAAAGTTGAATTTTGTTCTTTTGCTCTTCATCCAGTTTCCTAGTTTTGAACACAGGGCAAACTTTTAATGAACTAAGCATTTGTACGTATGCTTATGTTCAAAAGTACAAATACAAGGAGTCAAAAATTAATAGAAATACAAGTCACAAAGATAAGACATAGGGAAAAGAAAAAAGGGGGAATAAAACTGAAAAGCCTCAGGGCAACTTCTAATCTAAAGTTATAAAAATTCTTTGTAGTTTTATTAATTCCACTGCTTAAGAAAGATCTGCAGTCTGCTTTCAGTAAAAGCTATATGGCACTTAATAATATATCAGACAGCAATTAAGTCAGCAAATGTGCCTGCAGCATTTTGCGTTAGAGACAGATTCTGAGAACTGCAACGTTCCAGATGAACACAGATCCACAATCCAGCCTCACCTCACATGCTTGAAATGTTCCTACAGAGTAAACAGCATGTTTAGTACAGGGAATTTTAAAGGCTAAACAAAAGCTTTATGAGCACATTAGATTGGGACACATACCAAACAAACTACACACCCACATAGCAGTGAGATGAGGACAAATATCCTCTTTAGCCACTATTGCACACAATGAATGTTATCCCCTAAATTAAGAGCTCCCTGTTTTAATGCAGAAATTATTGCCCTTAACAGTTTTAAGCCAGAGTTCAGGCTGCAAGAGGGACAGAAAGAAAGGAGAGAACTAACTTCTGCCATTAGAAACAAGAGACACATGTGTTTGTCTGTTTTGGCAGTCATTAACACAGCAGGTATTTACCAAGAGACAACAAACATACCACCTAGGCAGAAAAATGTTTGTTTACACTGCATGACAAATGTGGAGAGTTTAATTTCTCCCTTTTGACAGGAATGGGCTTTGCAAACACAGCTTTAATACCAGTTTGAGAAACTAGGTCAAAAATGCACCATGCCCAGCATCGTGATGAAAATGAACTAGAACATGTGCATAGATCTAGTATGCAAATGGAAGTAGACGGGCTGTTTTCCAGAGAATCAAGAGATGATTGTCTCAAAAAAAAGTTTTTAAAGAAGAGATATGTAAGACAAATGTGTAGACAATTCAGAAGCAATATTTGCCAGAAAAAGATTGCCAAAGTGAGTTTTGTAGATGAATAAAGGCAATATTGAACAGTACCAGAGATAGAATTTACAATTAAAACCTTAAGAAAATGCCACATTTTTACATTTTGGTTACATTTCTTTAACAGTCCACTTTTACAAAGCAATTCCTAAAGTAGCATGTACACTGAAAATATTTAGTTTATAACCAAATATATTATTATTATTATTACACTAAAAGGATGTTAAAATCCCAGAAAAAAACTCTTAACTACTCTGAATAGCACTTATTGTTAAAACCACATGTAGCTGTTTCTGATACATTGCTGCAGCACCTCGCTTCATTTTAGCTCTTGTAAAGTAATCCCGGTAGAAGAACGCCTACACACTTCAACTTAAAGAGCGGTTTGAAGTGATTTGGGAATTTTCTCATGTTCCTGCTGAGTATTTAAAACAAAACAACAAAAATCCCCATATGTTTCAATTCCAATGTCTTTAGCACTCATACAAGTATGTGCAAACAGTAGAGGGAAAGACAGGAAATTATTTCTATGACAAAACCCCAAACATTCTCTAAAGAAAAGTTAAGATTACTAAAAGAAAAATATTTCAGGAGACTATATTCACAATCTCATGCACAATGATAATTTATGTGCAGGACTATGTGCTTCACAAAACAGTATATGGCAGCACTGATTTTGATTTACAGAACAGTTCTCTGCCAGCATACAGGGCACAGATTGGTTATTGGTATCTGGCAAGAACACCCAACAACTGTATAACTGTATCCAGAGCTTTAGCAAACAGTTACAACAGGTGAATTCCCAGAGTTACACACACACACACACACGTGGATTTTTTTAAAATATCCAGACGACTATATGATATCAAGCACTTCCCCACCAAGAAATAAAAAGCTTTATTAAAATTCCACTTAGTGAGCCTGTTTAATAACAGTAAAAAGCTATACAAAGTATATTCAACTGTTTCACTGTATGCTTCAGAGAGGCTGAGTAAAAAATCTGATTTGTATATCACACATTAAAGATACAGTGGGGGGAAAACCCCACAAAGTATTACAGCCACAAATATCATCCATTTAGGCTACACAAGTAATACACTTTAATCACATTGATGTCATATGCTCAGGCTTATCTTAATATTCATTTCTTGTACTAGAAGGAAGCCTGAATCATTGAAACTATTAGCCATAGGTCAAAAATTATCAGGGAACTCCGATTACATTAGTCTAGAGAATCAGTGCTGCAACAAAAGAGGCAGATTTAAAGAAGCTTTTACAAATTAAGATCCTCTCTCCCATGCTTGGCAGCTCAATAAAGGCAAACAGGCAACTGAGGCTACACAGAACTGCAACTGCTTAGGCCTGCTGCTCCAACACCATCCCTTTAGGCACTTAAATTCTCTGTGAGCTGCTCTCCAACAGAATGCTGCCACAGACTTCAGGGTCTTCAGCCAGACATACTGAGTCAAACCCCCTGAAGTGCAGAATTTTTATTCCACAGAGAAAATTTCTGTAGCTCAGTCCCATTCCTTTGACATGTTCTGGCCATCTGGGTCAGCTCTTTCAAGGAATGGCCAGGGGCAGGCCACCTATACTGAGAGGGGCCACACCAAGACATCAAAAGTCATGTGGCATAAGCATGGACATCCCCATTTGGGTGGCTTAGGTTCCAAAAGTTTGGGAAAGTGAAAACAAAGCTGCAAAACTGTAACTAATTTACTAATTTTTGCTTCCAACGAAGGAAACAAATTAATCTTTCTACTTCCTTGGTCACCATATCCTCACTTCACCCTTTTCCATGAGATGGGTTTGAGAGCTCCAAAAGCTTTTGACAATTTCTGTCTACGTTTTCCAGTACAATAAAGGCAGCAACATTTTCTCTAATTTTCAAGTTACCCACCAGAAGTACAGAAGTAGTTTTCCTCCTCTCCTGAAGTTCTTACATGTGAGTCTGGCAGCCCCAGAGCATGTTTGATGAGATGTTTTCATAGCCACTAATACAACAGGATATCAATTTTAGGGAGATGTCATGTCATAACAGATTCTGACAAAGGCGCCACTGCTAGATACCATCACTGATGTAAAATAGGATTTGATGGCAAAAAGCATTAGCTCTGCTGTCACCATAGCTTGCATTATCAAAATATTTCTCAAAAATTAGGCACTTCTAGTAACTTGGTAGTTATTCTGAAGACTAGCTAATGATGTACAGTTCATGTGAAAAATCTGTGACCCCAGAATTAAATGAACAGCGCAGAAATAAACAAGACCTAGTTAATAACTAAGACTTCGGATTCATCCAAAGTTTTGCCCACATTCTTAAGAGTAATTAAGGCCAAAAAAAAGTCTTTGGACAGGTAAACAACAAGACCTGTTGGCATGGAAATTGGTCAGTACTACAACTTCTTTCCACAATTCTTGGCAAACAGCTGACTTCTCATGTAACTCTTAACCACACACACCTTGGGAACTGGAGCTGCATTTCTACTGCAGCTCACTGATGTGGTATTTATTCTCAGTGCTAAAACACAGCAAAATTACATTCCAGGAACATTTCAGGAAATCACTATCCCAGTCTACAAAAATTCTTGTCTCAGAATACAAAAGTTACTGATACTCCACAACATTCTATTTAGAAGTTTTAAAGTTTTTCTACATTTTACTCAATTTCTCCACTATTTTTACACTTTCTCAGTGTATCAACAAAGGAAATAAGTTCCCAAAAAATGAAGGTAAAACCAATAATTATGTATGGATCCAAAAACAGTAGAAGTCTAGCTCAAACGGGAAGCCAGCAGAGAAGGAAGCTTCATTCTCATTGCTTTAACTTGTATCAGGAACAGTTACGGAGGCTTCTCTGACAGAAACCTCTGCATTAGGATAAACTTCATTTTTGCCTTTTCGGTCTTATGAAAAGGGTCTGCACGTTACCTCAAAAGACATGGAGAGCAATATTCTCCCAAGACTTTCCCAGCAGTAGGAATTCCCACACTTGAACAGATTGCTTTTGCATGGGACCATTTGGATCTCCTGCACATGGTGCATTCCAAAATTGTTGCGGGTAGAAGTGAGTGAGTGGTGGTGGTTGAAGAAACCAGCAGCAGCAGCCATTTTTAGGGGCATTTCCCACACAGTGTCTCTGTGTTTTCAAGTTGCTATTTTTTTTAATAACAACTACCAGATCTAAGAGACATAGCATTACCATTCCTTATTTAGAGAGGTTTGGAAATTCCCTCAGTACCCAAGAAGTTAAGAAAAATGAGGTTTGTATCCACTTTCATTCAAGGTCACGTAACAAAATCAGTGGTGATTACGTTGTCTCCCGTGCTCTCCCTTTTTGCATGGTCACTCATCCTATTCAAGTAGCTACTGCCAAAAAAGTCCATCTAGTACTGAATGCAAAACTACCAGTGTTGAAGTGCAGGAATGAGAAGAACCTATCCACCCCAGCTCTTTTATTTAAGCAGAATATTAATCCATCCCTGGCAATTTGTTTAGTCTTAATCCTTTCTAAGTTTCAGTCTTTCCTTGCAGCTCATCTTTTCTGATGTGTTCATTACTGCACTTCTTCTCTGGACTCTTGTCAATTGGTCTACATTTCTGAAAGTAAAATTTTCAGATGAGATTTCACAGTCACCACCAGAAGAGGAGGGGTAATCAGTTTCTTGTGTCATTTTTTTGTGTCACGTGTATTTCCCATATTTTAACATCCAGCATAAGTCCCAGGTATTTTTTGCAATTCTGTTGTTTCTTGGCACTCTTATTATTGTTATTCTACATCTCCTATTTCTTATCTTGTACTCCCTCTCCTTCTAAGCAGAAAACTTTGTGTCTACATTTCCGCTCCATCTTCTGATTTCAGATGACTGCTCTGATTTGTCTAGACCATTCTCATTCTGCCTTGCCTTCCCAAGAATTGCACTTCCTCTGAAATAAACTTATCAAGTTTGATAGTACCTACTTTGTTCTGTGAGGCTAAATGACTGAAATCAGCAGACAGTTCAGAATGGAGCTGGGTATGACCTCACCTAATATCCTCTCTTGTGTTGAGCTTAATCACAAAAAGCCATATTTTTTCCAACCAGAGTACACCACCATCCGTATTTCCTTAATTTGCTTAGGAGAACACTGCCTTTTAGGAGAATATTTAAAGCCTTGGCCGTTTCACAATGGCTTTACTTTGTGCATTAGACATACATGCTGTTCTGGGGGCAAGAGTAGTGGGGAGCAAACCAGAAAAAACCCACATCAGATTTGCCCAAAAACTATATCAAAACAGCATAATGTATTTTTAATACTATTATTTTCCAAATGCAAACAATTTGTCCCCACAAGCATTTGTAAGTCACACTTGCAGTGATCTACCTCAGTCTTCTTTCTCTCCTCACATTTACAATGCTACTGCTGCTTCTTTGAGGAAAAAGATAAAATTGCCTTTTGTCTTCATCCAGTTCTTTGGCCTGTCCATGCTCCCCATATCCCCACTACTACCACTCAGAGATTCCTTCACATACTGAGCACTTAGTTACAAGCAAGCAGCTCTTTCTTCCAGCCTTAGTGAAATTAAGTGATAGTAGCCAAGTCTTATCTCTCATTTAGCCTTTTTTGTCAAAGCCATAATGAAAATAAAAATCCATTTTTTGGGCAGTATTCTGTCCATATGTTTGTCCTTTCCTGGTTCTCTTCAAGAAAAACTTTGAGTTGCGAAGCTTGCTGTGATTTTTTTAAATTTTTTTACACTACAAATTTGAACTACTATAGTCATGTGCCAGTCTTGTCCACTTTTTGTATAACTGCTATTGCAATGCCCCTATACTTCAAAAGATATTTTCACATCACCAGTTTTAATACTTAATTTGTTTTCTACATTTGTCAGTGCAATAAAACATATAATCAAACAGTTCTACCAGAATTCCAGTACAGAATATAGACAGATTATCAGCCTGCTCTTGTTTTCCTGTTGTCACATATTACTTAACTGGAAAATATTCACCTCCTTGCTCCTGTGAACGGAACAAAACACTAATCTAATTTCTGAAGCACAATCTGTGCATTTGCACAAGGAGTAGCTTCAATTACTAGATGCAATTACCAGTCTAGCTATTTGTAAAGCACATCCTTTTATCTCATCAGCTGAAGTGGGGTAATGCTTACAGCCTTCCCAAAGTTTACATGTCAGTGCAAGTGCTTCTGCCTTGCTAAAGAATGGACTTTGAAAACAGGAAAATGAACGCCATAAAGGAGAACCTTTTAGGGAAAAAACTGAGAATTCTACAAAAAGCATTTTTGCAGAGATGATTAAGAACTGCTTTCATGTATTTGTAATCTTTGTCCGCTTCTCTTAATGCCATTTACCTATTAGTCCTCACAGGATGTCTAAAGTTTAAGTTATCAGTACTTTACACAACTCTGAATAAATATAAATGTTTGTAATCTTAGCTTAAAAACCTTCTGGCCATAAAGACAGTAAGAGAAAAGGAAAAAAATGTTTGCATTTTTGGACATGATATGAAAACTTTCTACATCAATATGATAAAGAAAGATTTTTCCATACTGAACTCTAGCTTCTGGTAAACTATCAAGACTTCAAGCAAGTAATTTTTGTTATCTTCTCCTTTGACCAAAATGCGAATCTATGGATATCCTCACCTTTTAGCCCTACTTCAATCTATGACTATGGTGTAAACATAAATGTGAATAAACATAAACGAGAATTCAAAAAAAGTTTCCTGATGAAAGGCACAGCTACAGGCCTGTGAGCCTCACATTAGACAAAGAGTAATAAATAAAATTAAAATATTGAAGCACATTTTAGTATCACAGTGTATAAGGGAGAAGTTACAAAGCATGGCCTTCCTTCCAGTGTCTGCCAGTTCAGAGAAATTAAGAGAAAAGCTACCATAGTTTCTGTGACAACAGCTTGCCTTGAAAACCTAATGAAGCTTACTGCAAGGGTTATTGCACAGCTGATAAAATGAAGAACGCAATAGATTTTCATTGTCAACTTATATTTCCAAAAGACATTTAAGAAGATCTTATACAATGTCCTTTGAAGAAATTAGACAAGGTGTAAAAGCACAAGATTGACTAAAAAAAAGAAACAGCCCAGAAGCATCAGAGGATTCTGTTGTAGGGACTGTGCTGTTGAACATACTCTTAAGTGACCTGGAAGAGGGAGTAACCAATGAGATGAACAAATTTGCTGATGAAACAAAGATATTTAAGTAGGTAAGGGGGGATGGCAAACTAACTACAAAAAGTCTTTAGGTGTCTAGGCAATAAAATGGCACCAGAAGTGTAAATAAAAGTGTTTTGCATGGAATAAAACAATCCATAGATTCACTCACCCGACAGACTCCAGAACTCTGGGGTTATAGAAGCTGTCTGGACTTTAGCATTAACTCAATACTTACAGCAACAACCAAAACAGAGAATGAAATATTTTACAGAAACAGAGAATCCCAAAATAATTAGCATTGGAAAAAACATCTGGAGATCATCCTGTCCAACCCTCCTGCCCAGAGCAGGGTCACCTAGAGCAGGTTACACAGGAACACATTCAGCTGGGTTGGGAATGTCTCCAGAAATGAGGAGATTCCATGACTTCCCTGGGCAGCCTGTTCCAATCCTCTGCCGCCCTCGAGAGAAAAGAGTTCTTCCTTATGCTCAAACATTTTGCGTTTTAAGAAATTTAGAACATTTGAGGAAGGACTAGAGGAAAAAAATACTTAAAATCTCATTTTCATGGTTTGATATAAATCTACAGTTTGCCCACAACTGGCATGATGAGCAGCTGCAGTCAACTCTCAAAATATACAACAATTGGAAAAAGTTCAGAGAAGGGCAACAAGATTGAAACCAGCTCCACAGAGAAGCAAACAAGTAGGCTGGGCTTCTGTAGCCTGGAACAGATGTAACCAACAGGGAGATGTGATAGAGTGCCATAAAATCAGGAGCAGTATGAGAAAGTTTCAAAAAAGAAAAGTATTGAGAGTTTTTGTTTGTACTAGTATATGAACTGGGGTGTGTCAAATGAAGCCAAACAGGTATCAGAGTGAAAAACACAAGTAGCTGCATAGGCAACAAGTGACAGACCTCAAGAATTCCTTGCCAAAGGCTGCTGTGTACAAAGTTTACACACAGGTTAAAGGACAGGCTGCACAGATTTCTGAGAGAGATGACTATGGATTTACTAAAAGATAAAACAGATCAAGTTTAGAAAAAGAGAAACTAAAAATGACATGAAAATACCTGAAGGCCAAAAGATTACTCTAGAAAAAAAAAAAAAAATTATACACTCAGCTTGTCCTTACTTTCTAGGGCATCAATTTCTAGCAAATGTAGGCTACAAGGAACTGAGGACAGGTGTCTCTCTGGTCTGAATCATTATGTTGTGAGACAGAGGAAAAAACTTAAGATTCACTTCTGCTAGGGCTGAGCCATATCATCATTTCACATACATGTCCTGACAAATACTGAGCAGAGGCACCAAAGAAAGATTATTAGTCTAAAATATCAGATATCTTTGTTACAATATCGACGCTAGTTCAGCATTTTTGTTAAGATGAATATCTGTTATTTTGGCAGGTGAATAGACGTGGTATGTACTTCTACTAATTCCCTATGCATGGTGACCTTGGTACAGGTGGTACAAGGAACCTGAAAGGGACCTCAAATATATAACAGCAGGCATTTTTGCCCTCTCCAGAAAATATAATCCATTGTCATAATTTATCTCTCTGGTTTACAGTATTTTAAGCTTAGGGTTGGAGGGAGAATGGTGGAAGAGAAAAAGAAAATTCATTAACAGAAATCAAGGAAAAGTTCATTTGACATGATGTGTTATAATACCCTGTGTCACCATTCACAAAGAGATGATGTACTGCAGAGAGGTTCTTTCAAAGGCACAGGTATATTTTTGTCCTTTTGCCTTTTTCCTGTAAAGTAGGTATGATTATTCCATGCTTTTTCCATCCTTCAGGGGATCTGCTAGCTGTTTGGATCTGTAAAACAAGGTATATAGGCCCATAGCTGTCCATATGTTTGAGATATTGTGTTTCCAATAATCAAGATGTTGGAGTAACTTCCTGATGCCATCCATTTTCCTACCCTTCTTAGAACAGCAAAGCTCTACTTCTGCCAATAAGTAGGTCTATTTTTTAGAGAAGAGGGGGGAAAAAGCAAAAAAGATTAAGCTAGAAAAGGACAGACCTGTTCATGTATACCTTTCCAAAAACAAAAGCCAGTTTTCTATTTTCAGAGCACACTTAAGCAGTACCTAGATATAAAGCTACTAACTGATGCAAGGGGAAAAAAAAAAAAAAAAAAAAAAAAAAAAACAACAAAACACAAAATCACAATGAACTATTCCACAATATCATTAAAACACTTATTCCATCAGTCAGCCTTGCAGAAAAAGCATCCCAGAAACCACATCCTCACACTATAGACCAACTCATATCTCTGCCTGCTCAGAAAGAATCCGCTCACGTGCAAAGAAAAGAATTTAGGTCAATATGGCCCCTGTACTACATGTTTCTCCAGTTGGAGCATGGAAACAGCATTTCTCTCCACTTCACACTTGAAACACACATCTGGTTGTGACTTACACTCCAGATTATACACTTTTTCCTTCCAGACTCTCCTAAGCTTTCCCTTGTATAGGCTCTAGGCAGTTTTAAATTTCTAATAAGTTGCCAAGAGCTGCACAGTACAAAAATCTGTAAAAACCTTGAAAAGCTTCACCAAGGTACTGCACATGGATGCAGAACTGGCAGGCAAATTATCTGATGAAATTCAATGTCAGACAGTAGGTACAGCTTGTTTACCAGGCACAGCACAGACCTGCAAGGAGGTACCAGAACAGATGTTTACATCTGAAACAGGACCAAAAGGAAGTGATCAAAACTCGTTTAGATTCTGCATGCCTGCAGCAGATTCAAAACTATGCCTGCATGCACATTCCCAAATTTTGCATCCCCTATCCACATGCAAATCTTTATTTACAGATTTGTGGCACTGAGTTTTGGAAGATAACATTTGAGGCAGAAACCCAAAGTAAGATCCTGAACTATCTGGGGATGCCAAATGAATAAGGGCTCCTTGAAGTGCTGATGAGCCGAACATGTTTTCATGATTTTTTTTTCGCACAAATCCTGTCCAAGGGAAGAACATTTCAGTATTAAGGAAGTGCTGGTAGCATAAAATGTAAATGCATAAATGCACAGAAAGGTGGATATTCCCTCTCTTAAGAGTCCCAAAGCCTCTTTCTACAATTTCCTAGAAAGTTTCATAGGCCCATATTAAGAAAAGGGTATCTCCAGATTCTGAGCAAAATGTTCTGGGACACTGCTAAATTGTTGATGGAAAAATCAGATTTTTCAGGATTGCTTATGATCATTTGCAGACTAAACCCTATCTTACAGCTGCTAAACTTTCTTTGGTCCTTGTAATTTTTACACATTTACTTTTTATTCCATGTAGATTCACTATTTTCTGAATGCTTATACAAATATGTCATGGATATTAGCCACAGACACTGTACCTACCAACAGACCAACTGCTTATTATTCCTGAAAAAGCTTTCTTGTAAAAAAAAAAGTAAATAAAAGAAGGCTTTAATAAGAAAATATGACACAGAAAATCTGCTCTTGAGATGACAATTATTAGGACAAGTTTCAACTAGGAGGAGAATTTAAAAGCTGAGTTATAAAATACATGATGGGTGGAGCAGGTCACAATAGAGGTGTTGGCACAAAGCTATCCAAGGAATTATGAGCACAATGTTAAAATAATAGGATCTCTTGAATGGGAAGCCACTACCTCTGAATTCGAAAGGCTTAGGTTTACTTTCATGTGAGGACTTGTTGATGGCACTGTTAAATGGAAACATCAGAGCACTTTCCATATTTCTTAATGTGCTGCAATCTTGAATAAAAACACAGAGACAAAAAGCCAGCACTAAATACACTAAAAACTCAGAGAGTAATGGTTTAAAAAGATGGCAGCTGAGGCAATCCTATTGCTGCACAAATTATAACCATGACATGCTCTGAGGCTCTAAAATGACTTATAAAAATTACTGTTTTGTTTTCATCCATGCTGCAATGCTCGACTTAGTGGGCTTTTGTTAATTGCTCTTAAAAAAAAAATTTTATGCTGATAAAACTAAAGGTCACTCTTGAGTCTGACTATGCTGCAAAGGTGTTACAAAAACTTCAGAAGGCGAGAAATGTAATCACTGGAAAGTACACATGTATGTATAATATGCATCCTTGGTACAGTTCCAGAAACATACTTTGCCTTTTGAAAAATTATTTCTGTTGTCTTTGGGAGTATAGAAAGGAAAGAAAGGAGGATTGGCAATTGGGTTTGTTTTTCCATATTCACTTTAAAGATTTTGAGACTTTTAGCTTTAACAATTTATTTTGATAGGCTAGAAAAAAACCCACTATTGATGAAATGAGTGAGAAGTTTCAGAAAATTCTAAAATACACTATCATTTCAATTAATTTTTTTAAAATGTGATTTATATAAAAAGCAAGAAAGCCAGACCTCTAAAAGTAAATGCTGATATAACTAAGTTTCATATTTGTTGCACAGCCCTTTATAACATTACAGCCTCTGCAGTACCACATTTAAGAGTGTTCTGTTGCAGCTTTTTTCTCTGTAAAACATACCCTGCTTGGCATAAAGTTTTACAGTGCTCACAAAGGGAGAAATAACTCCTCCAAAGCCATAGGAACTACAATATAAACCTGATACAATTTAAACTGCATATACTCCCTTCCTGGCATAACTTTCAATCTGCAAGAAACGAAACCTAACATGGTTTTCAGAGTTCCTTGCTCATATGACAGCAGGAACAGGAACCACAGTCCAGAGCGCACCGCTGGAATGACTGCAGTGATGTTCGTGACCTTGTTGCATCCTGGAGTTCCTGGGTTTCTTCAATGAAACCAACTAAAACAACTAAACAACTAAAATGAGATGGGATTTAGCAGTAATCCTGTTTTCAGGGGGCCTGGCAAGGTTTTCCAGTTCACCTCATTACATTTCTAATTGGGTCCTGCAAAGCTCTGCTGTAGGAATTCAGAGAGTGTCAATGCTTTCTAATGAAAAGATAACATGGGGACAACCTTAGGAGAGGGCAAAGTGATAACAGGGTAGACACATGCAGATGGCAGAACTGATTGGGGGGTGGAACTGAAGGATCCTTAAGGTCTCTTTTGACCCAAACCATTCTATGATTCTATGACTCCAGATAGGTAGAAGTGAAGTTACCAATGCCTGACCCTCCATAGGGACAGGAACAGGCAGCAAAACAAACAGAAAATAAAGACCAAAACAAAAAAAAAACCCCCAAACATGTAAAAAACCCATGCTTCTCCAAAAAAAAAAAAAAAAAAAAAAATACGTTTTTAAA
>VZTX01026579.1:624636-907548 GCA_013400915.1 Pardalotus punctatus | reverse complement strand
AAAAAAAAAAAAAAAAAAAATCATTGATGTTTCAGCAGTGAGAGCACTTTTCCATCCTCTAAGCCAAACTCAATCATCTGTATGAGATGCATCTGCACCAAAAAATGCTTCCAGAAGCAGGTAAAAATAGATTAATTCAACCAAAAATAATACAAAAAAAATCTAGTCAAATTGTGTGCAGATGTAAGCTGGTAGAGAACACTACATCTACAACCCAGAGCAAATTCCCTGATCTGTTACAAAACCAGTGTAAAAACCAGAAGGTGCATTGTGACTGTTTTGATGCACAGAGACACTTCTCATTAAGAAATAGCAAAAAATTATTCTAAATGTCAAGGTACTTAGAACTCTAGAATCATTTAGGTTAAAAATCACCATTAAGATCATCAAGCGAAATCATCAACCCAAGACTGGCAAGTCGGCCACTAGACTGTGTCCCAGTGTCCCACATGTACGTGTAGTAAATCTTTCCAGGGATGATGATTTCACACTTCCCTGGTCTGCCTGTTGCAGTGCTTAATGTTATAAAATGCCAAAAGTTTAAAAATCTTATGTTTCAAGATTCAGAAAATGAAGAAAATGCAGACTTTGGAGGAAAGGGCCTCAGACAGGAGAACAGTTCAACAATAGAGCAATTTCTTGTGTCAAGTTGTGTTTCCAAACTTATCACATGCAACTGGGACTACTCCACACATTTAATTTTTTTTTTTAGTTTTCAGGCTACATGTACACCCAGGATATTGATTTTACAGGAAGCAGCTCTCAAGTTTTTCTAAGTTCCCTTTCCTCTCCCATTCTTTTCCTTCTCCCTCCCATTTTCTAAATGCCACAGAAAGCATCCACCAGAAGACAGAAAGCATTCCCTAAAGTTTTGACAAAATTATAAAGCACTAGAAAGAATGCCTGTGGTAGCAGAGCATTTTAATCCATCACTAGCCCTGCCACCCCTCATATTTAAATATTTATCTTTTAAATGTTTAAGACACTTTTACATTAAAAATTGGTATCAATCAGTCCCACTTTTCTCATTATTTTCTCTATTTATTGTCTAAATTTACATCTGGAAGTTCTTGAGTATCGGAGGATGTTGTAAAAATGCTTCCACCACCAAGTCAGCATTCCCTCTAAAGAGGAACAACCCAATGTCTGAACCCTGGTCAGCCAACAGAAACAGAGAGGAAATCACTCCATCCACAGCAACAGAGTTTAAGTCATTTGGAAGACTGTGAAAATAGAAAATTCTGTAATTTATCTACTTATAAAAACAACCCTGTGATTTTAGTTGTGTGGAGCAACTGGAGCATTCCTCTCCATAGTTTACGGGTAAGCAGACAATGTTTAAAACTTCATCTGTGTTGGTTTTTATGCTTGTATAAAAACTATTATAAACAAGAGTTCTTAGTTTTGCTTTTAAGTCAGAGCAAAAGACTGGAGTACACTAAGCCATTCCATCCAGTCAAATTCCTTCCATCAGCCATGTTCCCTTCAGTATAAAACCATTTAAAAACAAAAAAGAAAAAACAAAAAAAAGGCAAAACAAAACAAACACAAAAAAACAAACAAAATCCCACAAAAAAGGGGGAAAAAAAACAACAAAAAACAACAATGACAAAAAAAAGAACAAACAGAAAAACCCCAACAAAACCAAACCAAAAGAAAAAACAACAAAGGCATTCTTTCTCTCTTTCTTTGTGTTCAGTTTCTTCTTTTACAGAAAATTGCTACAACCCCTAAATTTTTGTGTAAAAATGCATTTGGAAAAGGTCTCCATCTTGATTATGAATAGGCAAGGTGAAAACACAAGTTCTAACAAAGACAGGAGGATGACTCAAGCATTGCTCAGCAAATATTCACGCAGCACTTCACTCATTTTATGATTTTTTTTTTCTTCCTGTGTCCACTGTGCTGATGATAACTCTTCACAATTGGAGTTTGTTTATCAGTGTTTGCAATGTAACAAAAGAAAATGATCACTTTAACACAGAAGCACTACCAAAAAGCACCAGAGCTGTAGGCTTTTACTCCCTCATGTTCCTGTTAGGGCTCTGGTTTTTTACACAAAAAAAAAAATTGAGACATTATGAGAACATCTCCCTAGATGTGCATGTAAACCTACCTGGAACAATCATAAACCAAACATGTATGTTCTCAGAATGTACTAAGTAACCTATTATAAAACTGAGAGTAGCAAAAGTTTTGGAAAGAAACAGGCCTTAAAAGCAATCAACAGTTGAAACATTCTAATAATAAATAAACGGGGATGGAGAGCATGACAGCTTTCTATACTATCTTTTGCTCTTTCCCCTCTCCCCTTTTCCTCATTTAAAAAGCTGTCAATTTAATGAGCCAAAATGAAGTAAATGGTAGCAGACATGGAAATCAGAGCCGTAATGGCATGCTCAGGAGAGGCTTGATTGCTGGCAAACAAAGATCTGTCCACTCAACATCTGGCTCATTTTGATCCTTCGAGTTTAGCTGCCAAATGACTATGTCATTTGGACTCAGGAGATGGAGGCATGAGGGAGACCTGATATCATCCTCCCAAATAGTCTGGGTCTAAAGTAGGCTTTTTAAGATCAGCAAGAGTGAAAGAAGCTGGGCTGCTCCAAGGAAAATCTGACTTCATAAAAGGTTCCACAAGCCAAAAGCTGGAACTATTAGTGGTATACTGGGAGGTGGAAGAAAACATGGATGTGTGGTACGCTCACAAGCTTGTTATAAATTTCTATAACTGTGCATATCAACAGTGCTGATCACTTCTAGCCCTGTACTTTCATGGTTGCAGCTTCCAGCTTTAAGCCCCTAACAATAAATCTGTCTGCTTAGTGAGTAATTTTAAAGTCCTTTTGGTTAAGCCCTCTCAAAAAGTTTAGGTTTAGAAAACATTCTCCATCCTGCTATATTTTTATTAATTCTTAGCTTAAGCAAGAGGTCTGAAAAATTCCATATCAGTTACTGAATGTACATATTTATATGATTTGAAAAATGTCATGGAGTAGACTTAGACATACTTTTACTGTAAAGTGGGTCCCCCTTTATATGCTCTGCAATACATAGTGCAAATATTGAATTCCTGGTGAAAGACATTCCTAAAATGGCATGACACTCTGAGGACACTGGTGGAGGGGTCCCCAGCAAAGCTAAAGAATTTTGTAAAGCCAGTTGTACTCATGGAGATTTAAACCCATTTAGCAAGCACACATTAGGGCTCTATAAATATCCATAATAGTATAAACACAACTTTCTCCAAATGGCCCATTTACCTGGGTCCTGGGCACAAGGGGGAATTTGGCCACAAGGAAATTATAGTGTAAGAGGAACTGCAGCATCAAATCCCTGGCTTTTGGAGGAGGATAAATTAAGTGGCACACACACACCAAATCTATTGTTCTACTAGGAAAGAATCACAGTGAGCACTTGCTGCACCAGAAATCAAACACAAGGGACCAGAAAAAAGCAGATTACTTTTGATCATCTTAGGACTCTTCTGCAGCTTCAAACAGCAACAAACAGCACAGGAGCTACCATTCTGCTGTGGCCACACATTCGTGCCCCAGTGTCCCAACACAGAGCCCACAAGCATCGATGAAGGTTTCAGTGTCCATTAGGTTTCCTGAATTACCCGTAACCTCAGCCATATGCTTGCTGGACAACTTAATTAAAAAGAATTTGACATTTTTCTAATACGGTCATCAGGTAGTAAAACCACATTTGTAAAAGCAGTTTGTGGTCAGTCAATTTTACAGACTCAAAAAATCATAAGAGCTACTTTAAAGACCTATTAAAAATGCACTGAGTAGAAGATTTAACTTATATTGACATCTTCAGACTTTAGTACAATTAATTCTCATTTAAATTTCTTAAATTCTTTATTGAGCCACAAGACATTGTATAGAAGCCAAATTCAAACACAAAGTCATCTATTCATACAAAAAAAGCCAAACCAAAACTAACCAAACCGAAAAGCAGTAAGTGTGGAGATAAGGATGTTACTCAAGAACTACTGAATTAGACTTTATTTTAAAGGTCTAGGCTTAACTACACTTAGTTATTATTTCTCCCTATGAAAATGTTCTAGAAAAATTGGCAGCAACAGAAAATTTTATTTCCTCAATAAACAACTTAGTCACAACAACAGCTATAAAAAGAGGCTATTTCGTATTTTATATTGTCTACAGAACTTATGGACAAAATAAAACATGGTCTCTCTATGGTTCAACAATACAAAAAGAATAAGAACAAACAACAAATGACTGAAACTTGCAAAAGATAAATGACAAGATAATTGATGGAAACTTTAACCTCTTAGTTGCAAGAGATAAATTTGAGGAAGGTATTTGTTTATGTCAGAGAAAAAAAAAGACCTATTTCAATTTTAATAATTTTCAATTAGTGCCTTGAGATCCATTGTCTTGTGGTAGTGAAATTAAATTCTCAGGTAAGTATTCAAATTATTGTTCACTAGTAAGTCCTCTCAATCTGTCCTAACTGGCTTCTCCTATACCACTTTTTATTCATTTCTGAGGAAGACAACTGACTGACAACTGACCAAATGAGGCAACACAGAAGGTAAATGTTAATACTGGCACCTGAAGAACCAGTATAGTATTACTTATATTTCCTACTAATTGTGGCTGTTAGAAATACTCTCCAGATAATAAAATCAGTCTTAAAGAATAATTCAAATAAATTCAGAGTAAAATTTTTGCATCCCTAGTTTTGCACCTTTCAGATGTAATATGAAGGTGAATTTGGCTATCCAGCAATATACACATAAAATTAATAAAAATTGACACAATTACTTTTTTCATGGGGAAAGGAGGGTGAGAGTGTTACAGGGAAGAAGGAGAATGGAACAAGCAGGAGTAAAAAACCCCGAAATATAGAGTTTATGATCAAGGTAGTAAGTGACAGCACCAATAGCTGAAAACTGGTTTCAAACCAAATTTCAGGATGTTATTTACATGCTGCCCAAAATTGCATTTGGCACACATATTCTAATACTTGGGTATTTTTAAACATTTTCATTTAAATTTCATAAATGAGCTGCTTTTTCCTTGGTAATAAAAATGTATTTTTTCAAGCTAAATCATTTGGCAAAGCACTTGAACCAATGTCAGACTTCCTGGGTTGGTTTTTGCTTGGTTTTCTTTCAATTTTTAGTTAAGCCATTCAATTTCCTCCTCATTTAGAAACTTCTAGATTTTGAATTAGTGAAAATTAACTTAATCATTGCATTATCAAGACACTAGCTACATCTGAGTCAAATCTCAGCCCTTGGAAGATCATGGGATAAATAAAGAACTTGTATTTTTAGATAAAGGCTGGGGGCAGAAAGCACACTTTTTACGAGAACAAATTTTCAGTTAAGGGCTGCTTCTAGAACAAGCTTTTAGAAGGTCAAAATGGTAACTTTTCAGTCATGGTTACATATATGATGAACTCAGCCTGTCTTTTGAATACAACTGTTTATTTTAAGCTAGACAAAAGAGTAAGAGATTAACTTGAGTTTGATTTCCCACAGCAGACACTATTCTTCGTTTGTAAGAAGTACCTCCTCCAGATGAGACAATTTCAAGATTAGCAGAATGATTTATTGATGGCTCATGGAGTAACTCAGCACTCCCTATTCGACCTCCTGCCTTGTTAATGCATTCAGAGGCCTCAGTTCTGGTCCAGGTCACAAAACATGTTGTGATCACTGAAGCACCGTTAAAAAGCCCTCCAAACTTGGTACCTCCAAACCAGATTCTCTTAGGTCAGAACTGAAGTTCAGTGCACCCGTGAAATAAAAAGGCACAACTTTGAAAGCCAGTACGGATCACTGTGGGCTTAGCACAGTCCCTTGGGAATCCATTTGAGGACAACAGCACAGAAATAGTTTTATAGAGCTACAAAATTTTAAAAATAATTATATTTTTGAAAAAACAGCCAACCAAGCATAAACCACTCGCTGTCTTTACTCAGTCTTTATCAATCTAGAAAGCAAGCTACATCAACACCAAGACAGCCCAAGACACAGCCAAGACAGCCTCATCCACAGTCCTCCTTTGCATCGAACATTTTCTAGACAAGTTCATTAGCATGTCACCACATTTCTACTGGCAATCCTTTATGAATCAGGAAAAATGTTCCCTTGACAATAATTCATTCTTTTGAGAGATTTTGAGGATTGTTTTGAGGAAGCAGGAGAAAACCAAGAACATTTTCATCCTGTGCACTGTGTCCAAACATCCTAAATATCTCTAATATGTCCAGCTGCCCTTCAAAAATGGAAATATTTAGCTGAGTTCAATATTTTAAGTACTCCTATAGTATGGAGCACTTCTACAGATTTTTTTCTCTAGGTGGAAACAAGACAAATTAAACAAATGAAAATCTGAGCATATCTGGTTCTAAGGCTGTAGCCATATTCCAGATCCTTTTGGATTAAAATAGACACTAAAAACTTGAAAACTGACACTCACCAAACAGATTAGCTTAGTAATCATGGATGCAGGAGAAAAAATATCAATAATAAAATGTCTCCTTGAGAGAAAACATACCTCCTCTTGAATCCAATAAGAAAGAGTAGTAGTCTATCCACAATTCCTGTTATGTTGTGCAGTGCGGTCATCCTTCTCCAAGTTCTTGATCTGAAATACAGTGTCCTATCTTTTATTTTCTATTTTCTACCTACTCTGTCCCTTTTTCTCAGTACAGCACCAGATAAAGCATACAGGCAACGGGGCTTAGCAGAAAGACTGTATTTGAGGAAGACAAGTTGATGTGTCAGCTTTACTTCTTTATTACTTAATCACAGACAGATTTCTGCCCTTGACCAAAGTTTTTCACCTGTAAAGCATGGAATTTGATACATGTCCTCAGAAACAAAATTAATTAAACCTGGCCTTGTAGAATCTTCAGGACAGGGTGTGCACAGAGTGATGGGTGGAACTTGATGTAAGGGTTTATTACAGCAGGCACAGAATTACACAAGATCCACTGTGCACTCAGCTGCAATCAACTATTTTCTGCAATAAACGTGATCACATTGATTTTCTATGCAAATTTAAATCAACAACAAGAAAGAAAATGAAGACAGTATTCACTTAGCTGTTACAAAGCTTTAAATTAGTGTGAAGAAATTCAAATTACTGCTAAGAAAGATCACAGACATCTAAACCATTCCCAGCATGGCTTATACCTTGTTTGCTTGCTTTCTTTTCTTCTGCTAAAGAGCGCAACATGGGATGCTTTGTTTAACATCTTCCTAAGAAATAAAATTATTCTCCTACCTCCCATGAATTTCCTAAGGGGTACTCAGAGATAAATCAAACAGTAAACAGAAGTACTACAGCACAATAAAATACCATCTGAGGCTACCTTTATATTTGTCCCAGTACAACCATTCACCACTTGATTTTCAGCTATATAAACTGCCTTTAGGCATTTTCTTGCATAGAAAAATCACACTTCCTTTAACACTATAGTTTTTGTCCCCCCAGAAAATTTTTTCTCATTTTTTTTCTTCACTGCTTATCTTCAGTGGCTGCCAGTGTCAGTTTTGCAACACAGTGGTCCCTCCCTGTTCAGTCTGTCTTACATAATAAATTTCTTCATTTATGCATTTCTTTTTGATTTACAGCTCAGAAGCTCATTCACGTTTCACTTGTTTCCTAAAGCACCATGAACACACTGCAAGGGTACACTCCAAAATAAAGAGATAAAATCCTTTTTTGTTTAAGATGGATGTCCACAGTTCAAACCCAATATAACCCAGATGAAAACACAGATGTTTCAATACTAGCACACAGTAGAAGCGTGTAGAATGTGTGCCCATGGTTCTACAAGGCAAAGGGATGTATCACTCTCCATACTGGTATAAAAACATGGATGATTAAAGCAAGGTTGAACATCCAGCAGCAGCAGTAATGAAGACACCTCTGTCTCTGGTGAAGTCGTTTGCTCTGCCTTCCTTGCTTTCCCCTGCAAAGCTGTGAGACCATGCTACAAGATAGCTCAGGACACTGATCTGTCTGAAAAAGGTGAAAAATAAGCAAGTCTTTTTACAGCCAAATCAGTTCTCCAACTTTCTTTTACTGTATGATCACAATATTGCACCAGCATTGCTGTGGAGAAAGAAGTCAGCTGGGAATTCATAGGCATTCATTTTCTACTTGCTAATGATATTAAAGTTTTCATAAATGAAAGAACACTTTAACATGTTTGACACATTTGTACTCAGAGCATTATTTACTATTGACATTCATTCCTAAAGTCATGTTTGAGAATGCCTTAGTTTGTTTATGCTCTTTTGCTTCACAACTCATCTGCCTAATTGCTATTTAACTGCAACATTTGTGAAAAGCAAAAACAAACAAAAAGAAATGAATAATTAATTGAAATTCATCACGGAATTAAATCACTTTTTTTCCTGTAACAGGCCACAACATTAGTCATTCTTTTCCACTAAAAACAGTCATGTCTTCTGTGCTGCCTCTCACTGTGTCAGCCATAAGGGCTTTGGACACGTGTTTGATGAGATCAGCTTTGGGACCTTCTTTAAATGCAAAAGAGAAATGGAACTTGACAAGTTCCTTGACCAACATGCTACAGAGTTTTTCCAAAGCCTAGAATGAACTGCTGGTGAAATATTTCTTCCTTGGCTAGGAAGTCAGCCTTCACTTAGCCAGCAGCAAGCCGAGAAAAAACGTCAGGGAATACATCTGATCGCACTTCGGAAACAAAAGCTGTTTGAATGTTTGATTTTGGGCTCAAATCAAGAAAAGAGCAGAAATTTAGATCTGTAGTAATCCTGGGGCTCTGTTTCCATTTCTAAACGAACAATTGTTTGGTTGTGCCACTACTGTAATGCATACATTTTATCAGAATTTGAATATTTTCTATTGTAAAGAATCTTCATAGAGAACTGACATGATAAACAAAGAACAAATTCAGATACACAGTGACCGAGAAACAGATTGACCTCAGCATCCTGCTTGATAAGAGTAGCTGAAGATTTGTTACTTTCCTAGAAGCTGAGATTGAAAACAAGAAAAAAATTATCATATGCAATTACTGACTTTTTTTATTTAAATATACAATAGAGTGTTTGTTCTGTATTCTGTAGATTCACTCACTACAACGAGGCAGAGCTAAAAATTAGTGGAGGGACAGTTCTAGCTAGCAATTAGACAGAAAAATGCCAATTTCTTGCCCTCCATGAAACAATCTGCAATTCTCAGTTCATGCTTGCTACAGTATCCTATTTATCACTACAGACAAATATAAGCTACAACTTCTATTTTTGCAGAGAAGTGTCCTTCCTTTGTGTTAATCTGAAAATTACTAAGGGCCTCCAGACATTTGTCTCACAACTCTGAGTCATCTACCTATAAATATATATGGCCTATAGGATATTCAGAAGCAACAGTAATTAACTTCACTGTACTTGGAATTAGTATCTGCTTCACAGGGCAGTGGTCAGAAGACAATGGATATTGTTTTGAATAAAAAAAAATAAGGTTATGTCCTGATTCCAGCCAGGACAGGGTTAATTTTTGCAGTAGCCAGGAGGGATCATGGCTAGGACCTGGAGGTTAACCTATACCACCTCACAGCATTTTCCAGGGATGGGGAAAGGGTCTCTTCTGGATCAGAATGAGCAGCCAGGTATCAGCAGCAGTGAGAACCTGTATGCCAATCATTTATGTCTTGTACCCTCTGTCATTCAAATTGTTGCTGTTACTGGTTTTTTCTTACCTCACTGCTGTCTCCAGTAAACTGGTCTTAGCTCAACCCATGATCTTTACCTTTTGTGCCTCCAATTCTCCTTTCCATCTTTCTTTAGGGAGAAGGAGTGGGGAACGAGAGAGTGGCACGTAGTTTGGAGAGAATCTGGGAACACTAAACTGGGGAGTACCATTCCTAAACCATGACAGGCAAAAAAAAGGCCCCAAAACACATGCAAAAATTTTTTACAAAATATAATCTGCTGCTTTGAAGATGACCTTGAAGGGTAAATGCCATCAACGCTATATCATTTTCCCCTCCATTATTTGAGATAACTGACTGAGTTAATTCAATCATTATTTTTTATAAACTGCTGGATATGAGCTTGAAATTCCAGTGGAGGGCCACGTTATTTATTCACAGGTAAAGGTTTTCAATATACAGGTCCTGGTAACTCTACCCTGTACATTTCCTCATCTTGGAAGAATAAACTCAAATTGCTCATGACACAAATTGATAACCTATACTATTTATAGATTTAGGTCTCAAACTTCAAAGAATTTGCTTTACTTATCTAAACTACTCCCTCATCAGCCAAACACCTCCTGAAGGCTGCCAGACCACTGTGCTCTGTCCCCACTGCATGGCCCTATGCACTTAAGCTTCTGCAAAAGCGGGAGAGGTTTTTTTATTTCTTATCTGAAGTGGGACAAAGCAACTGCTGCTGATTTAGGATTCACAGTTATCTGAAGACTTCCCTTAAGCACTCAACCAGTAGAAAATCAAAACTGAAGTCTACCTCTCCAGAGACAGGGTAGCTAAAAGGAGTTTTTGGTGTGACTAGTTTCAAGAAGTGGGATTTTTTTTAACGTAGTCCATACAATTTTTTTGCTTTACTTTCTTTAATAGTAGAACATTTTCTGGATCAGACATATTAAATAGACAAAGAATCAAGATATTATATGGCACAAAAAAATGCTTTACAACATCTAGTTTTCTGTAGAGACTCTCTTTATAGGTGGCTTCCAGGGATTTATTTATTTCTTTTCAAACACAACCTCCATTCTCTATTATCAAGTGATCCCACAGCCAGCTTTGTTAGATTGTGATCAGTCTTGCACCCACTGATCTACTTTCCAGCTAGCCCCTAGGCTAATGAAATCAGTTCTTCTGGCTGAGACTATTCTAACACACAGACAGACTTAAGCAATTGTCACAGCATGTTGATAAACAACTCCTTAAACTCAAACAGCACCACAAGAGTGCTTCTTTGCCACAAGTTATAGGAAGCAAGAAAGAACAGGAAAGTCATGGTTTAACAAAAAAGATGGACTGTAGGGGTTCCAGTTAGAGGTATTCCAACAAAAGACATCCCAGTAACACCATGGTCACATGAACTCAGTGCAGTAATGAGCAGAGAGACTAAACCTTATTGATATCAAAAAGTCATAGATATTGTGTTTCTTCCCATAACTAACAAAAAAGGCAATGAGAATTAATTGCCTGCTTAAGCCCAGTCAGACTAGCCTACTTTGATAACCACCTAGGTGGTTTCATATTACTCAGACCTAAGGAACACAGACAGTAAAACCAGGATACAGACTTCCGATTTAAATAAAAAAATAAAAAAAAAAAAAAAAAAACCCAACTTTTATTTGGTCTTTGCTTTCCATTGCATTTTAACTTGTTTTTTGCATATATTCTGAATCACATGGTTGGAAGATTAGCACAGCACTGTTGCTGCTATCTCTTTATCATCACTCTCGCCTTGGTTTAAGGATGACTCTTCACCTTAACCCTAGACAATGAGACAAACAACTTTAGTCCTGAATAACAGCCCCAAGACAGGGGGCAGGAGCAGCTTAGGTCACGTGTGACTTCCAATTGCCCACCTTTGCAACGCAGTTTGAAGCACCAACTTCAAAAAGAAGCTGCCTTTGAACAGATCTAGCTGTAGGCACTTCAAGATTAATCAACTGGTTTAATTACCCTCTCCTTAGCAACTGGGGTGTTGTTTCAACAAAGTCAACCCTTGTAATGTGCTGCTCCCAGGCTCTGGCAGGCTGTCTCACTCCAGCGCCAGGTGATCGTGGCAGTCGTGCAAGTTGCAGCTTGGTGGGAGCTTCCCTTTCCAACAGGGCTGTGTTTTGGTTTTTGACACAGCCAGGATCTCATGCGAGGCATGATCACATCTTGCAGAACAACCAAACTGCCTGGGATTGCAGTACAAGTGTTAACTTGCAAATTCTATGGGCATGATAAAGGTGAAGAAAGGTTTGCTTGGTTCTCTTCTCTAAAATACAAAAAGGGGACAATGAAGGAGGGTTTCTCAATGAGAAGCACCAGTGGGGCTTGAAATGATGCAGCTTAATGCACTGTTTATTTTATTTCTTCCTCTTCCGTGTTCACACTTCAAATACTCAAATGAAGTTTCCTTGACCAGTTTGCCTTCACTAGCATAATTATCTTCTCAGTAATCATCCTAGTCACGTTATCCTTTAGAAAAGGTTGATTACCCATATTCTAGTAGTAAAATTCCATGATTAGTACCTACAGTAAAGTAAGAAGAAATGTTCTTCAAGCAGAGAAAAAGAGGAACAGAACCATGAGATAAACTATTCTGCTTAATCACCAGAAGGGGTTTTGGTTTCTTAGAGCAAGCACACACTTCCTCTGCTTCCACCTTTGTGGCTCCACACTTCAAAATGTGCAAGCTGACCCATTCCCAACAGCCCATCAATTACCACTGTCCAAGGAATCCCATTCCAGCAGCACTCAGAAGGATAACAGACCTCCAGGAGCCTCTCTAACATCCTCAGTTCCCAAAATGTTTGAATTGGCTTCAGAGCCAACACAGGAAGACCCAGCCCTGCTGGTTCACTGCTTTTGCTTTCTTTTTAACCCAAACAAGTTTTATGTCACAGACTCAGAAACAGCTGAACTGAGAGTGGCAGGGGCTGAAGCAAATCATCTGGAGGAAGACGGACCGAAGACAGAAATATCTGTGCTGTCAGGGACTAGGCTCACAGGTACTGAGCATATTTAGTAAATCACACCCTTTCAAGAAAAAGCATGCTGCCTCTCAGATGAAGTAATTGCAAAAATATGTAAAAATTAATACTCTATTTCTATAGTACAGTATTTATATTATGAGCTAAGCCAAAAACCTGGGAAGGACATGCTCACACTAAAAATGTCCAAGGAAAAGGTTTTTAATTAAAAGTGCATTCATCATACTGATGGCTTAAATTTACATCTGGAGGCAGCACAGAAATCTGAAAATGCAGAATACATTTTGCAGTATCTTCTTATCATTTGTACCTGAACTCTTAATCGTATACTTAGGACACTGGTTTTCCTCCATAACTCTAACACAAACTTTTAGATCTTTTCATTAAGGCAAGAAAGAATTAGCATAGTAGCAGACATGATACAGCAAATCACCCAACCATCTTATGAACTGGTTATTAGAATAGCTGCCTGTACTTAGGGGAGGGAAAACAATAAATAATTAAAAAGTTTGTTTGTTCTTCCAATTTTCTGGATAGATCTAACCAGGATTAGATAAATTCACTTTTAAGAAGTGCTACAGTAGAATTAATAGTATGTCTTAATGCATTAACAGCTAGCTAGCAAATCCTGGACAACCATTAAAGCAGGAAATTCTTCTCTAAATGCAGTATAAACACTGTTCTTTTTCTCCACATAGGGTTTTCTATGGCAGGGAAAATAAGTAAGCAGAGCCTTGCGACACCATAAATACTTCTGGAAATAAATGAAGAACTGGATTTACTAGCACTAAAATAGACATAGAAGCCTTTTGGTTAACTACACTCAGAAAATATTTACTATTACTGCACCCGGCACTGACTACCCAAAAAAATGGCAATTTGCAAAGAGGAGATTTTTATAGGGAAGCACCAGCACGGCGTTACAATAAACTACAAAGCACTGTATTTGGTAACAGCTTTTTAAATACATAGTTCTAGTCCTTTAGATTACCAGGGGCAATGTGAAGGCATCTTGAACAATGTCAGACAGGGCTGGCAAGATGAATAGAGGCTTTAATTTAATTAGTGTACCAGCACCTGACCAAACAAAGGTGTGTCCAGGCTGAATCAACTTAAAATACTGAACCAGATGCTTTTCCTAGTTTTAAAGCATGTAAAGCTGGTATTTAGATATATCAAACCACCAAATTAAAAGGTCTTTGAATGCAACCTGAAAGATTTCTGTTAAACCTTCAAAGAGAATTACGGTTAGGCCTTGTCTCATTCTGCTCATATATGGCAGTCTTTGGCAAGATTTAGGGGTGATTTTTTAAGTATTTTTTGTTGTTGTTTTTTGGGGGTTTTTTTGTTAGGTATTTTTATGGTTGGTTGGGTTTTTTGTGGGTCTTTTATTATTTGGTTGGTTTTTTGTTTGCTTGTTTTGGGGTTTTTGGGGGGTTTTTTTGTTTATTTTTTGTGTGTGTGGTTTGTTTTGGTTTTTTTGTTTGCTTGTTTGTTTTTTTGTTTTTGTTTTTTTTTTTAATTCCAATGCTGAATATGATTCAAGAAAATGACATTAAATGGTTCTTTTCATGGTACCAGCACTGGTACAATTAGAAATTCATTAGCTAACTCTGCACTACCAGGAACAGTCTAACCACTGGAAGCAAAAACTTCTCAGTGTGTTAACACAAAATTGCAAGTTAATTCCACATTGTTCCTTGAAGGAAGGGAAGGAGGTTGAAACGAGTGAAGGTGGATACAATAAAACGGGTCAAGAAAAATTCCTGTGTAAGAATAAAGCAAAGGATGGGCAATATGGGAACTATTTACAGCTGAACTTGATGACCTTAAAGGTTCTTTTCCAGTCTAAATTATTCTGTTTCTACAATGAGTCATATTTACCCATCTCTATAAAGGGAAGAATGGAGAACTCTGGGAATGACTGATATGTCAGCCTCACTTCTGTGTATGGATAGGTCATGGAACAGATCCTCCTAGCCAAGCTGTGCCAAAATGGAGATCAGGGAGGTGATTTGGGACAGCCAGAATGGCTTCATCAGGTGTAACTCCCGCCTGACCAACCTCATGGCCTCTGATGATGGAGTGATTATGTCACTGGACAGACAAGAGGAGGGCTACAGATCTCATACCTGGACTTTTGTAAAGCCCTTGACAAGCCAAATGGTTTACACACCTGAAGGACAGGATGCCATCCAGAGGGACTTGGACAAGCTTGAGAAGTGGGTCCATGAGAATGTCATAAGACCAAGTGCAAGGTGTTGCACCCAAGACAACTTCAATATCAACATAGGCTGGGGGAAGAACAGACTGAGAGCAGCCCTGGGGAGAAGGACTTGGGGGTGCTGGGGGATGAGAGGCTGGACATGATACAGCCATGTGCACTGACAGCCCAGAAAGCCAAAAGTGTCCTGGACGGCATCCAAAGCACTGTGGGAAGCAGGGCAAGGGAGGAGATTCTGCCCCTCTGCTCCATTTTGGTGAGATCTCACCTGCATCCAGCTCTGGGGTCCCAGCATAGGAGAGACATTGACCTGTTGGAAGGAGTCCAGAGGAGGCTACGAAGACGGTTAGAGAGATGGAGCACCTCTCCAAGGAAAGGCTGAGAGAATTGGAATTGCTCAGCCTGGAGAAAAGAAGGCTTCAGGGTGATTTATTTATGGCCTTCCAGTACATGAAGGGAGCCTACAAGAACAATGGAGAGGGACTTTTTACAAGAGCACGTAGTGACAGGACAAAGGCGAATGCTTTCAAACTGAAAGAAAGTAGGTTTAGATGAGATACTAGGAAGGAATTCTTTACTGTGAGGTTGATGAGGCACTCGAACAGGTTGCCCAGAGAAGTTGTGGATATGCCATCCCTATAAGTGTTCAAAGCCAGGGTGGATGGAGATCTGAGAAGCCTGGTCTAGCAGAAGGCGTCCCTGCCCATGGCAGGGGGGGTGAACTAGATGATCTTTAAGGTCCTTTGCGACCCAAACCAGTCTATGATTATATGATTCCTGCACTCCAAGAGCTTGAGACTCATAGGCTGCTTGAGCATAAAGTCTTTTTCAACAACACAAGTGTTTGAGTTGAATTGTTATAAACAACTTGGATTAAAAAGATAATATCTGTGTACCTTAACATTTCATTAATCTAAAAAAGAATGTCCATTATAAAAACTATACAGAAAAAAATCACTCAATAATAGAGCCCTAGAAAGAGATACAATGTTTGCTATAACATAATCTCAAGTTATGCTAAAGTCATTTGTGGATTCTCATCTTTGTTAGGTGATGTTGGACTTTGAACGTAAGGGAGAGTAAAAAGAATGGTGGGAGAAAGATGCGTCTATATACAGCAGGATTAAAGGAGTTAAAAATATATACTTTATAGTGTCTTCACTTGCTCTTATTTAAATATATTTTACTTGTTAATTTTTCTAGCGGTAATTACCAGAACAATATTGAAAATATCAGACACATGATCAGAATGGACATTCACATCTACTCCTCAGAGACAGTGGCTCTTTACTTGATAAGCTTTCTTAAAATGAAAACTGCAGACAAGGTAAAACTTCCCAATATTACATAAAATGCACAGTAATTAGTATCTCATGGTAGAAAAGACTCATTTTAAATATATCCTTTTTGCCAAAAAATAGGAAGCAAAAACATAAATCAGGGGAAGAAAAGGTAAACAAACAAATAAATCCTAATTTTCTGCCTTTCTGCCTTATCCCAAAGACACAAGCAAAACCACTGGTTCCATTCCATCCCCACAAAAAAATCCAAACAAACAAACAAAAAGACAAAACAACAAAACAAAAAACAAAAAAGAAAAAGCCACACCCAAAACACCACACAACTTCACTTTTGAAAGAAAAACAAGTCTAAAGAGCAAATTAGAGTTTAAAAAAATTTTTAAAAATTTTAAAGTGCCTTCTACGATGACACCAAATCAGGCTTTGGGAACTTATAATAGCAACAGGATGACATTGGAAATACATGTGGATTTCTAAACTAAGTATACATTGGAAACCTGCACCAAAACAAATCAGAATAAACTCAAGCCTAATTTAACAAAACTATAGAAGAGAAGGAAACTCTCTTCCATTTCAAGACTCTTCTGTCTGGCTCATACTTTCTGGATTTTCAGTGACTTCCTTTTTTTTAATGTAAACATTTACTGAAAGGCAGAGTTGGTGCAAAAAAACTACAAAAAAACCTCTGCATTCTTTTAAAACAGGTGCTCATGAAATCGTGATTTAACAAAATATTAGGTCATAAATCTCCTCTTAACCAAATAAAATCTATGGCATCTGTTTAGTCTAATTTATTCTTCCAATGAAACAGGCATTGGAAGAGAAACAGGTTCATCTTTTTTATGTAATTATTCTGTTGCCCTGAAAGTTGAAAGCTAATTGTGCAGTGTTGCAGTAATTAGGATTAACAGAGGCTTCAGAGATACATTATGAAATAAATACTTGAATTGGCTTTAAAAATCAGTAATTTTATTGCCTTACAGCAGACTATCAGCTTAACGCTCCAAAGAAACCTGCAGAGACGGTTCTATTTCTTCAAACAGAAATGTAAATGTTAAAATGCTATTTAAAAAGAGAGTTTCACATCAAACAAAATTTAAGTAGCCAGGCTTCAAAAGGACAAAGCTGCAGAGGGGTTCTACCACATTAGATGACTTTGAACCACAAGCATGCATTTGCAATTCATACTGAATTTTTATATTTGAGCTTGTTTCTCAGAAAGGCAGCATTATAGCAGGAGAGGAGCAGAAACAAAACCTGGCAGAACCTCCAGCATTGAGCTGGCAACCAAAACAGGATGCAACAATGCAAGAGCAGCCCTGAAACCACAGCAGCTTCCAAAGCACCACCAGTTGCTTGGTTGGCTTGTGCCTTCTCAATGGAAAGATTCTCTCTTTTTTCCATACTGTTTTTCTAGTATCTGTAAAATGAAAATATTGCACACACAGCATAAACCAGTGTTCTAAACTGAGGAGTTCCAGATGAGTTAAAGAAAAGATAATGGTTGATAAGCAGATTGTCTTGGCAGTTCTGTTAGGTATCTTGGTTAAAGATCACCACTTCAAGAACTTAGTGGGAAGTAAAGACACTGAAATACTTGGCAGAAGTTTAATATAAATACTAACAGACTTGAAAAGACTTTAAAAACTCAATGAATTAAGTATTGGTAGAATTTCATAGCACACTGCCAGTGCTACAGTAGCATCATGAGCTAAAGTGAAAATAAAAAAAGAAAAAAGAAACAAAACACCACAAACCAAAAAACAATCTGTAAACAAACTTCTAGTAACTTCAAGAAAAATGCTTTGGAGAATTAGAAAAGAGGAAATAATTCAACACTAAACCTCTCCCCCTTACAGGAGAACGTATTAGAGAATTTTAGTCTCAAAATGATCCTGAGCACAAAAGTCCAGTTTTGATTTCACATGCCCTGTGCTGCAGGAAGAATTGATCCCAATATCAAAGTAAATGTTTAATGTTTACATGAGCCAATAAAGCAGCAAACTTTCTAATATGCATTAGAGCATAAGCTCACCTAAACAAAAGGGATTTACATAACCAGACACTGTTTACAAGCTGATTACTCAGTGTATGGCCTAAGATACACACATAGTTGTAATACAAGATTGAAATTATTTGGAAATCCTTCTGTCATCTAAAAGGAAGCAACAAGGGGGCTCCTGGACATCATTAGCCATTGCCGCTCACAGAGAAAATGTGCTTTGGCACAGAAGTGACATGGCTGCAGGAGCATCTTCCACCTCACTGCTTGCACTCAGTTATCAAAACTTCCAGAAGGCACGGAGATAGAGGGAATGAAATCTCAGTTATCTCCCAGAGTTGTTTACAACCACCTGAAAATAAAAGGCTTTGCTGAGGCCATCTATAGCACACAACAGCTCCGTCAGGACAGCTGAAGTGATAACAAATCAAGACATTGTAGGAAGAGCCCCTCGATCAACAAAGATAACTTCCTATCCCAGACATGACATCCCTGGTCACGTTCAGTTGTGGAAAATGAATTTTTATATTATTATTAATGATTTCAAAGAGATTAATTTCAAAGCATAACATTCAACCTCTTTCTTAGCTTTACTGCTTATCTAAAGGCAATATCAAATTGGTTTGGCCCCCAGAAGAGTAACTTTTGCATTTCTGCAAAGCTTAAGATTTCCTGAAATATGCCAGGTTTTGCTAAGCTTGTCAGGGTCAAAGATGATATGATATCCTTACTAGACCTACCTTACCAAAATTATGAACAGGCCTATTTATTAGCTCAGTTCATTATTAATGCAGAAGTGGAACCCCAAGTGTCAAACACCACTTTCCACCTCAAATCTATGCAATTTAATAAGAAGCACAATACCACTGGTAGGCTATGGCTAAACACAGCGTTTCCATTCTTTTCAGTCTCTCCTTAATAAAAAGGAACAATTTTATCATAAGCCAACCCAGAGATACTCTTTAGAGACTTGTTTGCCCTTCTCTGGACACACTCCAGCATCTCAACACCTTTCCGAATTGGAGAGGCCCAGAACTGGACATAGCACTCAAGGTGTGGCCTCACCAGTGCTGAGTACAGTGGAAGAATCACTGCCCTGGTACTGCTGGCCACACTATTCCTGATACAGGCCAGGATGCCATCGGCCTTCTTGGCCACCTGGGCACACTGCTGGTTCATGTTCCGATAATATGATACGATCCATGTACTCTGATACCAATAAGCTTGTTGAAAAGCAAGAAGTAAAGTATTCATGTGAAACCCATAGCAACAGGCTAAAGGAGTCAGGAGTGACATGGGACAATATTCTCAGGGAAGTTCTCCAACATGCAACTCTCCAGGGCCATGGGGGGTGCTGCATGCAATTTAGGTGTCTGTAAGTAGTCTCCACCAGGAATAAAACAGCTCATGTCCTATTTTTATATGAATGAAATTATATGATAGGCGAATTACTGAAAAAGCTCAAGACACTGGCACTATTTGAAGCAACCCAAGCTTTCATTGTTTAACAAAAGGGAGTGGGGGAAAAAGGACAAGGAGAGACAGCAGTCCAGGCTCCAGCTGGAAGTGATGGTTGTTTCAAGGCTCCACAAGTCCATGCAAACGGCTTGCAACTCATAATCTGCCATTCCAAACTGTTATATCACAGATTATGAGCCTTTCTCTACTACATCTACAGCTAACGGGAAAATCAGCTGTACCCTGGTTTGTTTCAAGAGAGCAGATTATGGGGTGGTATTACAATTAACAGCTGAATCTGAGCAAGAGAAAGCAAATGCAAATCTTTAAAAAATGCTACTTGGCTGCTCTTGCCGGCAACATACTGAGGAGATTTGAGACCAAGTCATTCAGTCAAACTTTTACGCATTTAGAAGATTACCGGCTCTTTATCAGGACTTGGTTTTCTCTCACCGTGCATACGGACACAATCTCTGCTACTCCTTTCCAGATCTGATATTTCATAGCCAAAGGTGACAGTGATGCAGTTCTGCTACTGAGGCTCAGAGAGACAGGCAGTGCAACTGTACTAGAGGCCCAGTAGACAGCAGAACCAGAAATGGCCAGCTTAGACAAAAATTGGAGAAAACCTCCACAGTTCCTATGCTGGAAAACTGAAACCATTCAGTGTTTGGTTTGTCAGGGGACAGGGAGGTCTGATCCACAAGTGTCAGGCTCTTACTCTGGCTCTAAGCTGGAAAGGGGCTGTTCAGTACTTGAATTTTGTGAGGTCATATATTATCCAAGCTAGTATTTGAATCACACAAGCCTGAGCCATTTCTAAAGGTTTGACCATGGACACTCCATGCAGGTCAGACAGACAGTTAGACAGTCTTATTTATACACACAGACACAGAGGATATTAGAACCTTTTTTCCTTTTCTATATCTCCCATTCTATGAGGGCCACAATTCAGCCTCTCCCTTAGTGCAGAAGCACCAAGCATCAGAGCTGATGTAGAAGAAGAGCACCCCTGGCAATTCTGTGGCATCACAGCATGTGATGACTGCCAGGCACCAAGTGCCTTCTGTTCTTATTAAAAGTGAAACCACTGAGAAGGCAGTTATGTGTGTATGTTAATTTTACAACTACCACTGGCATTAAGAAGAAGGGAGCCCAAGCTCCTGATGCCATTTTCCCTTCTGTCAGATATGTTGTGCAGTTGACTTGCAAGCCCATGATGCGGAAACTTGCAGTGACACTTCATTCATGGATTCCAGTGTTTGCAGTTAAAACAAGGCCCATGCAAGAATACTTTCTCTTCTGTGACCAAAATTACTCAGGCAACTTCCTGTTGAATACTCCAGATCACAGAATGAGTGACTACTCTGATATGCACATGGCAGTCTCTTCAACTATATTAAACAAATGGAAAGAAAATATACAATTTAAAAAAAAAAAAAAAAAGAAAAGATGCAGCTGTGGGGAGCAAATGTCACTGTAAAAAGCTGAAAAGAAATTGCAACAAGACAGTCACAAGGTGCTCTGCTAACACAGATAAAAGAATACACTATAGGAAAAGAGCTTTACTGAGTATACAGTCATATGTGGTCATGCTATTTTCAAATTATAACACCAATTGTTGGATGATTAACGGTATACATTTCTTTTATATTTCATATTGGGGAAGTTTAAAGATTTGCTTCAAGAAATGCAATCTCCTTCTAGACAGAAAACAGGAAAAAGCAGAAAAACCTGGTGAGACTGAAAGTATCCATTTTGTACCGTGGCAGCGCTGATACTACCACAGTTGGATTATAGTCTCACTGCAATCAGCAGTTAAATAGATGTCTCAAAGAGAAAACTGTCTTGCTGTTGGAGATTATATGCATAAAAACACCTTATCCTCTTCCACCCTTATCCTGGGAGAACTCCTTAAAAGTGAGAGTGTAACACTTCTAGTGCTGAAAACAGACATAAGAAATCTGCCTTCTGCGATGTTAAGAGTCACAACTGAGGCATCTCCAGTCACCAGAGACTTTAAGAAAAAAGTAAATTTTTCCTTAAAATTCTAAAGAACAGCCATGACAGAGTTTATTGGGCATTTTCTACTCCTCACTGAAACTCTGCCATTTCCTCAGTGATCTGTAACTGCTTTACAGTAGCCAGCACCAGAGCACGAGAGAGTACATCTACTAAAGATTTCCATTTCATAGATGCTCCTCTGTGCCAGTACTACTCCATCCAGCATGCACAGGCTACAAAATCTTAATATTTACATTCTGTTCTTTACCTTCAATTTCTGTTTTCTGGATTGTATGGAAAACAGCTTTCATACAGAGAATTTCTGCTACAAATCTGTTTCATTGAACATACACCAGGAATTGTCCTAGCAGAAGCAGAAAATACCAAAGTAGGATGTGTCTGTCAAAGATATTTTTACCATTTCAAAAAGGCTCAACTTCACACAACATAGGCTTTAAAGTTTTATGTAAAACATCAGACTTACAAGTAAGGGGCAGCACACAAAATATGAAGAGCAGATTTTTCACGTTACCAAGCTGGAATTTACCAAGATGGAATTAACCAAGTTGTTTGTCCAACGTGATGGGGATAAAGTATTCCTGTCCAGCCTCCTCCAAGAGCATCGTCCCTGCAGAAACCCCAGCCTTCCCTTAGTTTGCCAGCACCTATAATGAATGCATGTTATGTAACCACATGTGTCCATCCACCTTCAAGAGGTAAAATGGGGGTGAAAAGAGGTTTCAACTCTTTCATTCCTCCCAACGAGTATTTTTCTAAGCAAAAACTTGCTCTCCCTCAGATATTTGGTAGGATCAAAGCAAGCTACTCAGGTCAAGAGGTCTGAATTTGGAAGGCATCCGGAATTTGAACTCCTATCTTTATACATGCATGAAATGCTTAAGATGCTGAAAGAGAGTACCAAGAGCTTTTTTTTTTTTTTTTTTTCAAATAAATAACCCTGGAGCTGTAGGAAAGAAATGGAGGGGACAATAAGTGCAACAGGAAATAAAAAAGTTAGAATGCAGAAACCACAAGAGGTTTTTTTCAGTGACAAACACCATTGATAAATCAAAACTTGGAAGAAGGTGAACTAAGGAACCATGTGGAATGCTCAGCTTGAGGAAGAAAACTGATGATGGTTTTTTAAACTGAACTATGCATTATTTTCTTCTCAAATTATTCCACAAGCATCTCTTAAAGAGTAAATCAGTGTGATAGGAATTATAGTTACTCTGGAAGATTACTATGGTAATCTTGGCTCTGCAGTCCACAGGAGGCAATTTTATATTCACTGTATTTACACTACACTTTTGACTGGACATATGACACTCTACTTCCATTGTTGTTCTCAATTAAGTGAGTTATAAAGCTCACACTATGTTGTGCTGGTTAACACCACTATCATAGATATTGTCTTAGAGAATATTAGTTGAAAATTTTGAGCAACTCTGGCATAGTCTGAAACATCTCTGAGCAGCTGGCTGAGTTATAACTCTGTGTTGCAGTCCATGCTCCCACACTTTGAAGTAGGCATCTGACGGCCCTTATTTAGATGTATCAGATGCGAATAAGCTTACACCGTTTGTACGTAGCTAGATTCACTTTGATGCAGCCAATCTAAGAAAAATAAGTTACTCTATAAATCGTAATATCATGGTCTCCTTCTCTGAGTCTGCCTTCTGTAGAGATCCTAATGAAGCCAGGAAAAAAAAGGGACTACTCATAAAAAAACATAGAAATCTCTGGCCCAGATGAGCATACAGCTTTAACTCGTAATTTGAAGTACATTTTCTATGCCTAGCCCACAATTCACAGGGCTAAAATGTTTAATTGCACCCTCTTGCCTCAGACTCCTAATCTCCTCCCCTCCAGCTCCCAGGTAAACAAGGAGCCACACCAATGCTATCAAGCAAGAGGCTGAAGCACCAGAGGTACAGATAAGGGCATTGCTCAGAGAAATGCTCTCTTGACCTTACAGAAGCAACTCCTGGGACCCACTATGCAAATATTTGAAGAGAAAGAGGGCTGCGTTTTCAAAACTAAACAATAGTGCAGTGCAAACTATAAATTAAACAACTGTAAAATATGCTATAAAAGTAAGCAATGAGGATTCTTAAGATACCAGTTAACTAACACTGCTCTGTCTGAACCTTACGAAGAAAATTCTTCTCCCATTAGACACAACCACAGTGAGTTTTCTCCGTTATTTGAGCCTTCTGCACAATTTTCAATTGTGGAAGGCACAATCAGGTCAAAATTAGGTAAGTTTTAGAGAAGAATCTAAAAATCACTGTTAAACTATTAAAGAAAATACTGTCACTTTTCATCACATGGAGAAAAACCAAGGTATAATTTTAATGTAAAATCAGTGCTAGCATTACCCAGGCTCAGTTGCAAGGGGAATAAGTCCAGTTGCAGAACGCTGATTTCAAAGATATTTACATGTTACTTTTTGAGCACCATTGTTATTGAAATAAAAAGGTTATTTTTCTTTTCTTGTTGCAGTTACATATTGCAAAATTACAATCCAATACAATAACAAAATGAAATTGTCTGTTTGTTTTGCATATAACTACAGCCTTGGTTAAGTTATACTTGCTGACTTCAATGGATTGATGTTTTAGATATTTCTTAATTTTTTTTCTTTTTAAATACAAACTAAAGCTCTTGAGAAAAGCTTTAGATGAATAAAATCTCCCAGACAGTTAGGCTTTACAAAAGCTAAATACAATACCGGACAGAGAAATACCTAAACATAGAAACCCTTCAAGAATATTTAATAAAGGACGAAAGTAACTTACATTGTAGTTCTAGTATATCTGGTAAAGTTACTGATGCAGCAAATTTAGTTGAGACCAACAATTATATTAACAAGAGGCATGGCTAAAGTTTTTAAAATATTAACTTAATGGGGCATCATTAGCTTGACCAGTTCAAGATCAGTTGTAAGACATAGTTCTTTTAAGTGTAATAATTGTGATTTTAACAGCAATATACTCCTAAACAAAAAAGTAGGGAAGAAGGATAATTTCTTCAACCATCCCTTTCTGAGAAGTCACAATCCCCTTTATCCATCCAGCCCCCAGCTAACCCAATGCTCACGGCACTGAGTACATACCTACTGTGGACACCAGGAAGCCACCAACACTTGGATTGTAGGAGCTAACAGTAACAATCTGGATTTAGAGGCCGTTTTCTGCAAAACTCTTTAGCAACACCAAGTTCTCCAACTTAAAGTTTAGACAGCAAAAAAAGGGTAAATTATTAGTCTCTGAGTCCAAGTGTCTGATTCTCTTGGCAATAATCTATCTCCTTTTTTGCCCACCATATTTTAAAGGTGGCACACCTCTACAGTCATTTTTTAGATGAAGACCTAGAATAAAACTGAAAGGGGAAAAAACATCTTAGAAGAATGATCCCAGTCACATCGTCCCAATAACTTTTTGTGAAAACATTCAACACTTCCAAGAGGTTCAGAGTCTTAGGAATAGGCCTCTTTATTAGGATTACTTTTTATTAAAGTTGGAGAAATGGATTAAATGTAAATATGGTATTAAATTATTTGCCCAAAGGCCCACATAGCCCAAAAATTCTGCTAGAATACTGTACTATACAAAGAATGTGAGGGCACAACAGACACCAAACTCCTACAGACTTACAATCTTTTCTAAATAAATCAAGTGTCTTTGATATGGTTGAAGGAGCATAGGGATAGAGATATTGAAAAAAAAAAGGACTTGAAAACTGTAAGTGGTGAAGCTGACAAAAAAATGAGAAAAACACCAAACACAAAAACCCTCACCACTCAGGTTCTTTTGGCATAAACTTAGGCATGGTAAGTTTTTCTTCATCAAATCACACAATCAATAACTGTAGACAGAGTCACCATGTACTTAATTATAGTTCCTCACATTGTCTTCCAGTCTCTCCCATACTGGAATCTCTAATACTGGAATCTCTTCCTCTTACATTGGAATCTCCAATACATTGGAAGGGGTTTGATTACTGTAACAGTTTTTCTTTAGTTTCATTTCACAATGATTTTCAACAAATGTTTAAATATTCTCAGGTAAGCAAACTCCTTTGGGCAAGCATCCTCCAAACAGTTTTGACAGACTCTGTCATCACTGTGACACATAAAATTGCACTTTTCCTATTGCTTAAGAGCATTTTTATAATAGCCACACCAACTGCTTACAGGAAATATGAAACTAGGAAGATCCATTAAACTTTTTCATCAGTTTCATGAAACCTTTCTGCAGAAAACAATGGCAGAATACACATCCTATAGCCTCTCTGCTCTTTAAACCAGATGGATCACCTAATTCTTCCTAATAACCTATTCTTAGGAAATTCTGATTTAGGACAAAGCCCAGTTAGCCACATAGGTGTTATTACAGAAATATTAAGACTGTTTTCTTGCTTAAAAGAACTTTTCCTTGGCTCTAACCCCACAAAGTATCTCAATTTCTTCAAGATCTGCTGTCCTTGTTGCTATTAATCTCATTCTGCTCTAAACCAATGATTTTATAAGGCAGTTACCAAAGCCCTGCTCCAGAGATTGCAGCAGGAATTTTCCACAGCTCCTGGAGCAGGGAGAGTAAAAGCAAAGTGATCAAAGAGCATCAGCACACTTCAGATAGCTGCTGTTGAAGAGAAAGGAGAGGAAGAGAGCAGCAGTAACAAAAAGCAATGCAAGTCTCCCCTTTCTCAGGGCCTGTTTTACCAGCAAAGACACAATGGAAAGAGGCCAGCTCTGGGCCTGCTTTGGAATTTAAATGCAGATGGTGGAAACTCCATCTTGAGCATCCTTCAATCCGTCTCTCGTCACAGTTAGCTACTCTGTCAAAATGTCACTGCATGCAAAAAAAACCTCAATGCTTAGGAAAATACTGCAACTGTAACTAAAAATCAGTGTGAATAAGGTTTTGCAAGGGAGAAATCTCAGATGCTTCAGACATGAAAATATTTCAAAGGGCACAAGAAAAACCCTATAAATTGAAGGAAATCCCCTAGTTTAGTTGTAGCTATTGGAAAGTGAACCCAACTTTGCAGGTTCTCTCACAGTTTTTGAAAGTGACTGCCTTTTGTGAGGACAAAAAACTTTTCCCAACATTTCTGTGAGAGCATTTCTGTGTTTAAGAAAAGTTTTGGGTTTTTTTTAAACAAGCTTTAGAGCAGCTATTTCCAAAATTTTCAAAGCGGTTAATACATGAATCCATACATATAAAAAAAGAAGTATTTTATATCATCAACCAGAGATGTTAAGGTATTTAATGAACTAGAGCATGCCACATAGAAGAAAGAATATTTCAAGTTTAACCATGTTTTTTTCCAATTCCCAGTCTAGGAAATTAAATGGAAACAAAAGAAATGTGACTTCATTTAAATACTCATTTTTCTAAAGAAGTATACCAAAATAATTCCCCTAAGAAATATTTATTCTTCTTCAACAACTATTAGAGGGAACCTACACAATTGGCCTTTTCTGCAAGAATTTGAGAGGAAACCACTATGGCATTTTTGCAAAACACTAGCATTTCAGGTAGGTATGTTACCAGATTCACTGAAATCCAACTTAAAACATCCTCTTGTTTGCCAAAATCCCTTGAGTATGAACAACAAAAAGATACTAGGTCATAAACCTCACATAAATTCAGTGTGAAATACTGCCTGATTTTTAGAGCTTTATTTGTGAACCTGGGTTAAAAAGACACAAAAAATGGGTGTACTGAGGTATGGAATTTTTTGTTTAAATTCATTCACAGTAGCTTACTGTTTGAATACTACAACTGTAGTAAACGTTATGGTTTTTAAAACACAGTGATGTAAGTTCTGATTAGAACATATCTTTTTCGTTCTGAACTGAAAAAAAATCAATTTAATCTAATTTCCTTTAAAAAAACTCTCCAGAATTACCCTCTCCCAGGTCTTTCAGCTAGAATTTACAGTTGAATTGATCCATTAGCCACTTTTGACTGCATAATTATGGCCAACATTGTGATTTGATTATGAAGCCATCTAATTAATGAGTCTGTGCAGCAAAAACAAATTAAGTTAAATGGTGAAATAACAACAGCACAAGAAAGCATACAGTGAAGTCATTTTAGAAACTTGAGTGAAAAAGTACTTTGTGAATGCAATTCTCCTTATATGCAATTAGATCATTAACCCAGTGCCACGTTTTAGAGCTGAGATTCAATGACTGGTGAGTTGACAACCCCACATGATTTACAGTAAACTGTCTGCCATCTGCCCAAAATTAATCATTTTAGTCTGCAAATGGGGAATAAGGCAATGCTGCAGCAAGCTATAGATGACTCCCTTACATTGCTGCCATGTAACACAGCAAGGCACTCTTACTTTGGAAAATGAGCTTGGTATCTGCAAAAAAGGTCAAAGCCAAGGGCACAAGCCTGAGTCCATCTCACCAGTTTTCAAGTCAGTGCACAATGGTTTGGGGCTTTTTTTATGTCTTTCTAAAGATACTGCTTATCTGACCAGCTGATTAATCAGCCAAAACTTCATTCATATGTGCATGGACACCTATAAATACCTATAAGGACTACAGGTGTCAAAACTGATGAACAGCCATCGGCTTTACAAACACATGGAATAAGCAAGGGAGTTATTACATAGCAAGCATAAAGGATACTACCTGCAAGTTCATTATATAATGCAATTATGTTTCTAGAAACAAGATATTATAAGAAGCGCACTTAGAAAGTTTTAAAGTTCAACTCGGGCAGAGAGCTTGCAAAGACAAGAACAGTTTTTCCAAACATTCATAAAATAGGAAATAAATAAAATCTTATTTACAAAGATAATCCAGCTGTCCTAGGAACTAGATAGTGATGTTTGAGTTCTATGGTTACAATAGCAACTCTGGCAAATTCTGCAGGACTGGAAATAAATGGAAAAAACAGTGCCTCTCCTACATTAGTCAAAGTCACCAGAAAAATTAAAATGCATCTTCATGCAAGACCACAGCCCTGTTCACAGTCCTCAAAATGCCAAGCTTTAGATTATAAAATGCATAGGGTACAGAGGCACAGAGACAGAACAAAGATATTCTGAGTGAGGGAAAAGTATTTTGCCACAGCTGGACTTGCACTTGAAAGCAGGGTTATCAGCTCAATTGGCGCTGAAACCAGGACTGACATCCCTTTACCTGGATTTACACTGGAAACAGCACTGCTGATTCTCTTTTTCTGTCTTTTCTCCTCTCTCTCTCTCTTTCCCCAACTTCCTTTCACTGTACCCCTTTATCCAAAACCACTGCTGTGTGCTCATATAGTAGGTTGGGGACTAATATAGCAGTTTCTATGTCAAGTGTGTAATTTGCTAATAAATCTTTCCAACTGTTTGAAGACCCTCTGACTTTTTTCATTCCTTTCGACCACAGGCATTTACAAATCTTGGGTGCTTCCTTCCCCTTAAGGGTGGGTTGCCACAAACGATGCAGGGAAATTTTGACACTTCAAGCAAAAACCTATTTCAGCTGCTGAAGCACAGCTGACCCCTTTCAATACTGGATACAGCAGCTCCTTGCATCCTCAGGATGTGAAGACCTTCCTCAGAGACAGTTTAGTCCAAAAGATTTCTGGGCTACTCTGGGAACTACATGGCAGGATCTACACTTCAACATCCCTATCTCTGGGGCCAACAGAAAACTAGTACCACAGAGACAGAGCAGCTTGATCTTCTTGAATCCAGCCAAGGCACCAAGGAAGTCCTGCAATGAGGAGCTGACTTTTCCAGCAGGTCATTTCTGGAGACTCGTGCTTCCACACAGTGTAGAATATGGGGCAGAGATGTTACCTGTGACACTGGGATAGCAGGTACTCTGTAACACTTGGTAGGAAAGCACATGGGGCACCAATTGTCTTGCTAAAATCAGATGCTTCCACAGCAACAAGCTGGGACACAGGCTTAGGAACCAGTTCCCCACCCAAGGCCAAATTTAGAAGTATTGGTTTCCATTTCTACAGTACACAGAAATGCTGTTAGAAGACAAAGAGCTGGAGACTTAAACACAGCTGCCAACCAGTATAAAGATTTTCTGGTTTTTGGTAATCCAAGAATACAAGGCTTTTTTTGCTAACATGGTTTAGAAACATCAAAATTTTGTATTTCAGATGCAATTGTGGTAGTTGTACAATCAAAGGCCACTTAAAATTAGAAATTAAGTTTGCTTTTATGAATCTTGCTTCATCCAAAGTATTTTATGATCGTTTATTTTCCTGTTGACAGTTGAGGTCAGTGCAAGAGCAGTAAGTCATATCTCACACTTCAAGAGTTTATGCAATAGCTGGCAATCAGACAATCTATCTGACATCTGGGAACTAATTTGCAAGAAAAGCTGGTGAAATGAGGCCATCCTGAGTTATAAACACAAGTCTAATGATATCTTCCAGCTTTGCAGATTGCTTTTTATAGAGTGGAAACTATGCAATTATGTGTATAGTATCAATTGTCATGACAAAGTCTTTCCTATACACAACTCGTACTTAATCAATGAAACAAACCATCAGTTTACAAGATTCCCTAAAATACTTGAACGAGTTATAATACTGGATAAACACTTAAGGAAAATGAATAATGAAACCTTATCTCTCACACACGCAAAGAAAAACAAACCACATGGAGATTCAAGCCTAAAGATCCAGCTCTGCAAACTTTGGAATTTACAGAAACCAGCAGCTGCTGCTGAATATTTTTTTTGTTACAACAGCAAGCACTTATGTGTAACCATTTGGTAACTTTCAAGGTATCTATTGTTTTGGGTGAAGGTTCTTTTCAGACATTTGCCCAATTTTCCCCTAGCTAGCCACCACACCTTGAAGTGTTATGAGATACCTACACATCACAAGGCAACCTGCAGAAGAACAGCCTTGGCTAGGCCCTTAGGAGTCCAGTCCACCCTCCATGTAAAAAACATTTCAAATATAAGCAGTTTATTGGAACATCAGGTAAGGATAAAAATCCTTGCCCACCAGTTACAGTTTAAGCCCTTCCCTCAGGTTCCCATATCCATTTTGTCATTGATTATAAAATGAATTGAAAATCAGACAGACAGATTATTATTCTGAAAAAAACCCATAGCTTTTCTTGCCAAAAAAAGAAGTCAGAGTTAATGAGAAAACTCAAGTGACAGAGAAACCCTCTTACACAGCTCAAGCACTAATTCAGCACATTCATTTTCAGGGAGAGACAACATCTTGGTCCAGCACCACCCTGCAGCAGATCAGCATCTTGCAGCAGCTGGTTGTGCAGGCTATATTGTACTGTACACCCTCTTGGATTTCTGCTTTGGTTTATTTTGATTCCTTGAGCCTAATGTCCTGACTACATTTGCAGTTTGAAGCTGTCTGAAGGAAAGCCATCCAAAAAGCCTTTGCTGCCTGCTTTGCCGGAATGCTATCTTGGCAGCCGTCACGTGCAAAAAACCCAGCAGCACATTAGCACTTTCCCATATGGAAGCCAACCATATTTCTGCTCCTGTTCACTCAGGAGGGACACCGGCTTGTGTGTCATCACATCACGCAGGGACACCACACTGAGTCTCACTCCAGTGCTGAGCTCAGTCAGCAGCCATGCAAAAGGAAAACACAAGGGAAGGCGCACTCACAACGTGCTTAGCTCACCACCATTTCAGACTGAATATAGGTGTTCTTGGGGGTCAGTGTGGCTTTCTCAGTATCTGTTTTCAAGAACAAGAATCCCAGAACAGAGCTGAGCCTGCACTCCCCGTCAAACTTGTACATGCTACAGTGCCTTCTGTGTGGCTGCTCAATTTACACTGAGGGCACAGATTTGAGCAATCCCCAGATTCTGGCTCTTCAAGGAGATACTGTTCATCACCTTGAACATCACACACACTGACTGCTGCCCTCTTCACTCCCCAGGGGGACCCCTCTCGGTCCCACTGCTGCATACCCTATCCAGGGCAGCTTCAGCCTCTCTCATGGCACAAACTGATGAGCAGCAATTCCATTTCCTCAGTGTCCTAGGTGGATTTTCTGGGAAGTGCGGGTGCTGAAGACCTGAGTGGTTAATTAGAAATGGGAACAATTAATAATGATCTACTTCTGATATAAAATGTTCAGTAAAGGACTTGGCAAGGGCAATGGGAGGTGAGAGTAAAAAAAAAATAAAAAAATTATAGCCTGTAAAAGACAGAGTTGCTGCTGGAAGACTGATATTTGGTAGCAAGTATAAAGCTGCCCCAAGTCACATGGCTCTTTTAACAGTGTAAAGAGCCTTCTCAGATCATCACATCAAATCAGTAACTTGCATTTGTGAACACTTTTAGGATAAGATGCAGGACTTCACTTATTTGGATCCCATGCTTTGATCTAGACCCCTGTCTGCTCAGTCTGTGCAGACAGAAAAGATCTGTTTTCAACTCGGAGGATATATTCTGGGCATACTTGCAGCACTCTGCAATCCAAGCTCTATTCCTATCCTCTACTCCAGTACAAGAAAAAAAGACACAAAAAGGCAGATACAGAAATGTATTTAGAAGAGAATGTTATTTTCTTTGCAACTATTTCAGTTCTTTAAAAGGCTTATTACAAGACCAGCACAGATAACCAGGGGGTTGGGTCTGTTCTGTCTTCTCAGTAGATGAAGAACAATGAAGTATCTCCAGGGTCCTTAACCCTTGCCAGAAAAAGCATGGACCATTCTGTATGTCTGTCCATGCTTCAAGTGTCAGAGGGTTGGGGAAACTTTGTGATAAATTAGCATTTTCAACCTAGTGAATTGACCTCTCCTTCAGTGACTCAAAATGATGACAGTTCCCAATTAAGCCACAGATCAGAAAAACCATACAAAATCAGTGTGTTCATACAACAGGAGTGCCACACTCACTAATACATCCCCTTGATTTCATATTACTCTTGAATTCTGAATCAAGAGTTCTATTTGAACACTATCACTTATACCAAACAAATCCCCACGCTGCTCATACAAGAATAAGGGTTTCTTTTTATAAACTTTTCTTGGTAATCGCATAGAATAAAAATTGGGGAAACTCACAATATGGAAAATTTCTCTAGAAGTCATGTTATTTTTGATGTATCTAGAAATATAAATTTCTAAAGAAAAACAAAACAACCAACATGTGAAGTCTGGTCCACTTTCTCATTTTAGTAGTATACTACTTAAAAGTTATGTTTGGCACATTAGCAAATTGTTCCTATACAGAATCTTTTAAAACATATTTAAAAGGCACATGTATGTTTCATGACTTTATGTTTCATCTCTTTATATTCTTGTGTGGGTGACTACATTGAGCACAGAACTAGTAATTTCCAAATCTTAAAAAAAAAAAAAAAACTATTCTTTTTTCTAGAAAATGAAAACAAAAGTCATTTATCACCCCAAAACTTATTGTTATTTTAATCTTCTAGGAAATCACAGCCTGCAATAAAACAAGTAACAGCTTTTCCAGACCAACTTGATCAATCTTGCCTAGATAATTTTTTATTTAATTAGTTTCAGCTGTGTTTGGAACAGATTTCATTTCACCAAGAGGCTTTTTGTTCCTGTTTTGCTCAATTTTTGCATGGGAGTTTCCCAGCAATCATTTAATTCTCTCATCTGTTATACAAGTTTTGTCATCTTAAGATACCTTTCCTACCACTGAGTCAGATCTCTGCTGATTACTGTATTTTCAAACCAGGGCACAACTTGTTATTCTCCAACTGTAAAACACCCTGCTTCTACACACAGGCAAGACTTATTAATGCATGTACAATAGATGGGAAGGATTTTTTTCCAAGAATCCTATGGAATAATAATATCTTTGCATTATGAACATACAGCATTAAGTTTTTCCAGGTTGTAAAACTGAGAGCAACCGTCCCCCTGTATAATCTTGTTAGAGTCCAGATTCTAAGCACAATTTTGATCCATCCTTTGTCACCTTAATAAGTGACAGCCAGAGCTATTTTCCCCTTTCCAACAAATTTCAAGAAATTCTTGGCAGAGTCTGACTTCCTAACAAGAACTTCAAATCAGTCAAGGAGAAGTCACTGGCCATTGGGAGAAAGCCAGAAATGGTTCTCCATATTCTGCAGATTAGAACAGAAATGAGGCTATGTGGTATCTGCTGGAGGGTACTCCCTGGAATGCTCTCTTATCTCAGTTTTTTATTTGTTTTCCCTCAGTGGATAATTAACTGAGTCAGGGCCACAGTGAAAGAGGAGAGAGAGAGAAAGCCAAAGCACTGTTCTCCAAATGAAACACCTGAGCAGACCAAGGTCCCAAATAAGGTGCCAGCCAGGGAGCACAGATCCTTCTGGTCAGGCTTCACTGATGTCAGTGTGCATGCAGGTCACCAGCAAAGGTGCCAGCCAAGCCTAGGGGGCACAAGTGGGGCATCTGATGGGTCACAGCATTTGTCCAGCAAAGGAACTCCCTACTGAACAGCTCAGCACATGTTCAGTGCTCCTTCCTTGGCATGTTTGCTTTTTCCCTAGAGTTTCTATCAGTGCTATAATATTGGGATTCAAGAAACAAAACTGACAGCTTTGGATGTTTTGCTTCCATGTTGGAAAAAAATCCATTAGATGAAATGTGAAATACAATTAGAGACAAGCAAAAAGCTCTGCAAAATGCATTGGGCAGGATAGAGAGGGGAACAACAACAGATATCATTGCTCTTTAATAATTGCTACACAATGAATTAGGAAGTATACTTTTCCCAAATTTTTTTTAAAATAAACTTATTGCATCAATTCCTTACTCTACTATACCATTTCTATACTACATCTCCCTTGTTACAAGAGTTAAAGTGAAGAACAACAATAATGACTCATTTCAGCCAAAGGGAAAAAAAATAAAATAAAAGGACAGAGGGGTATCTCAAACATTTCCTACATCAGAGGTATAAAAGTAGAGGCATCTGTTTCCATTTTAGTTTTCCTAATGTTTAGATTTGAAGGTTTGTTGTAGTAGGACCACAAAATCCAAACTGAAACACAACTATTAAAGGAAGCCTTAAAATAGTTCTGCTCTCAAAAAACTGATACAAGACAAACAAATGCAAGGAATCCATTAACAAAAAAAGTTAAACTTTGTATCAAAGTTCTGCAATCAGTGGAAGGTTTATAACAGTTCCTGGTGCACAAGGATAGCATCATACAGGAGTTGAAGACTGACCAAGAAAGGTGGTGAATTTTTTTTTTTCTTTTTAAAAGTCCTCAGTATAACACAAATGTTCTGCAAGTATTACATGACTCAGACTGCTATGATAAGTAGGATTGTTTTTAAACTATCATGAGTTTATAGCATAAGAATGTGTTTTTTGTAAATATTTACAGTAGAGGAGGTACAAACCTAGGTTTGTTCCCATTCTAACCATACCCAGGGATTTTGATCACACACAACACAGTCAGAATTCAAACACAGAAATTTATTCTTCTCCATCACTTCAAAATGCAGTGATTTGATAAACATTTCACAAAAGACTTCTTTCCATTTTTCTTCTAGCATGATGATGGATGGCTTCAAGCATGAAAATATTTCATGCTATTGAAGATTAACTAAAGGAATTAACAACTTAATGCTAAGATGCTTTTGGAAAAAGTTTAAGGACCCTAAATATAAAGGTTGCTGATTTTCAAGTGTTAAGTACCTTTCCAAATCCTATCAAATCTTGGTTTAAATACACAACAGTAAGTTGAGCTTCTTTTTCTTATTACACAAGAAATTAAATCCAACATACATTTATGTATTTGCACATCTTCCACTAAATTCAATCTTAAACCTACTTATAATCATGGTATGTCTATACACTTCACATCCACCTCTTCACTGTTAAGTAGAAGAAGCAGAGAGTGTTGAGGTCACCCCTAAGTATTAGTGTTTGACAATCTGTGTGCTTGGTTCACTCTCTAGGAAAAAATTCAAGTGTGGTAAATACGCCCTTATGAACACAAAGTACTCAAGTAAATACAGGTTCCTCTCTTGCACAAGTCTAAGGGCATGCCCACTGCAATCCAGGTGCTGTTAACAGCAAAAACCAAACTAACTCCCACTTAACTGTACAGAGAATAGAAAACAAAATAATTCATTCCTTCTTGCATTTAAAAACAGTGTTATTTTATAATTGCCTCAAAACTATTCCTCAGCTGAATAAAACTTCTCAGAAGGACAGAACGATCAAACAAGCTGGGAAAGAAGTGACCATTCCAGTTCCACATAAAGATCTAAAAACTCACAGAATCATCAAGGTTGGAAGAGACCTAAAAGATCACCCAGTCCAGCTGCCCTCCTGCCAACACCACTGTAAACCACCAAACCACATCACCCAGTGCCAGATCCAGATACCTCTTGAACACCTCCAGGGATGGTGACTCCACCACCTCCCTGGGCAACCTATTCCAATACTTGACCACCCTAACAGTGAAATTTAATTTTTGTTTTATACCTAATCTGAATCTCCCATCTCAGTTTAAGGCCATTTCCTTTTTCCCCTCTCACTGCAGGCACAGCAGCAAAGACTGGCCCCCACCTCACCACAACCTCCTTTCAGGCAGAGACATTTTGGTCAAACCCTAGTTTCCCATGCACACTGGCAAAAAACAAGACAGGAAAGCACATTTGGATTGAACTCATTGAAGACATCTTCAGGTGCTCATTGTGTGCCTTACCTTTTGAATTGCGTTGTGTTTTCAGCAGGTAGAGTGAATGAGGGGACTTAGTAATAGGTTTATATTTAAAAAAAAAATAAAAATTATACAAGAAAACTCCAGTTACTTCAGCAGGAATAGCTGAACTTAAATTTAAGAGGTTGACCTGAAGTCAGTAAAGTTACATTAATAAGAGGTCATTCTTCCCTTCATTGTCTATATTTAATTTAAATTTTAACTAATTTTAAAACTCAAAGCAGTTCCTGAAATTCCAGCATTGTTCACATAAACAAAACAGAAACCTCATCACTACTTTGCATACACGTATGATCAAGCTCATGGAAAATGTCTTTTCAAGCAAAAATAATGATTTTGAGCATGCTTTGTCTGGGTCTCTAATCTTACTCCACACTGCTACAGTAAAAGTCCCATTATATCCCACTTTAGCTGACATAAGACCTCGTGAGCAAGACCAGTGAAATGGCCTGCTGCTGGTTTTCATACTCACTCCACCTTCAATAGCCACAGAGTCTGTAAATAATTTGTGCAACCAGGGTCTTACACTGAAAACACTGCAGCAAAGGTATTTACATTAATGGACCGAGTGCCCAACATGTAGGCCTGCAGCAAATCTTGCACAATCCAAACTCAGGTTGTACTCATGTCTACTCATCTGTAGACATAAATGAAGATTACAATAACTGAGTAACTTTGAAGGTTCATTTTATCAAGATCTTCAAAGTATTTGTTGCATACTGATATAAGACAGTCTAGACCATGATATAGCATTAAAAACAAACTGATTTCATACTGAAGTTAATAATTAGAGCCACAGGCACATTGCAAGACACTTAAAAACCAGAATTTATGCAGATTTACAGTTACAAATCTTGTATTTGTGCCAGAACGTAAAAATACGTTGGCTGCCTTCTGAAGATATTTCATCATGATTGTGTGCTTCATTTTTTAAGGTATTTGCATGCTTTGCAGAAGCTGTTTTACAGCTCTTACCCTTCATTTGGTTCTACTAACCCTCTTCTTCCCCTTTAATTGAATACACTGAACATCCACACTGTAAATTACTGAATTATATGTTAAAATATGATTACTACATATAGACTTAACTGCTCTATCCATCCTATTCACTAGCAGCCTCTTCCAAAATTTTGTGTCAAGCTTGGGCAATGTACCAGACACTCTCCTTTTAATTATGCTTGCTCCTGTAAAGTCAATGGGCAGATTTTCCATATGCTATCTCTTACAGCCCTCAGGCACGTGTTAGTCATTGACTACTGCCTCCCTGATCTTCTCTAGAATTCATGTCCTAATTCTTGTCTTCAAGGGTTCCCATTAACACAGCACAGGGAGGAGAGGGGCCTGGCTTTCACAAAGAGAACAGACAGTCCCTTTCCATTAGTACATAAAGTTCTGGTGTTTTTAATTCCACAATGACAGCACTTGGCAAGCTCTTACAGCCTTATCAGTGCTGCTGGTCTGGATATAGAGCAAGTTCACAGATGCTACCACTCTTCCTGAGATACAGAGTGGCCGAAAGCAGGACATTTATGTTGGGCAATTGCCTAAATATATTAAGCATATATTTCATCGTAAGCTCAAATTTTCCCAAATGTGAGTACCTCTGCCATGTCTGCCTGAAAGCCCTGACTCACAAGGCACAGGAGCATTCTGCCATTCCATGAGCCAGCAGCCATTCCCAAGGGGCTTTGCTTGCACAAGTCGACAGCCCAAATGCACAAGTAGTTCTAGCATGAAGAATCTCCCCCCGAGGTTGTCAGCCACATCCCTTCATGCCAGGCCAGAGGCACATGCTGTTATCATACTGCAAATTCCCACTCTGTGTGGGAAAGCTATGGATGGACACGCTGGGCTGCTGTGGGACTGTGGCTGTCTCCATGCCACCCCGCTTCCTCTTTCATTGGGGTCAGTAGAAAATTATGCAAGACAGAGTGGAATGCTGCCTTTACTGTATAATTTGCTTGGAAAGTTGTTAACATTTCTGGAGCTTTGAACTTCAGGAAAATCATCTTCAAAGCTACCTCTCTGGCTGAAAATCCATGGCATTGGCAGCAAAACGAGCTGACACGCGTGCAGTGACTATTGCTAAAACACAACACCCAAGTGTGGAAACTGAAGGGATATATTCTTAGTTGATGCCATGGAATTACTCGTCCCCACATGACATCTGTTAACCTTAACAGAAATTCAATGAAAAATTTCCACACGCACCAATGAGAGAATAGATCCCTAAATTTAGAACAAAGTATGCTGGAGAGGAAGCACCCATTATTACTTATACAAAGAGACAGTTGACTGAAAATTGGTCTGATGACCATGGTGTTCTGCAATGCCTGTGAGGTAATTTATGATTCTTGACTATTTTGTAGCTTCTTCATTGACTCATTCATGAGTCTTCACTGAAAAATTGAAGTTTAGAATAGAAAATATCTCCTTAGGTTACAGACCTCACTAGCAAAAGCTTCCCTTCATGCACTGTGAACACAGAAGATTTAAATGTCTAATCAACAAGGTATGATTTCTATACAAACAGTACCCCAAACCTGTGATTATATCTGCAAAGAAATCAACGCCTAAAGAGTAAGCTAAACACACATACAGTCTGAACCAAATTTATTCTGGAAGAAAAGATGAAATGGGAATAGTGCCTGAGACACAAATTACCTTGTTTGTCTCTGCAGCTTTGAACAAACTTCTAAATGTGTTTGGCCACAAAGAACAAAAAAAGTCTTGGACCCTACCTTCATGCTGTATATATTAAAAGACTACCACAGAAAAAGAGAAAAAAATCATGGGAAACGGGGTTAGAAGTCAGAGAATGGGAATGTAGATGTCAAGGTACTGCATATAATAGTAACATCCACAGAGGAATTTCATACCAAGCTCTCAAAGAAATATATGCAGCATGGAGATTTTCTTTACACAGAACATTCAGGCTAACAGGAGGTTTCACAGAAATATAATCTGGATGTACTTCAAGTAACAGGGCTGCTCAAATTTGATAAATTCCTGTACTCTTCCATGATGACTGGCCTGTTACTCGAGGATACACTCTTCATCCTCAAGACAGCCTAGTTTCTCACTGTTCCATGCTACTGGAGGGGTGGAGGGAGAAGATACATTTGTTCTGTTCTAGGGAGAAGTACAAATTCCTCAGAAATCCCTGCAACCCCCACCACATCAGTGTCTGAAGCACAAGAACAGGCAGGCACAGCTGAAGAGATCACAAAGGAACATCCATTTACAGCATTCTGACATAGCCAGGTATGTTTGCTCATGCACTGGTCTGTCTTCAGCTAATGTAAAAGACAGATTAAAACATGAAATTTCTTTTGAAATGAATGCATGTAAGTAGGAGTTGGTACAAATGAGTGAGACAGCAGTATATTTCTCAGAGTGAAACATGATAGCAGAGGGCTTACAATTAGCCAAACCATAAATTTAGGGGGAAAAAAGTGGTCATTCCACATATCTCGTATCTCGAAAATGAAGTTTCAGCCCTGTTGTGCCTTTGGTCCAAACATCTAATAAGATCCTAAGTATAAAATTAATTGCAGATCATTTTCTGGATTTACTTGAGCAATGAACACACCTCCAGAAAACAAAATAAACCAAACAAAAACCCAACAAAACAAAAATAACAAAGATTTAAAACAAAAAAAAACCAAAACCAAACAAACAAAAGCCAAACAAACAAACAAACACCAAAAAAAGCCCAACAACAACAGCCCAACTAAAAAACTACTTTCCTTTCAAGCTGACCCATTATATTTCTTGCTCTGCAGGATGCAGACCTGAAAGTCAACCCTCTGAGGTGAGGAAATACAAAACAGTCACCCCAACTGCATAAAGAAAATTATAAACTTTGAGTTGCCAGCTAGCTCAGGAGTATCCCGAGACTCACTGGCACTTAGTCCCATGAGGAAATACAGATGAGATTTAAACTTCATAATCCATAGAGTACTATTGTTTAAAACATTAATTCGAGAGGCTTATTATAGTAGAAATACAGAATCCTGAGGAAGACAATCAATACATGAAGACAAATGCATGTTCACCACATTTTAAAAATCACCATTCAAGACTCCTGCTCAGAGTTGAATTTGTACCTGTAAACTAGAAATAACTTTGGCTGAAGAAGTAGCTATGGGTAGTGTGCACCCTCAGTCCCTAGCCTGAAAGCTGAGGAATACATAAATTAACATGAAGCTTCCTTTCCCTGAAGGTTTTGTTTAATTTTAGAAGTGTCAGGAAAATGTTAACGTTACGGTTTGTTGCATATTTTCCAGCAGCATGTGGCATATGCCGAGAAAGGAAATAACACTGTTTGTCATTACAACTTTACAGCCAAGGAGGAAGAAAAATAAAAAAAGGGAACCTAATGAAACCTGTAATTCATAGATCTGCTAAATACTGTTCTCTGCTAACCAAATTAGATCTAATAGTTTATGGTAAATACATGGTTCTTTCTCTGCTTCCACAAACTGTTGATTTACTACAAACCAGGATAAAATAGTTTTTATCCAGAAAGTCTGCTTTTAGACCATACCAACTACCCCAGTTGGATAAGTGAAAAATTTCACTTATCCAACTGGGAAATAAACTCTGGCAATTGATTTGTAATCTTCAAACAAATCCTCATTTACAGAACTACAAAGTTTAAAAATCTAAGTGATAAAATCACTAACTGAAACAGGACTTGGGAATAAGTGAAGTAGACCAAGACGCTTAAATATTTACAGATTCAAAATTTCATGAAGTGGGAAAAAGTTTCCTATCTAGCTCAAGTGCCACTCATGACTCTCCCGCATAACAGAAATAAATTTAAGGAGACAACTGCATCTGTACCTACTGTAAATGAAGAATCCAATAACATATTCTGCTTTTTCTCCTTTTGCCTAAGACATTGAGAAGTAGCTGTATTATTTAATTTCCCTTCAGTTTCATCAGAACAGACACTGGAGTTAATCTGAGCATTCCGTTTTGACAAGATGTCACTTTTTGTTTCTTCCTCCAGCTACCTTAAGCCAGTTTCCTCCTTGCAACAATCCTATGTCTAAGTTGATGAAATATTTGGTCCTTACTTTGCTTCCTCTTTTATGGTCTGCATCCAATATAGAGAATTGTTACAGAAGAAACTAACATGGTGCTTGTAACATAAATTAATGCAAAGCTTTATTTTCAACACTTCCTAAATAAAACAGAGATAAAACTGCAAATTTGTCTGACTCATAGCAAAGCTGCTCACTCCAATGAAGAGGTTTTCTTTAAGTTGAAATTGATAAGAAAATTAATATTACAGGCCAAGAAAGGGTTTATTGTCTGTCCTTCTGTTTTCCATCAAGATTAGCAGTAAGTCTGAGTTAAAGAGTCTGCATTTTCCATAATTTCTCTAGGATAACTGCATTACAGTCATTGGGGTTTTGCCAGAGAAAGAGGAGCACCAGTTTTCCACAAATATAGAATGTATTTCAGACCATGATGCCCTGAAAGAAGATAAGTAAAATTTAAATCTAAACTAGCTTGTTCTGCTTTGGTTAGACCAAGTTGTCTGTAAAAAGCATCCCTTCCATTTCCCCACAGCTCTAGGAAGATACAGTACAACAGTACTGGAAACTTAATCCAACACACAGCTGACACTGCAAGAAACATATATTCTTCCCATATCAGTACAGGTTTTATTTTTATACAAACACACTTTGGTATTTAATAAATACAGAGGTGTTACTACCATATTTCGTGAAAACACAGTATCAGCTCATTCTCTGCAAGATGGTTTCACATATTTTCTTCATTCCTGTTTCCTTTCTTAAGTCACCTGCCTATCCATACCCAGAGCATTAGAGCAGACAGGTATTGACAAGTGCTACAGAAGTGCCAGAGATCCCAACTGCTACTAAAAATCTTCAAATGTTGATGCTGCTGACTGCTCAGAGCACCCTCAACTTCTATGTATGTAGAGATTTCAGTGACCTTGTATTTGAGGAGCACATTCCCTTGCAAGCTCTAGCACCTTCCATGTGTGGTGACTTGCTCCAGGTGTGTCAGTGCTCTCTGACTGGGGCACAGCAGCCCAAGGGAGCAGCACTTGCAGCCAGCTGGTGCTGGGAATGTCGCCAGATACGCTCACCCTGCTGCCGGGTGTCTCTCAAGGGGATCTGCCTGGCAGGTCTCTGACCCACCAGCACAGCATCAGTGTGTTACACTTCGCTGTTGAAACAGAAAATACTAGGGAAACCGATTTCTTAGGAGCACTGGGGATTGAGGCACAAAGCCATTCTGTGGAAGTTCTTGCCAACCTTTAGGCCTTCAACACGGAACCATTAACTATCTTGCAGCATTTATAAAATCCAAATTAATAGCTTAGGGAAATAAAGAAGACACTGTTATTAGGAAGTCAACATCCTACTGCCTCTATTTCTTCTCAGTAAAGCAGTTGCTTAGATGCTTTGCCGAGCTTTCCACAGAATGCCTCCAATGGATGCAGAAACCAGAAACATGACCTTTCTCAGGCTTTCCAGCAGAATTTTCCATGAATTTGGGTTTAGACATCACTAGGCTCATTACTGAAAAGATACTAGTCAGAAAGACGGTGCAGTATTGGTATTACCATGAAACAGAAGTGCAAAAGTAAGCTTTGCTTGGAGTCATATGAGGGAAGGGGAAGAGGGGGGCAACCAAAAAACTAAAAACCAGGACATTCTGTAATTGTAACTGGAGGATTTAGGAAAGAAAACAATTCAGTAAAGAAACTCTAATCCCATCATGATCACTCTCTCATAGGAGCCAGAGAAATTGCTTTCTGTAAAAATAAACAGAAATGAACATTTCAGTATTTGCCTTAAATGCCAGCATATTAAAGAAACAACTTTAATTTTGTAAAAACTGAAAGGATAAGTAATAAGTTGGCTAGGTAGCTTAGACATTTGTGAACTCTCATAAATATTACCTACCACAAGTCTAAATCACTGCCAGCTCTGGCTTATGTTAGCCTATTTTAATATCTTACAAACTCCTCTGCCAGGGGATAACTGACCTTTGAAAGATTATCTTTTAGTGTGTACAAGATAGTGTCAAATAAATGGTTATCAGTTCTCAGAGAATTTCACTTCTAATCTTTTGGATGGGCCATTACCTGAAATCATGATTTATGAGCTATTTAAAAGCTTTTTACACTGATGAAATCCCAACATAAAACTAAATATTGCAGAGCAGTAAGTCTCACAATTAAAACCACTGCCCAAAGAACAGATGAGCAACTATTAGATTTACCAAAGCTATATTATGGATTACTGAGAATAAAGGTTCCACTTCTGGTTTTTGCTAAGGTAAAATGACTGCCATACACAAAAATCTATATGGATTTAAATATACATTGCACCCCCACTGATTTAGACTAAATTTAAACAGTATGATAGAATTTGAATCATCCCTCTGAATTTTTAAACTACATATCAGTATACCTGAACTGGATGACAAAAAAAAAAAAAACCAAACCCAAAACCAAAGCAAACACACAGAAAATACATGGCTTAAGATCAGCAAGCACCAGGTAGCAGAGCCCATGGTTTGACACATAGAGTATATATTGACTATATTGACAGTATAAAAAGAGCTCTGTGTTGTTTTAGTTTTTCTGATAGAAGAAGGGAAAACACAAATTGTAAACAAGAGAATGACTGAATCTTGAGACATTGCTTTTGTTCTGTTGGGGGGGAAAAGTATAACAATGCCAGTCAAATACGAAGATCTAATTTTCTTCCTGAAGCCATATGGTAAAGTAAAAAAGTAGGCGAACCCCCATATATATTCCCTTATCTGCAGGGGAAGCCCATGGCAAATGCAGGAACTACACAGCAATCGTTGTTGTGTCCACTTTGATTTCTAATTGCAGGGAAGGAAGAGTGAAACACAGAACAGAACAAATCTGCAGCTTCTCTGAAGGTCAGCTGAATCTGCCAGGTCTAATAAACAGAAGTGAGTCCCTACTCTTATTTCTGAGAAACCCTTGGCTCTGTTGATGAGTGCAGCCGCAAGATTTGCTGGGGCTTCAGAACTTCCCCTTGGTCCCTTTCTGAATTAAATGTCAGAGTTAAACAATAAGACAGGCGTGGGGGTGGCATAACGCTCTTCTGTTTGTCAGGGAAAATATTACTTCAGGTTTACAGAGGGGTTTTGTTGTTTTCAAAGGGAAGGGTAAAATTGGTCCTACCCCAAATCAGATGGCCATGGCTTAAAATGAGAAAGGAATACAGGTTTGAATTGCAATGAGGATCGGAAGTAGCACAGTAATAACAAGGTTCTATATACAGTGATTTTCTCTGATGCAACTCCAGAATGGAGGGAAAGAAAGAAAAAAAAAAGAAAGAACAGCCATATAGTATTATCTAATATTACATATTCACTATCCCAATTTACAATTTCATTGTTAAGATAAGCTTTTGATTTCCCATATCCTGCAAGGATAACAGTGTAAGCATCGCCTCATATTTCTACAGAGTCCTAATGAAATTAGTTTCAGATTGCCTGAATTTAGAAATGAGACATGTGGCTTTTTTAAGACTTTAAAACAAATAGTCTAGATATTAAAAACATTATCATTTAAAAATACAGGCCTAAACAAATTCCAGAGCAATTCACTTTAAATACACACTTTGTGCTTTCATACTACACAACTGAAATAACAGAGTGCTCAATTTTCTCATTTAGAAGCTGAGTCTTTGCCATAAAGATGCTTTCCTGCTGGTAACCAGGATCTTTCAGAAGATGCAAGCAGTTGTCCAAGAACAACTTTAAAAACCTATGTTTCTAGAGTAATAAGTATTACTTTTGTTATTCCCACTGCAACATTCCCATTATAACTGCAGGCTGCAGCATAACAAAACTGAAGGATTTTTGAACTGTAATAAGAAAAAAACATTAAAGCAAATACTATGTTTTATTCTTGCTCTGTTCTTACCAAGAGGAGTTTAATATGCTAAATACCTGACTCCAAAGAAACAAACATCCCTTTGCCTTTTTTCTCCTCCTTATCAGCAAGAAGGGAAGATTATGTCTTTATTTTGAAGGGAACAAGCTAAATCTGTGAAACATTTGTGGGAAGTTACAGCAGAGAGCCAAGACAGCCAACAAACAAAAATGTCTGCAGATAAGACAAGAAGGACCACAGAAAAAAGTCTGACCTACAGCTTTAACTGAAAGTTAACACTCGAAGGTTGATCCTCTCCATGTGGTTATCATTTGTCCTATTTGAAAAATGAAACAGTACTATACTGCATCTCTCATTGAGGGTGAAACAGAAATCGTTGCTGTACACAGAGCCAGAGTCCCAACCAGACCCCTCCATCGGTGATTATTATTGTTTTCCTACTGCAGGTGAAACACAGTAAGAAATTTCCTTGATTCCATCAAATCTGAGTGAAATATAAATGTTTTTTAAAACATTTAGATTTCCTCATTCTGTAGTATATAAATAACATGGATTCATATAATATATTACATCATGACCTCTCGCTAATTCATTGAACAGTAATCTTGGAAAGTTAAAGTCTCAGCTGGACTGGCTGCTACACCACCCACTCAATAAAGGTGCAGCAACGTCTCCCGAGCTTTCCAGCCTCTTCTCCAGCCAAAAACAGAAGCTGCACACCTTTCCATGTCCAGGAACACTTTCCCACTCCAGAAGAGCTCCCTCCTCAGTGGCACCCCCTCTGTCTCAAGGGTCATTTCTGCTCCAGAGGCAGGAGACAGCCCCTCTCACAGAGATGACCTAACCCGTGACCTTCCCCATACTATCATAGTCCCATACTAGCCACCATGGGAAAAATTAATTCTATCCCAGCCCAAACCAGCACACAACTACGCAACAAAAAATTCCCAGAATGCCATGATTTACTCTCTGGAAAGGTAAAACACATTTTGACTTTTGTGACGCTATTTGTCCAATTTCAGCATGTTAGTAATATTTATGGTTACTGTTTTAGCAGATATAAGACTCTCCTTTTTCCAAACACTGGAGAGAGTTTTCCTAGCAGGCTATTAAAAGCCTTATTTTGAAGAAATGTTGGCTGTACAGGTCAGGAAATCATTCCTTTAGGCAAGTTCCAAAGTACACCAGAACTGAGATGCTTTGAAAGCCTGTCTGCCAGTTGACTTTGTCCCACTTTGAAAACAAAAGCAACTCTTTAGAAAGAACGTTCTTAAAGATGTTAATCCTTTAAAAAGAAACAATTCCTAAACTATCTGCACTATAAAAGCAAACAGAACCTAAAGGAGTCTTTCTGAATCGTTTACATAGCTATTTGAATAGGTTGCTTCTAAAATGTATACAATATGCAAATAACTATCACCGAGCTGTAACACATGAAAAAAAACATCTTTTATTCTGTTTTCTTGAATATGTAAGTAAGTGAGCAACATTTACTTTGTATTCAGGAAACATAAACAAGAATGACAATCAACTAAGAAATAAAGTATGTGGGAAACAAAAATTGAATTCATTACCTAAAAAACTGCGAGTTTATTTGATATTAAAAAACCCACTAAACCCACAAATTAATTCATCAGGAGTATTAAGGAGAAAACTGATGGCATCTCCTGACATACTAAGAGTATATAACCCCTGAATGCTGAGTATTTCACCCAGAACTGATGTTCCAATTGAGTTACACACCCAGAACTTCCACCGTGGTATGGTAAGCACCACCTAAATCACCTGGAGCAGTCCCTGATTACTACAGCAGCCACATCAACTTCTACATACCCACACATTCTACTCATTTGCAAAGTGTTGCTCAGTATCTCAAAGATAAACAAGATTATTTAAGCTGTTTATAATATCTTCTGTAAGACCAGAGTCAGAAAATCCAGTATTTCCTTAAAACATGAAAATATGATCATTCAATGATGAAAAAACAGAGGTAAGTACATATTACAGATGAGGAAAGTTATTTTCATCTTCAAGTTTTTATCTCAAATTCAGGACGTGCTCTATAGCATTACTGAAGTGACACCAGAAATTAATGCACTATTAAGGCTACTCCTGCTGTGGTGCAACTTTTCCTGATATAAAAGGCTGTTGAAAGACCAGACCAACACACAGTGAAAAGACATTCTCATAGATAAAATTCCAAGAGCAGAAGCCACCCAAAGTAGCTGCCTTCCCCAGAACTGCTCAAAGGAAGACAGTACATGTAGCTGGAAAGACAAATCTGTCAAAGTGAGACCTCACTTCTGTGGCTAGAGGCATTTCCCATTTTGTTTGTTTTTTTGTTGTCTTTTGTTTTTTTAAGAGTCCTTGTGTCTCATTTAATAAAAAAAAAAAAAAAAGGAAAAAAAGATAAAAAATTATGCAACACTGAAGTGACCTGTGAATTCTGTCTTAGAGTAAATTATCTCACAAACTTAATACCCAAAGAGACACGGGAGATGGATGGTCTGATTTAATTCCAAGACCAAAAAACCTCCTGACACTTATTTGGCTTTCTGTGAGACCTGTGGAAGGGCAGCACACAGCTTCTCTCCCTTCCCTGTTTTGGGGGAGGGGGATGTTACTACACAGAGAAACAATCCTGCCCGCTTTTTGCAAAGCACATATTGACCCCTTGCATGAGAACACAATAATCCCATGTCTTTAACTGTAGGGATCAGAAAGCAATGCATGACTCAAAGTGTCCCAAACCTTCACACCACAGCTTTAAAATGTGACCAAGACAGAAGATACCCAGCGATACCCTTTCACAGTATACGTGCAGATGGCACTGAATCGCAGTCTCTCAAAGTGCCCTAAAGGATAAAATACTACATTAATTAATATTTTCAAAGGATTTCCCCTGCAATATTAACCAACCTTTCGTTTGTTTGTTTTACTTTTACTTTTTGTTTTAAACAGGTTTATGCAAGCTCTGTTTAACCAATAATGAAGACAGGAAACCAGTTCCAAGTCTTAGTACTCTGCCCAAGTTGCAACGAGAATGCAGGTAGGCAAAAAAGTCCACACATTTCTACTCCACAATGCACAAGCTGCATTCACTAATGCCTCCATGCTGTTTGAGGGGAAAAAGAAAGTGTGCATGACTGACTCTGGTCACCAGATCATCTTCTGAGGATGTGACTGGAATGAGGAGCCCTCTAACTTCAAAATACCAGTTCCCATGATGCTGATGTTCCTGAAATTTTCCTATACAAGTAAGATTTGCATAAGCTTCATTTCTTTCAAAATACCAAGATAGTTACATCCAGACAGCATACAGCTGAGAAACCATTCATCTTGGCAAACTACTCTGGTACCTGCAGTATTTCTACTTTGACTAAAAAACATACCCAAGGTAAGTAAAAATTTCCATTGTGGTTCACTTGTATGACAACTGTACTGGACTGCAACCCAAATGAATCAGTATGAACTTTTGCTTACTTATACTATGATTTTGTTCTACAGGGAAAAAAGAAAAAGGAGAAAGTCTGAGGGTTCCTTTATTCACTCTGAAGCTAAACTCTGATGAGGTTCATAAAGCTTCCTGAAGAGACCACTAACTTAATTGATACTAATATACTTGTTTCCACCCAACAAATTGCAAGTTCAAATGGCAAGAGAATATGTTTTTTAACCTCTTTCTGAATGGCTGCAATGGTTGACCTAGTTTCTATTTGTCATAGCTTTGTGTTTAGCATTCTGATTTACATCAGTGCTAGCTGGTTGCAATGCGGCTCTCAAAGTGCATCTTCTGCCAAACCTAAGAATAGCATTATATCCTCCTTAAGAGAATACACACACAAAAATAATCTCTTATGCAGTTTAGGATTATGTATAGAGTAGTACATCACAGACAGATAACTATCTGCAAGTAGAAGTGTTTTTTCTGAAGAGGTCACTGAACACACAGCCCTTTCCTTTTCTAGCAGGAACAGCTTTCATCTCCTCCACAGACTCGCTGGAACTCTCAAGAATCAACAGGGAAGGCAGGACAGGTGGGAAGAACCTCTCCAACCAACCAGACGGAACATACAATCAAACATGTGCTTTGTATACAAAGCAATATTCTTAACTGAGTAATTGCACACAGAAATTAGCTATTGCATCTGAACCTTTGAACATTGTCAAAGAATTGGTAATTTCCAACGAGGGGATGTGCACATGTATCTCTGCCTAGGTATGGACTCTGATATCAGGCTGCACGGTATTTAAAAGGTAGAGTATGAAAAGCATTAGGAAAGTCAGCATATTTTTTTTCTAAAGAAAGAATAGGAGAGTGTTGTGGTTCTAAAGACAATATGCAGAAAGTTATTTACAAGCTCACCACTCATGGTTCCACTTTGAACTCTTACATCTTTAAGGGATTTGTTAATATTTTTACCAAAAAAAAAAAAAAACACTTTTATTGAACAGACTTCCTCTGTCTCAAAACAGTTACTTAAAGAGTTAACAGAAAAGATTTAGGTGTACTTGTATTGTTTTTTAGTGTATTTTCTTATGCAGCACAGTGGTATCTTCCGTATAAAACCCCCAGGTCTCAAACAATACCCAATTATCATCATCTACTAAGACCTGTATTTCAAAACATTATAGAAGTGGGTTTGGATTGCTACTTAGCAGGCAGTCTCCAACCAGCCCAAGTAGTCCGGAGTTGCAAAATCACTGCCAGAAAAATGAAGTTACAGAGTGCAATGCTGCCATCTGCTGAAAGTTACTAGTTTTAATGGTCCAATTGCTGTTTCTGAAGTTTGAGTTGAAGGCTTTTGAGCACTCCAAGCTACTTAGACATGTTAAATCTGATCAGTTTGAGGACAAATAACCAATACTTTGGATGGAGAATTTGTGCCTACAGATACCAGGTCAACTGTATTCAAGTATAGCATCTGTATTTTCCTGTAATGAGATGGCCACCCAACACTTGGTAATAATCAGCATTTCCGCTTGTTGCCCACAGAGCTGCACCACAGCCTTGCAGAAGGTTCTCCATCAACAGCAGGCCCCAAAAATAATGCTTCATGCTTAGAGACAAATCTGGAATAGGACATCCAAGCTTGCAGCTTCCTCTGGTTATGCACAAGGCACAGTTGCACATCAGGGTGGGCACCTTTCCCTCCAGCAGATTGGGCTGTTGTGGCAGGATTGCACTCAGATGTGGTAAACTTTTTGGGAAACTTCAAGCCTATATTTTTAATTGGTTTTAATGTCTCCATATCTCGTAATGGAAAAAGTTGTCCTTTCCAAGTGACAGAAATGGCCTGCTCTAACTGCCAAAATACATCCCTCATTTGCCAAGAGACAAAATTTTTCAGCCCTGGGCCAAACCTAAGCTTTCCATATAGAAAAAGGCACTAAAGAGAAAAAAGAATACCTCAGAAGAATTGGTGTGAAGTACCACAATGTCATTTTCACTGTGACCTATATCAGCTGTGGTGTAACTAAATTTAGGTAGGCATAGAGAGCGCTCCCATAGCACAGGCAGTTATGCACAACCACTACCCATGAAGCAGTCTGACATCCATGCTCTGTGCCCTCCTGTTTGATTAGCACTTCTCAGACATGAGACAAAGTGTTGCACCAGGATAAACTCTTTAAAGTGCATGCCAGATATTTTTGTTCCCGTTTCACCAGTATAAATCTGAAACAACTCTGCTTAGCTGAGTGGACATGGACCTCTCAGTGTAAACAAATCAAGTGTGTGAGCCACTGCACCAAGTTCAGTCACCCATGGCTTTACCACATACAGATGCTTAACAGTACAAGCCTGACTTGTCTATGCCTTGCACTGAGACAGGAACAGAATTATAATATATCACTACTAATGACAATAATAGTTAATAATCATTTCGAACAGATTGTAAGCAATCTAATGGGAAACACCATAGAGAAGAAATAGGTCTCTTCTGTGTACAGAAGGACAAACAAATGCATCAAATGATGAATGCTACACAGCCTCCCTCTTTGTTACCATCTCTAATTTCTTCAAAACATCCACTGGAAAAATTCAAGCCTCAATCATACCATCTAATTTGGTGCAGCTCCACAGTAATTATAAAGGATTCATGCTGCATCACTTACATTGATAAAAGGAAATTACCAGGAGATTCCAGAAGCATTTCACTGGACTTAATTCCAAGTATAAACTTGTAAGTGCTCCACTGATGTCTGTCAGTTTGATTATGGTACAAATCACGCACCAAGGAATACTTTCAACCACATTTCAGGACAGTTTTAGTTCTAGCAGTAACACTAAGAAAAGGCAAAAACATCTTTGCTCAGAGATTTAAGCATTAATCCTTAACTTCATTTTCTTACAAGATGAAGAAAGTGAAATTTTAAGAAAAAAGGTCAGTCAAAAAGATGAGACATAGTATGCTGGAATTTTACACTTCAGTTGATAATTTGTGAATGTTTACACTGTTTAACACAGATGCAAGATGAGAATAACTTATCAGTAAAACAAGACACAAACAGCACGCGTGGGAAACAGTCACAGGGACAACTGAGCTACAGCAAAGACTCATTTAGTCAGAGTTGCTCATAAACGCTCATTCTTTACTGAGTGGGTAAGAAGCATTTTTGCCAGATCAACACTCATGTTTACAATTCCAAGCCAAGGAACAGTAGAGTCAGTAGATTTGATTACACAAGAGACAGAAACAGCGGGTTTTTTTGTCCACAGTGAAATGGGCAACACAAGCTCAAAGCTGCAGCCCCAATACTACAGGACCAAAGGTCTCCAGGTCCGAAGTCAGCTCAAGGTTTCCTGCAAGCCACCAGCATAGTTAGACTGATGCATGGTAACTTGAACTGACCACCAACTAGGACTTCACAGGCCATTGGTGTGGTCCATGAATATCAAGAAAATAGCTGCAGAATCCAATGATCACAAGAGATCTGAGCACAGGATGTAAGCACACAATGAATGGGACCATGAAAAGGCAGGGCCAAGTCCTCCTATGATTTCAATGGATGCAGTTTCACTAACAGTGGTATTTTATTTTTTTTAAACCTCCCACAGAAGCCAAGCCAGATGGCCAAATGCTGCCACTACTAATGCTGCTAATATCCCTTCAGGATTATTTATTGAGATAGCTAAGATTGGAACTTTCATAATTAGTAATCACTACCAGTTTTTTCCCCTGCTTTGTCTGTATCAGTTATAATTTTCTTTCAGGATATGACTTGTTAGTCTCCAATGCCTATTGTTCATCTTCTCTGAGATTATTACTTACCCACTACTCTCAGATTATTACTTAGCCAATGCAAGTACAATTGAATTTAGATGTGTTGCTCTTATTTCAACTGTACCCAAGCCACAATTATTATTGGAAACTTCTGGTCTAGGTTACTTTCTGAACTGACCCTTAAACCCCACTTTCTTATATTGTCCAGCAGTCATTTAATGGAGTAAGTTACAGGAATTTTCACCCCATTATCCCATGGATACGCTTCCAGAGAAAACAAACAACTTATTAGGCAGAAATATTCCATTAAAAATTAAACACAGTCCAGTTTCAAACTAGCATTCACTAGAGACATCAAGGACTTGTAGTTTTCCAGATATCACACTGCACAAGGAAGCAATCTTGAAGCAACAGCTCACCATGGGTCACACCTGATGAGTGCTGCTGGCTGTCCTCCTCAGCTCCTGGCTCTACAGGTCACACACCAGTAATACCCCATCCCAGTTGTTAAAAGCCTGGTATACAATAAGCCAAGGCAATCAATGCTCTATGAGCAATTAAAAGGGGCCCAAGCAAACGAATTTACTGTGCTAATGGTTCATTCTGCTATTTGCCTTCATTTGCCTCTCACTTGTGAGAGGGAGCTGGTACTCCTCGTTCCAAATGAAGCAAATCAAAACCAGATCACTCAGCCACAGTACTAGTCAAACACATCTGTGAAGACCACTTTGGCTAATTTTTTTTTTTTTCCAGAAGGCAAAAATGTTATCAAATGGCACACAGGAATATTGCTTGGGTGGCTCTCTATGTTTACAGTAGGAACCAAGCGCTGCTTTATATAAAGTTCTCTTCTTCCAGTGCATGATGCCTCTACCAATGACAAAAAACAAAACAAAACAAAACAAAAAAGTTTTAAAAAAATTAAAAAATAAAAAAGAGGGAGAAAGAAAAAAACCTTTTTACAAGTCAAGTCACAGACATTTATTAGACGAAGGACCGAAGGAGCATTGTGCCCATTATATCCTCCCACCCAGTGGCCACAGAACAGAAAGTCCTCTCTGAAATGACGACTTGCCAAATGTAGCAGTCTCTCACGATTTACCAGTCAGTGTACACAGATCCATACAAAGGAGATCATTATGTCCCTCTCATTTCAGGTGTCATCCAGGAAGATAATTTCCACAGTTTTAACAGTGACCGTTCCAAACTGCTGGTGTTCTTCCCAGCAATTGTATTTTGTGGTTCTATTTCCATTTCCTTTACCATGTATGCATAAGCAGGCCTCTTTTTGGTCTGAATTATTTACCCTATAATTTGTGCTTCTGTTTTCAACTAGTATTTACTGCTGAATCATGCCAAAAATCACACATACTGAATATTGCAGTGGGTCATACTTTAAAGCCCCATAAATTTCCTGGTTTCCTTGCAGCCAGACATAAGCTTCCCATTATTTTGGGCCAAACTTTATCCTCTTATGGAACATGAAGCAAATTCATAGAACTCAGTGGAAATGCACCTACTCATACTATACATTAATACTACATTTTTTAAAAAGTCACTTCAATCTTGATTCATTGACAGATTGGCTTCTACTTCTGGAATTATTCAGATGACAGGGGTTACTCCTGCAAAAATACTTCAAATACATTACATTTGCAATGAGAGGTCTGTTTGCTAGCAATCCTTTACAACACCCAGATGCTTAGAATCAGGCAGATAAACACCAACATCAGGCAGGCATCCCTAAGCAGCTCTAAAATTTTGTCCAAGTGTTACAAGATTCTCTCAAAGGGCTACAGTTATTAGGAAACTACAGACAATTACCCTGTTTTTCTATTAAAGAAATTTGCCCTCAAACACAAAAGATACACAATAGTACTCCTAGTACCCACAATGAAGCAAAAGTTTCCAATTAAGAAAAAAAAAAAAGGATTTTCAAAGATACTATGTGTTATGTGTTAAGAAATTGAGAAACAGAAGCATAACCAAACATTTCCTTTATCATAATAGAAAGTAGTATTTTTTTGGCTAGGTTACACTGGGGGTGCAGGACAGCTCAGTGAGAATGACAGACATATCTATCTGTCACAGTGGTATTTTAAACATACGGAGGCTACTAAAGGCTTGCAAACAGTTCAGCATTAGGAGTCAAACTTTCAAAGCTATTAGAACATTAAATACACATGCTACATATGCAAGCACCTATAAATCTCAACAGGTCTGAATGTAAGCATTTTTTACCGCACTGATCTCAACAGGACACAGCCACCAAGCTTAACTGACTTTGCACATCTTGAGCAGGAACAAGCACTCCTGAGGTGTCCGGGCAACAAAGGGCTTTGGCCACTGAGCTGGCCCGAGCTGCAGCCACCTACAGCCACCCTTGTCCCTGCAGCCCCTCCTGAGCTGCCCGAGGGAGGGCAGCGCTTCCTGCCACTCACAAGGGATTTGCAGGAGCACAGTCCCAGCTGCATTGAGACAAAAAAACTGGTGTGGACCTCATGGTGCAGTGCAAACCCCTTAGAGCACTTGACCGAAGTGGCAGACAAGCTGAACTCCTCAAGAAGCAGTTGGGAGGATGGGGAAATGTAGGTGGAGAGGGGAGCATCAGAAGGGATGCTTCTCACCTTCCCTAAAACAGTGCCAGCTTTGAGGCAACCCTTTAGGTTTTGAGGCTGAGTCCCTCCCATGAGAGGGAAGATGGGGCAGAAGCAAGGTCAGGAGAGAGAGACAGAGTGGCCCAGAGCATGAAAGAGATTAACTTCCCAAGCCAGTTTCCTACAAAACTCCCCTAAGCCCCAAGACAGATATGTTTCACTTCCAAGTGACACAAGAATGTTTAAAAAAAAAAAAAAAAAGTGAAAAAAGTAAGGTAGCTCATGGACAAAGCTACATTAACTTGCATTGTTAACAGCTTTTCAATATTAAATGGCTTTTAAATGTGCTGGCACAAGTATGATGTGTCTTTCCTTAAAGACATATGTAGATCCTTCTTTACATGTCACATAAATGGTGCCTAAAATTAAAATGTGTAGTTAACCAATTCTCATTCCCATTTCAGTGGGTAGGGTAAATGGAAGATAAATGCAAGCAGTGAAGTCAACTGACTCTGAGACCTTGCAAATGGTTTTGAACATTCATGTTTACTGACTGACAGCTTCTCTTCACAACACCAATAAACCATCTAAGTCTTTAAGTTACACCATGCAGCCACATGACTTCCAGTACAATTGCCTCTTAAGGATTTTACATATTTTCAGAAGACATATTTTAAAGTTATTGTTTTATCTTCTTCCACAATCTTCCTATGTATATTTTACTATACATACAGTAAAATTTCCAGAAGTATTTCTTCACACTGCCATAAATCTGCTACCCCACAGATCTCTGAACTGAAGTAGTCAGTACAGGCTCAATTGCCTACTTCAAGGGAGCTTCCCTTCCCAAAAATTTGTAATTACAGACTCTCTGACTACCCCCTTCCATTTCAGCCACTTCCCCAGCTTGTTCTTCCTCTGGGTTTGGTTTAGTTTGTTTTGCTGTATTTTGAGCCTTCTCCAAGGTTTCAAATATTTAGGCTGCACCAAAACTATTTGAAGAAACCAAGAGTCTTTTTCCACCTTAAAAGCAGAGTCTAACACAGCAAACTCAGCATAAGCAAGAAAATTAAATGGGCACAAAATCCAGGACTGATTGTCCATTTCCTTCCTTTTCCAAACCAGAAAGCCAAGCTCTCTAACCCTCCCAACACCAGCTTCAAACCCTAGAGAGACCACGGGGTCTCTTATATTGCCACACTAAAGTAACCACTCAAAACACACAGAGAAGAAAAACCTGCCTCTTGAGTTCTCTGTTTGCTCAAGCAAAACATACAGGCCAATTTGCTTTCTACAGCAACTCCATCTTAGGTTGGCTTGACTAGCTGACACTTACTCATTTGTTTTTCACTGCCCTAGGCAGCACACTCATATAGCTATAAGCAGACAGAAGGATTTTAAAAAAATTCTTTTTAAAAACATTCTCATCTATATTCTTCTATCTGACCCCCATCTGTTCCCTCCTTCTTTGTGTCCATACCCTCTCTCTTTTGTTCTTGTTCCCCCCTCATAGCATCCCCTTCACCAATTTCAGAAAGCAATGCATGAAGTCTCTCGCTTGGTGAGCATGATTTTCTACTCCTCCACAAGCTCTCACTTCTCCACCTTCTATCAGCCTGCACCAGCCCCACTGTCCCACTCATCTCTCAGCCCTTCTCTTCCCCAAGGAGGCTTTCATGTGGATTTGTTTTTATTCTCGTTTTCTCCCCACTCTTTCCTTATCTTTCCTCCACAAAAGCAGAGCATTTCTATTTGGTTTCAAAGAGTTCTTCCACACAGTTTGCAAGCACCTACATGTCATCCTTCTCCTCCCAGTTACTGTTTCCAAGCCCAGTACCTCCACAGCAGCCTCCACAGCCTTCCCTCCAGAGTGGGAAGCAGCCACCTGGACTTCAGGCAGCCCTGACTGAAAGCTTCTAACACCAGCTATTCTGCAAAAAATTTGTTTAAAAGAATCTAAGTTAGGCCTGCTACACTGGAACTCTGACACAACATAGAGACTTAAAAATACATTATATGCCCCATTCACCTCTGTTATTCCAAACACAAAAGATCAATAGACTTTCATTTCAGAAAGGTCCTCAAGATGTTATGGACAAAGGTGGTGGTGGAACCCAAAAGAAAATCAAAATGCATCTATACCTCCAGTGGACTTTGTTTTCTAAGCAACCTTTGGAATTTTGGCCTATTGTTCTCTGCAGTACACAACAGACCATTCAGCAAGTGGTTTCTATTTTTAGGATGTCTGGGAATGTTTTCCTTTGGTCTTTCTCGCTCTGTGGGGCCACAGTGCCATCTATTGGAAAATGCTATAAAGAGCAGACATTCATTGGCTGTTTACTATTTGCAAAGATTAAAACTTTGATTTCGTAACAATTAGGTAGGCCAAGTCCTTACTGTAGGCTTTTATAAGCATCTGTTAGAATATGCAAACCTTAATATTATGGAAAGTTCCAGACTTTTATATTTAAAGTACCTTTAACTTAAGCAAACACTTCAGAGCCTCACAATCACAGCTGTAGTAACCTGCCAGAGACAAGAGCTGCCACTCTCAGAAATAAACATCAGGAAGGTCTACCCTGCATAAGCCTTTCTTTCTTAATCCTACATCTGCCATTGCACTTTGGGCAAGATCATATAGGGATAAACAGACCCTGCTCCCTAACCTGATCGATTAATCCTCCAAGATCAGGCAAGAGCTACATCTTTGAAATGTCTCCTTCCCTCAACAAGCAGCACACATCAAGCTTTCTTATGTCTATAAGCAAGCCCTCTTTCTTTCTACAGCCAGTGGGAACTCAGAGCAGACAGAATAAGCCTGTAGAGCACTCATAGTCCATACTCAACATTAAACAAAAAGCAACATAAATTTTAAGAAGAGGGACCTTTTTTAAAAAGGATTCTTGAAGAATTTCAGAGAATTTTGGGAAATCCAGGCCTGCAGGCATGCCATCCACAGCAAACAAATTAACAGAGAAAGAGAAAGGCAGAGGCTAAAAGAGACAAGCCCCTAGGTACATCAGGCATCATGGAAGACTCACCATGAAGAAGTCTTTCTGCCTGAACGCACTTCCAGGAGCATCCAGGGCCCATAAAAACCCCTTGCCAGGGGACAGCAGTTTGAGACCAGGGTTTCTCTGGCTACCCCCTACAAGGGCAGTGACGAATACTGGGCAGCGGCTGAGGAAAGGAGCACAAGTTCTGGCACCAGGCTTTCAAAAGGAAACGAGGCACAGGTGAACCACATTACTATTTAGGGAAGAGGAGGGAGAGCCAATGAGGAATTATCTCTCCCTAGATCACAGTGCAGCTGGCACTTTGCATCTATCACACACAGGTGTTTTCCAAATACATCCCATGGCTACATTAAAGATTTAGAAAATATGTTAGTGGTAACACAGAGACTTTGGGAGCTCTCCCACAATGGTGTGAAGGCGTCTTTACACCCACATGTACCAATATATGTAAATGTATACATGTTTCTATACATGAGCTGCTACCAAGTAGCATTAGAGCATTAAAAAACAAATCAGAACCAAAAAGCCTAACAAAAACCCCAACTTTGCATAATAAAAACATACTTCTCATAAGCCTGTAAGATGCCCAGTTTTCAGGAAAAACCCACCACCAGCTCATCACCAGCTGCACTGCTCCAACAGGGTTCACCTCAGCTCACCTCACCCACAGCCCTGCCTCTCCCATGAAGGCCTCATGCTTTAGCAGCTGTTCACTTTATGTTGTAAACAGACATTAAATAAATAATATTCTCATTTTACTGGGATTTCCAGTAAATCCACACAAATTGTCCTGATTTAGCAAGATTTTCAGTGTGAAATGCCCATCTTGGAACATGTTGCCCTTCAGGCGTCAGGCACAGGAGCCCATGTGGAAGGGCAGAAACACAAACAAGCGTCACCTCACGTAGGGATTTTTGTTTCTTTTTACATATTTTCCAGAGTCAAGACAAAAATCAGTAAAAGCCAAGGTAAAGACTAAGGGGATGAAGAAGATCTTGTGGAGAAGATCACCATGTGCTCCCACTGCATGTCCTGGCTGCTCTCTGACACCACAGAGGCACATCACAAAACAGCAGTGGAGGCAACGAACAACATCTTCTTCATGCACCCTGAATGCGGCAAAAATTGTACAATAACTTGTCCAGCATGCCAGAGCAACACCCCAAATGTCAAAGTACCAGTTCTTCCTTGGTGAGAGGGTGCAGGAGCTGCTGCCTGCTCATGGAGACACACCGTGGAAGAGGGAAAGGAAGTAGCACTGTCCTCACTTTCTGAAGACGCCTCTGTCCAAGGAATGGAGTCCCTCTCCCTCTTCAAAAGATTCATGGTTTGGGGTTTTTTTCTCCCCAGTTACACAAAAGCAGCATTTTAATATTTTAGTATTCCCAGTACTTGTGTTAATATTTCTGTGTACTGTCTGTACTCCACACCACTGGGACATGGATATCTGTACGAAGGAGAAAACTTGAAACTCACTGCAAGCAAAAGATTAATTATATTCACCCTCTGATACATTACAGATCTCTCTTGTTGACTTACACTTCCTTATACCAGTATAGCACCTGCTTCAGGCATTGCCACACCAGCACTGGAATCAGCGAATTAATGCAAAATTCAGAGGGGACAAAGTGGTAACCAGAAGACAGAAGATGGGGTAATCAAAAACCCTAAAGTGGTACTTCAGGGAGTTAATGCCTGTAGTACAGATAAAGGGCTGATTTGGGCAATAGAGTCACCTCTGGCCACAAGATCGTGAGGGCCTCATTGAACTTTCCGGTATAAATTGCGCTGTGAAAGCAGCACACTAGATGTTAACACAGAGGGGCTTTCACAAGATCAGGGCCTAAACATCCAGGCAGTGTCCTGTAACCACCTCCGTCAGGGAGCCGCCCTTTTCCCATGGCCCTCCTGCCTTTCTGAAGTGGTGAAATCAAAAATTATTTGCGTTATTTTCCGTCATGCTACAGTGCGTGCATTTGCAAAGCATTACCAAGGCAATGACCAGTTACAAAGATTGCCACCACCAAAGGAGGCAAAACGGGGAGATGTTGTCACCATTCCGTTGCAGCGACCACACCGCTCAAGCGCTTACTTTCACTCCGTATGAAACAACACGATGTAAAACAACCTTTATTTCCTGCAAGTTCTCCCTCTCTAACAGCTCTTAGGAGGAACGCGTTTGTCACTGCGCAGCGACAGCAATCCTGTCCGGCCCAGTGGGGACAAGTCCCTGTAGCCACACGCGGCCATGAGGCACCGGCGCTGCCGGTGCGACCCGCGGCAGCCGCTTCCCCGGCCGCGGCGTGCCCATCTCCGGCGGGCCCACGCTGCTGCACGGCTGCATAATTGTTCCCCGCACTTTTGTCCTCCTCCCTCCGCAGCGCCGCCAAGTCCCAAAAAAAAACCCGTTTGCTCTCCCAAAAAGCTGTGTGCTCCAGGTGAGGCTCGAACTCACAACCTCGGCATTGCTCGGCTTTGTACTGCTGTATAAGTACCGCGCGCTAACCGATTGCGCCACTGGAGCCCTGACACCAACTCCTCCCGAACGGTTTATCAAGGGCTCGCCAGGCCCCGGCGGGGAACGGCGGCGAATTCCCGCCCGCACCCCGCGCTGAGCGGCGGCCCGGGGCCGCCCCGCTTCCCTGCCCGGGACGTGCTGCCCCGGGATCGGCGCGGGGAGGGCAGGCGAGAGCTGCTGGACGCTGCACCACTCGGTGAGGGCGGCGCCCGAGAGCAAGGGAGCGAGGAGAGCGGCGCCAGGGCCCGGACAAAGCCCTCCCGCCCCGGCCTCCCCGCTGGCCGCGNGGGCGGGGCGGCGGTGGCAGGTGACGCGGCCTGGAATTCCGTGCTCTGGGGACGAGCCAGACTGGGCACGGCCCGGCTCGGGTGGGACCGAGCCTCCTGCCGGCCTTCGGTAAAAGGCATCGGCCGCTGGATCAGCGCAGTTCTGCCTCACGCTCACGGGCAGCCGTGGGGAGATGATGATGCGCTGTCGGTCGTGTTCAGGACAAGGCCGCAGGGAAAAGGAACCGGCCTGCCAGGGAACTAAGTGTTGATGTCTGTAGCATCGGTGCTGTGTGCGACGAGGGATGCCAAGCACTCTCAAAACAAGCGTTTATTAAACACTGCATGTGTAGTCTTAATGTATACCTCTAACATGGATTTATTCTGATGTCAGATCTGTCCAACGTTATGTGGCAAAAAGATGATAAGCATAATTGTCATGGGCAGATGTTTAAACCCAAGCGTGACTTCACTACCTCTTTTCCCCGGTAATCCCCATGGTAAATAAGCTTTTTGCATAGAGAGGAGATGCTTCCCACTTGCCAAGAAAGTAGTTCTGTTGGTATTATAACTATTGGCATTTCCTAAAATATATTTCAGGTGAAGTAGCATGCAATTGCTAGATGTGGCCCTTGACGAAGGTAGCTGGCATGGAGAAGATGAGAACTGGCAGTTAATCTCATAAGAGAAATTCCCCATCATCACATAGGTAGAGTTGGCATACCAGAAAATAGCAGCAGCCTTCATTATCCTTAAGAGTGCATCATTATGCTAACAAAATATTCTATACCACACCAAGATTGCTGTGGGGAAGAAAAAAAAAAAAGTCATATGGAGAGTGTAGTTAAAGTATATGACCAAATATCTGTATTTGGCTTGTGCTTTTTTGTTAGCATATCTTTCTTGCTGGACACAAGCTTGTAAATTTAAGTTTCTAATAGGTCTGGTGATTGAGGAAAATAGAAGAATAAGTAAGTGTTTTCCTAAATGCAGTGTTCTCCACTAACACTTTTTCACTGTACCCTCAATGCAAAAAATGAATTATTTTTATGTAGCAGTTTTGTGCTTCAGTATTCTTGCACTTCTCTGGCGGCAAAAGGTTATAAATTGAGTCTTTACCTTTGCACAGAAGGAAGAATCAGAGCCAAACGGGAGAACAGATACCCCAGGTGCTGGATGTGAAGAGCCATCATGAAGCAAACTAGCGAGTAAAATCCAGACACCAATCAGTTCATGAGGTGTATGAGATGTACTTATTTACCAGGGTATTACAAAGACTGCAACACTAGTTCTTTTCTTTGCCTCAGTACACTTCACAGCATTTCATAGCCTTTCACGCCATGCAGATAATTTCTTAGCCCCACCATTATATTCATAAAGTGGCAATTAACTTCATTTTTCAAAATCTATTGCTTTTCTGAACTTTGCAGAAAATGCTACCCTGTGATAATAGCCTCAGCCTCATATTAATGGTGAGTTTCGTAAGTGAACTTTGTTTCCTTTCTGAGTAGGTCTAACTATCAGGTTTTCATACCTCACTCCAGCCACAAAATGGATTTATGAGCCTGCAACTGAGAAAGTTTTCTCTGCAGGTAGTAATACCTTGTATTCTACCTGGTAGAAAAAAGTGGAGGCTGGGGGTTAGAGTAGTGGTTGGGGACAAGAGCCCTGCAGTTTAAACTGGCACTTTAACACTGCAATGAACAGGGATTGGCTCAATGAATTGCAGGATCTGTGTTTCTTCCTATTGTGACTTGGTACAATCACTTGGCTTTCATGCCCCACAAATGGAGTCCTGCTCTGTGATATAAGTTATTAATGATGAAGTAGAGCTTTACAGAACTGTGATCATTAACTGGAGTGTCTTCTGTTCTCCAGTCCTGCCAGTCTGGGTCATAATCCCCTGAGTAAAAATGCATTTTTAAATAGAAGCTCTCTTTCCTTCACATCTAAGTAGTATGTCAGCAGCCTACAGAACAAAAAGTACCAAAATGTACCTGTCTGTTAGTCCAAAAACAGGCTTTATAAATTTGCTGTGTGGTGGTGTCTCATTTCATGTGCAAAAAAAGTAATGTGGTGGTGGTGTTTTATAATTGAATGAAAGAGTAACTACTTTGGGTGTATTTCGTAGGAAATTACTGCTAGTCTGGTGATTGTATTAAAACAGCAGAATTGTAATCCATGTGGGGATTTTTTTATCCCAAAATAAATGGATTTTTTTCTATCATAAATTACATAATGAGTTTAAACTGAACTGCAAAGTGATAGAGATGAAGGTAAAACAGAGTTACCCTTACACATACTTGATGAAAGCATAGTATTTGTTCAAACTTTCACTCCATTGTTATCTTCTGGTGGAAAATGACAGTACATATTAAAGAACTCCCAATTTTGTACCGTTCATCATGCTGAATATTCAGTCTTGTAGCTGCACTGCTCATATGTGCAAGCCATGGAGAATGTACCACTCGCTTCTAACCAGATCATTTTATCACCTTGTACCCATACACATTCACGCACTAAGCACAGTGCAGATATAAGTGGAAGACTAAGATAAGTCAAGAGCAAAGTGCTAAGATACTGTAATGTCTTGGGATTTTTTGTTTATCCACCCATTTCATGTGTTTGGAGTCTGAAAAAATGTTCATACGTTTCTTTATTTTAAAAAATGGTGGTGGCCACAAACACAGTGAGTCATCCTATAGCAAGTACGTAGATGATGAACAGCAACTTGTGATGGAATAAAGGCTAGTAGAGATCTGGAAAGTCTCGTTGTTCTCAGTTTCTTGTTTGCTTGAAAATTTGATGGCATTATGCTGCACTTTCCCAAAGAGCATCACAGAATCAGGGTCAGCTCTCCCACAAGCCCTGCTATAACATTGGCAGAGCAGAGCAAATTGAGCATTCATGGACAGCTGCTCTTGGTCTTACAAAAGCAGGAGACATCTGCATTTTAGCTATTCGGCAGAAGAAGATCCAATATTTTCAAATACACATACCCCAAAACATTCAGCCCAAGAATGTTGAAGGGACATTTCTATATTAGACTTGAAAGGGGTGAATGCCCCAGCCTTGCCCATTTTCCTGACTCTTGAGTAACAAGGCCATTTTAGTAGAGAGGTAACATACACACACCAGTTGATGCCATAACAAAAATTAAGAAACCCCCTGTGGGCAAAACCCAGTCTTCAATGAAAATATATATTTTAAAAACACTAGTCAATTATTAGCCAAGCTGCTGGAGCATTAGTACTCTCTATGAAGTAACCTTTGGCTGATGGACCTGTCCCCTTTGACAGTGCAGCCTGAAGACACCTCTTGTACCAGCCAATCCCCTGAGCACTGGGGTTGGAATCACAGGCTGCTTGCTCACAGAAAAAGCACTCTGCAAATTCTGGTATCTCAGGCAAAAGGTTCATAGCTGGCAGACCATGGAGCTTCTTGTGAATGTAAGAAAATGGATAGAAGAAAACAAAACTGCTTTTTTGCCACCTGTTTGCAATAAGCTTATGTAAGTATTTTATTTTTTAACCAAGTTATTAGATATACAACTGTGCCTGCCTATAAGAGGAAGCTGCAACAATGCATGGTAAAGATTAAGGAACCATAGTTCCTCTCAGACTGCAGCCAGAGTGATGTGCCAAAGAACAGAAAGTGAGTGAAATCTGTTTTGCAGTAACTCATCAGAAGCTGCAAAGATCTACTTGAATACAAGATACTTGCCTCAACTCAAAATTTCTTGTAGGTAGTGAGACTGAGTTAAGAGAATTTGTGCCAAGCTCTTTGACAACAAACTCCTAGAAATCAGAGGACATGGCATCACATCCACAAGCAAAACCAAATTACAACCTGAAGTAGCTGCTTGAGCTGCTGAGAATCATTCCAACATCACAGAGGAGTCAAAGCTGCAGGAGCAATCAAAACCAAAAGGATATATCACTGAAAAACAAGGGGAGAGGAAGGGCAGGGGCACCAGAGGAGCAGGTTTCCAGGGCATTTCCAGAGCCATCGAGGCAGGAGTGTGGGGAGGCTGAGGAGGCAGTTTACAGCTATTTACTGTACTCTGAATAAGACAGCTAATATAGGGGAAAAAAGTGTGGGTATTCTGCAGTTGTATGTTCACCGTGCACGTTCTCTGTGTCAAAGCTTGTGAACAAATTCCAATGTAAATTGTCCAACATGCGGCACCTTCTAGTCAAAACATTAAAAAGGATTTCTTTTGTCAGTGAAGCTGAGAACAAAATATTTTATCTAAAACTCTGTATACAGAAATCTTTGATTAGAAAGTATTCTCTCTAAGGAGTGATATAGACCCAGGTTTTATAAAGAAATCTAAAAGATTTTTTTTAATTTCAATTTAAAAAAAAAAAAATCTTTCTTTACAATTTTAATAATTTAGAAAAAAAAAAAAAGCCTCATGCCCTACCCTTAAGTGCTATCTCTAATGAAAAGCTGAATGGGCAGTAATGTATCAGTGATATTAATTTCCATTCGTGGGTGCAAGGGTTACTTTTCAAAGCTATGGTTACGAGACAAAAAAAAGGTAAAGAGTACATCCTGAACTGAAAAATTCTGAAACTTGAATCACTACAATGTTTCACAGTGGAGGAGAATGAGGAAAGTATCTTTTTGGTCATGGGCGTTTACCTTTCTTTCATATTCAAAATGCATTTAGGAAGCATTTTGTACAGCATATTCATTTCTGAAGCTTACCAATGATAATGGTAAAATTTTAATATTTTACGTATATGGAATATTCATGTGTTTCTTTTCTCGTCAGTAGGATGAACCCTTTTTGTTATTACTGCACTGTTCTGTACTGCTTACCAGCAGTTCCGTGTAAGCCTTGAGTAAATCTGGTGTGTGACATCAGAGGTTATCCCCATAAACATTTTAAGAATCTACATTGAAAGAAAAAGCATTTTTTGTGATAAAAATGGCATAGTTTTTTTTTAAAAAATCCATTTTTCCAACATGTCTTCAGCCTATATAGAAGGAGAGGAAAACCATCTACTGCATAGATTCTGAATCTCTCACCACCTGCTCCTGGTGCTACCTAAATACTTTCAGGATTTTCCAAAAAGTTTTAGGTGATTTTCCAAGTAACTAATAAATTTCCTACATTTTTTTCAAAGGCTTGATCCATTTGTGCTGAGTCGCAATTTATAAGTCAATCTTCTCACTGCCTCACTGGAAGGCAACCACCTCAAAACATTTAAGTAACTTAAAACCTGTGTTTAAAGGGAGAATTAACAGTTAAAAACTAGGTCTCACAACAAATCAGTAAGACTTTCCGTGTCTAAAGTTATCACAGCTTTCAGGCTTTTATTGCATTGTGTTCCATACATTTGAGAGGATCAAAATGTTTAAATGCCTATTTGGGATTTCAAAACAAAACCTCAATTCGTGAATTAGTGCCCATTCATAGTTTTGCCAAAGTCAAGAAAAGGATGCATCTAATTAAACTGCAGCTCTGATATTTTTTAATGACCCTCTCTTGAAAGCTTAAGTGCTTTTTCACCTCAACAACAAGCAATTAGTGCAAAATCAAACCCTTTCATGTAGCTGACTTTTACAGATATTTCTAAAGCTCTTTTTCTGGGTTCAGATATGATACTCACCAGAAGGACACCTAAGTGTGGTCATGGGCTATCTGATTCTTTACAGTCGTAAAATGTTTTTAAAAGGTTAACTGCTGGTACCATTTTCTTTATATGGATAAGAAGAGTACTTTCTTACTATATTTTTTCTTAACTTAATGCAACTATATTAACCAGAATATTATTGTATTATACTGTATTATTTAACAAGATGGACAAACTTACCTATTGGAATACCTGCTTATATTTCATAGCTGGAATCTTTTGATGGTATCAGTATATATTTGTTAATGATTGGAATCATTAACCCATAGCCTATTTATTATATAAATCTGAGGTAAATCTATGGGATAACAGAATTAATTGTAAATTTACCAAACAAAGAAGTTAAGCGGTAATTGATTTTAAGCAGTATTTTCACTTTTACTTAGTGAACTAATAACAGAACTGGATGGGTTTATATAAAAAAATCAACTCAACAGTAGACTACAAGATACCCACAGATTGCCTTTCTCTTATTTTATTCTTCAGGGTTGATTTTCATTTATTTCATTAATTATTAGCTGTATTGGTACTGTTTGGGTCATCCTGCCCTTATTTAGTAGGAGTGTTCATTAATGCAGAAACATTGCAGTGTGCTGTTGAAAATGAATATTTAATCTGCATGGTACAAACAATTCAGATTTCAGTTCCTTTTTTTGAGATACAGATATGAAGCCCAGTGCTGTAATATATACAACTTCCTATGGAGGAAATAGTCGATTCTAATTCTTTAGTTTTATTGGCCAACTAATTTGTCACTGTTACTTGTTATGTCTGCTTTACTAGTCCCCACTGTGGTGTTCATTATCATTTAAATACTCTCCAAAGAAAAAATGATAATGGTAGCAGATTGAATATGTATGTGCAAGCACTCAGAAGAGCTTCTCTCAATTAAGGCTTACAAGGTGCTGACACAGGGACACGTTGTTGTTCCCTGTGCTGCAGGGGAGCATGGCCCTGCTGGTTCCATGTTACTGCCCAGAACCTCTTTATTGCAAAGCAGAGGTTAACACACCTCGGTTCACATGTAAAACAGCATAAGAACAAACTTTGATTCACAGCTAACAGGCCTGATTCTCAGGGGTTTTTTTAGCAAAGGAAAACCTACTACCTTTCCTTTTTATTAGTGTAAACGGACTGATTGGTAATTGGTGTGATAGTTACTCCTTGTGACAGCTGAGAGATGCTCATTGGGGCTCTTAAGAGGGGTAGAGTTAAGAAACGGCCTGCAATCTCCTTTTCTGAAATAGCTGCAGCTACCATGAAACCATTGTGATGTTGTTCCTGCTTGGCAAAACAAGGAAAACCGAACAGAAATTAGCTGGCAGTTCCTGCCATCAGTATCACTGGTAATTGTACCAATGTGGGGGGAAAAAATCTATGTTTTTAACTTTTAAGAGTTTTACCTTTACATAATCAGATCAGGTTGAAAAACCATTTTCCTAGTTCCTGTCTCTTAGGTAACATTCTTTATCTTTACAGTTCAAAGCTCTTTCCATAGTTGGCGGCTATTGTTGTCCCCTTTTCATAGCTGCAGGCATTGAAACACCAGGAGGGAGGTAGTTGGCCTCAGGTCACCCAACAGGACAGTGCCAGAGCAGTGATGCATCCAGGATATCTGGAGTTCTTGTTCTGGATGTTTCTTTTCACTCAACATTGTTTCATTGACCCACTGTCCTAACAGAATTTTACAAAATAAATGGAATAAAGGACATCATGAATAGAGGTAGCTTTACCATGTAATTTTCTTTTCTAGGCATCGCTATCAATTAAATGTGATGTTTGTTGGAGGGCCAAATGAAAGGAAGGATTATCATATTGAAGAAGGAGAAGAGGTAACCTATAGGTTGTTTATATTTTTCTGATTTAATTAATCTATAATGATTAAATGCAGCTACTTTTGAAGCTACAGCTACAGATTAGCAATGCCAGCCTCAGTGATGTTGTATTTATTAGATCTATTCATAGGCTTAAACAGAATCATTCACCAGAACCATACACCATCTGTGATTTTGTTTGAAACAAGCACATGAGATCAGATCAGTTTTGCTGTAATTCATTTCCAACAGGAAACTAGAGAATGTGTTCTGACACATCGAAATGTCTCATTTCAACATTTTGGAACAGAACTTTGGACAGGTAGTGATATTTTTAAACAAGTTTGATCTATATTTCAAAAGCAACTTTGACATTCAAAAATCAGAAATATTTTAATTCACTAGAAATTGCATTTTTTCTGGACTTTGTAAAAATTATCAGCCCTTCATCTTTCATTTGGATTTGGAAAGTTTATTTTTCAAATCATTCCCCTTTGCTCAAAGCCATTCCACTGCTTTGAGTTGTAAGTAGCCATTGTGCCAAATGCAGCACAGAGGAAGAAAGAGTGGAAACCTAATAAAATTGTAACAGCTTACATCTACTTTGTTTACTATCTTTTTCTTGGAATTGCTTGCTTGGCCTGGGACATCTCTGAGTTCACAACAGGCTCTGAAAGAGCTCTAAGGAAAAGTGGTTACTAGAAGCCTGGGAGCAAGGGTGTCAGGATGGAGACAATTTGCCTTGTTTCCCAGTGGAGCAACTTAATTTCATGTTATTCCAACGAAATTTTGTGACCTAATTTTAAGTACCTTCAGAAACCCAAGCCTGAGTATCTACATAGTTCACAGCAGGAGTAAAATTTCATTAAATCCTTTCAAAGAGAAAGAAAATGTCATTTACTTACCATCGAGTCATTTTTCCCCAAACCAAGCCCAGCATTCCCAAGAGCCTTCACTGATTTCCTGTTCTAACCGTGCCATGCAGGTGTGTGCAGTCCTTACAAGCACAGGGCTCTGAAAGAGCAGATGCTGAGTTATCCCTGTGTGACTCCTGCCTGTGTTGGATCAGCACCGCTATCTCCCAGCTCTCCTGTGGCTCTGGGCATAGGCATGTCCATCACATGCCAGTTTTTTCCTCTAACTTAACCTTTTTTGGTTTTATACAATAAATTATTTTTTTTTTGCTCTTGATACATGTGAACTATACACTAAGAGAGGAACAGGCAATTCTGAGCTGAAGTTTAATTCGTGTAACAGTTTGCACTACAATATTAAACTTTTTTTTTTTACCTTTTCTTTATGTTCTTAGCTGTTTCATTTTTTAAAAAATTTATCTCCTGCTTCCCTTCCCTTAGAAGGAAATTTGGGCAAATTTCATTTACTTTTTTTTTTCTTTTCTTCTTTTTTCCTGTTTTTTTTTTTTTTTTTTTGCTGTCATTGTTGTTGCAAGGTGTTCTTGTATATGAAAATAACTTAATAACTTGACCTACTCTTTAATAAACTCTTTATATGACTTCTCAACAATATGAAAATGTAGCCATATCTATAAAGGCATAAGTTTTAATTTACTGTTCCATATGGATATGTTACTGCTAATTCAACTAGAAACAAGATTTTTTTAGGTATCAATACATGCTCATTTACATGGTAAACTTCCCACAATTCCCAAAAATGGAAACATAACATTCCTATCACAGAGGAAAATTGGCAATACACACATCAGAAGCATTATCAGTTATGTAGCAGTTTAACATATGGGCCAATTTTGTTCAGTTTTATGGAGGTACATTATAGTTATTCATTGCATTTTACCATAGCTTTTTATCAGACACATTTGCACCTTCCTGTGATCTAACTTAGAACTATGCTTCTCATTAGAGAAGAACTGTGAGATAGAGAGTATCCTAGCAAAAGGGCATATTCCTAAATTAGATTTAGGATTAAAAAAACACCTTTCAAAGCCATGTTCAGCTCATTATTTTGTCAGAAAAAGGGTAATTTATAGTTCTGGGTGATAATTTGAAGACAGACTATACAGACGTACTGTCAGCAGGCCAAATCACGAATGCAAAAACCCACAAATCCTTCAGGCAAATTTAGCTGATGCTGTTCTACTATGAGTATTCTGATAGCAAAGAAGGGTTGTTTTGGAGAGAAAGTTAAATTTAGGATTGTTTATATCTGTCCACTCGCTATCTTGTGCCTGTTATCATGCAGTTTATGGTGTCCTGGGGCACAACTTGTGCTTGAAAGCCTGCAGTTCACAGCAGCAAAGGGTTGGCACGCAGAGATAAGGGCTGAGGAGCATCCTCCTGCTCCCAAGCTGCTCTCTGCTGGTGCCATTAACGTGCAGGTGTATCAGAAAGATTAGTTCTGACTGGCTAATTAGGTGAAAAAAAAAGAGGCTTGATTTGGACTCTCCTCAAAGCCTTTTAGAATTGTCTCTTGAGCAGCCATTTAGGCTAAAATGCCAGCTAGTCTAGCACAACTTTTTTCCTCCTCTCAACAAGCAAGCATTTCCAAAATAAGTAACTCTTATATTTTCTTCCTTCTTAGTTTTGTCTGTACTGGTTCACTGCCGGCTTAAATTTCTGTGCACTACTTCTTGCCACCTTTCTGCGCAGAAAGTGTCTCATACCTGAGATACTGTTTTCTATTGGACAGGTTTTATAAAGAGCAAAATCAAACTGCACATTACAAAAGAGAAGCTATTCACAGTCCTTGTCAGGACTTTACCACAAGGTCATATTTGTTCTTTTTCTTATTTCTAGGGTTCCCTTTTGCTCCCTTCTCCATCAGAACAGAAAGAGAGTCAGCAAACATCTACTTGGACATTCTCTGCCTCTAAATCAGACTCATTCAAAATGAAACTGAGTTGCTTTGGGAAATGTATCTTCTCTTGGAACGTGGCAAAAAAGAGAATGCACCTATATAGCTAATACTGACAGAACGTTCTAGAAGGTGTTTTTGCTACACAGGGGGTTCTGTGAGGGTTTCAAATGAATTTTTATTCCAATGTGCATCATTTGTCAAGAGAGTTTTGGGTTACATGGACTAGTGACTACAATTCTCATGTAGTCAACTTGATGAGGCTACTCAAACTTTCTGTGGCAGCCCTGACATGATCAGAGAATAGCAGAATCACTAAGGCTGGAAAACGCTTCCAAAATCATTGAATCCAGTCTTTGACTGAGCACCACCTTGTCATGTAGACTGTGGCACTGAGTACCATGTCCAGTTGTGTCTGAACACCTCCATGAATGGTGACTTCCCTGGGCAGCCATTTCAATGCCTGACAGCCCTTTCCATTGAGAAATTCTTTCTTCTGTCCAATCTGAGCCTCCCCTGGAACAGCTTGAGGCTATGCCCTCTTGTGTTCAACCCCTCAGCTATGGGGTAGCAGGTACCAGGGAACAATCCTCAACATACCTTTGTCTTAAATATTTCATCATAGCACAGCATTTGTGACAAGAAGAGTTTCAGGCTTCATGGTGTATTTACTGCATTTTTACTTGCATGTAAAGCCTGAGGGTAGAAAAAATAAACCCCTTCTTCCAAAGAAATAAGTGAAAAATCAAGGGGACCATATATTTTGGAGAAAGTTAATGACAGAAAAACCCCACAATCATAACAAAGCCTAGCTCTAGTAAAAGAATTTCAGCATTTGTTTACTGCATTGTGTGGGCTGCTTTGGGGAAAGTGAGATATGCTGACAGCTAAATCTGGGATCACAAAAGTAGTTGGACTGCTGTCTCTTTACCCACCTCAGGCCACCACTTATACACAAGTCTCAACTGACTTGGATTTAGCTGACTTTGATTTCTTAACAATTTACATTCTGATGTTGAGTCTATATAAAACAGTACACTTCCATGCAGAGAAATTCAAATCAGCCTTTCGTCTACCTCCTGCAACACATTTGCATTGGCACAAACCCCACTTGGGTTTAGAAGTCGCACTTCTCGTTGTGCTGTATTTTACCGTGTTTCTGTTCTCAGCATCTAGGTTGTTTCCTATTGACAGAGCCACCTAATTATTGGCACACCCCACACACCAAAGCCCTTACACTGCAGTCCTAAAGAGAGTTCTCAGAGCAGAAGTTCTCCCTCCTTTGATCATCTTGGTGAATCTCTTCAGCTTCTTCTAGCACGTTTACATGGTCTGACTGAGATACAACATCATGCTCTAAAACATATGGGTTTGAGGTCAGATCTGCCACAACTCACCTGAGTTTTCTAACCTGAGTTTTGATTTCTCTTTTTCTCCCTCACACAGACACCACAAGAAAGAATTGGCTCCAGTTTCTGATAAATTATCTGTTTAAATGAAGCCTGACCCCTTTTAGTGTACGCTGCTCTCTAGTCAGCATGCTTTTGAGAAACTCCTCCTTATAAGACCAGTTCACCCATTGCATTTTGTAAGGATAGTGGATGTCTGAAAACAAGGGGGAAGTGGGGCCAGGGTGAACATTTCCATAGGTTGTTTTGTGCTGCTTATATCCCAAATAAGTCTAAGAACATGAGTCACAATGAAGCGAGGGAAACATTTTTACTTCTTTACATTTAAGAACTTCTTTACATTTATCTGAAGACTCTTGGAATATTTTAATAAGAAACAAAACTCCTATTAAAATGTAATAAGAATGATGGTCCTTTTGCATCAGAAGGAGATTGCGTCTTCAGAAATAAGTTTGCTACACAAGATTTTTGGGATGAGTTTTGGCTAGTATTCAGGTTTCACAGATGACACATAAATAAGCAGAGGGAAATAAAAACCCAAACCCCACCAAAACCCCCTCAACACAGTTTTCTCTACCCTCCTCATCTGTTTGTCTTCCAGTCTTCTGATGGCTGAAAAACCCTTGTGATGAGAAAGGGAAAAAATTGTTTTTCTGTGCTCAAATAGATCAGTCACCACTGAAGTCTGGAGAACACCCAGGCTCTACTCCCACATCAGAATTTGACTTGCTCTGCAAATTAATTTAGTACTTAGCCATATGACAAGCAATACAAGCCAGGATGTGCCAAGCCAGAGCCTAATCCCAGAAGTGGCTGAGCAATCCCAAATTCCACTTTTAGAAGCAGTCAGAACTCAAAGTATCCTGCTAATTGCAGGTCTCTTTAGAGGTCTGTAAATAAGCTGTCAGCTATAAAAGCCCTCATGGAGCTCTGGGTTCCTGTGTCTAGGCAGAGTTTGATATCAAAGGTGGATCTAAATTAAATTACTTACACTGCTGTACATAAAATAAAATAGACTTGTGGGCTTTTTAGTTAGTCAGTACAGACCAATTATAAATACTGTATTCTTCCCCTACTACATGCTTCTTTGTTTACTCTGCTAGGATACACATACCTGGATGAAGGAGCAATCCTCACCATATTGATATGGTCACGTTGTTAGTGCTCTTTTTGAGGTAGTATCCACATGTTCTGCTGCCCTGTTGAAATTAATTCCTGTCAAGACAAGCAGCTTCAGCGATGCTCCTACTGATGGAAACAGTGAATTCCTACCTCTGTGCATCTCCTCCTCTTGTCTCCAGAAATGCCAGCATAATTTATTCTATGAGTATTCATAATTGAGTGTAATATCCCTTTACAGACTTGAGAGTGATTCAGCACTGGTCTTGCTGCCTTCCCCTGCAGGCACAATGATATCAGGTTTGAAGCATGATCAAAAAGTATAAAGCAGACTAAGGAAGGAAGACGTATTTCTCCTATAGTAAGAAAAAATTTAAGGAAAATTAAGTGAATTTAGAAAAAAAAAAACAAACAAAAAAACGAGCTCTTAGTCTTAAGGTGTTTTCAGTTAAGTTTCATAGGTATATCTGCAGTTTTAATGATCATATTGAGCAATGTTATGAAATAATGTTACACTTGGGGTAAAGAAGCACTTCTAGGTGGCTCATAACTTTTAGAGATGGGGGGAATTAATAAAGGAGGTGTTTTTTGTGTTATCGTAATGAGAAGATGCCACATAGTAAGCAGAGAACTAAACAAAAAGCAAAAGTCTGGAAAATGAAGAAAGGAAGATCTAATAATAGACAAATAAACACATTTAGTAACAAAGGATAAAAAGACTGGTAAGCAACCTTTGTTTCTTCCTTGAGACACATTTTTCACCAAGAAAAACAATTTCATGCCTGATTGTGAGCTCTTACGCAGTAGCAATATACAAACCTATGCTTTTCTACAAGGAGAGATATATACATTTTACATAACAAGAGACCTTGTCATTAATAAGATGCTAATAGAGCGGAAATATTGCACATTTCCTCACTTTTTAGTACAGCTACAGAGAATGGATACTAGATTATTCCAGTAAGAGCAGTACAGTTGAGAAAGCTCATATTTTCAGGTGGCATAAACTCTGCTGACTTACTATCCTATCTATATAGGCATATCTATTTGTGTATATACAGATATACACAGCAGAATTTTTTCACTCAGGCCTTGTTTGTTTCCAGGAGAGACAGGAACACATTAGATTTGCCCAAAAGGCAAAAGTCAGTCAGTATTTAGAAAAAATAAGTTTCCAACAAAAAGATAGTACTGTGTTACCAAACTGTCCTGTGAAATGGGTGTGGACTGGAAGTGACTGAGATATTAAATAGATGACAATTTCCTTGATAAAAAGGTCAGGTTATATTATAAGCAAAGCAGTAGATTCAGTAATTACTGCCACTTGTATTAATCACAGTTACATCAAATGATTTATGGATGACTGAAGCACTCAGGCAATTTTTTTTAAAAAAGTTTTGAAGAATAGACCATAATTTACAGTGAAAGGTACTATTTAAATTCAGTCAGAAAACTTTCATTGACAACGTGTAGCCCACGTCATTCCTCCTTTCCCACTGCAAAACAATTCTTTTAATTCATAATTTAATGTTCATAATCCTTCCTTGTGACTGGGATTCTTGACCTCTGAGCTGGATAGCTCACATTCCCTCTCAAGGCTTTCATTTCCAGAGTGGTTGCTTAATTAGCCCTGCTCAGTGTGAGGAGGGCTTCTGCAACATTCTGTGCTGCCATTTGGAAACACCAAAGAAAATGACAGGAAAAGAACCCAGGGAAATGGACTGCAATGAGGATAAGTAGCCTGGCACTCTGGTCATCTAGACAGGAGTCATAATTTATCTGTAGTGATGTCCCTGGCACAAGGTGAACTTTTCACTCATGTAAAAGCTCTCAGCATGAGCTTTTTTCCAGTGTATCTTGTTTTGTTCCCTTGGCAGCATATTTATTCTTTCTCATGTTCACAGAGGTGTTTCTTCAATTCCAGAGGGCATGCATTAATATTTCAAAATTATTATGGAAATAATACTGAGTAAAAAATTGACTAAGTTTTTCTAATGTTGGAAAAAGTTCAGTTCAGGGGGTTTGCATACTTCAGTGGTTCCTTCTTTCCCCTATTTATTTTTCATTTTTCTGAAATTGTAGTGAACTTCTATAAAGAAGGGATTTTTTTTCATTACAGCTCTAATTTTGAATCATGTTTCAGACTACTTCAGCTACACTAGCAATCTGGTTTCTAGATGTGGTAAACAGAACATGGAAAGTATGGCAGAGGTGACTTTTGGAAGTGTTATTGCTCTGCACTATATAAAAATGAGGGGAAATGTGCCCATTATTTCAGGTTAAAGATACCTGCTTACAGATCATAGCACAGTTTTGTAATGAAACATGAGGCTAGTCCTGAGCACCTCAGAGCCCCCACAAAGCAGAGCTGGTTTTAGTCTGAAAGCAGCTGTGGAAAGGTCACCAAAGACAGAATTTTGGGTTCAGTGGTTCTGTCCTTATACGCACTTTGAATTGTAACCCTTTTAACATACACAGTGAGAAGAGCAGCAGCTGTTGCCAGGCTTTAAGGATATCCACAAAAGTAAAGCAGAACATCTTCCAAACGGGCAGTTCTTCCCAAATGAGAAAGCTCCATTAAAAAATTGAAAAAGCACACCCCCCAAAAAAACCTGTGTGTGCATATTTGGAGCTTATTTGGAAAAATGACGTTTAATCTGACTGAATGAAGACCCTGCTACCTCTGAAATGAAGCTTTACATATTGTATAATTAATCAATGCTTGAACCAAAACATTGAACTCTCCAAAAAGTAATTCCAAGGGTAAAACCAGCACAGTAGAATTCCACTAGGTCCACAGGATAGCTCTGTATGCAGTTACAGACATCTTGGATAGATTGTTAATTGTTAGTAAGATAATGGAAATAACACATATTCTGTAACATTTCTTAAAGCAATAGATGTTATAAGCCTGTTATTTATCATTAGAAAAAAATCTGCTAATACTTGCAAATTGAATATATTTATACATGTATTCTTTATATAGAGAATATAAGGTACAGAATGTTTTGGAGTAGCTGCCTTAATGTTATTTCCTTATTTCTTCAGCTTTTTTACCAGGTTCAAGGAGATATGTGTTTGAAGATAATTGAAAATGGGAAACAAAAAGACGTTATCATTCGAGAGGGGGAGGTAAAAGAGGATTGTTTTTCTGCTGTAGTTGTACATAAGTATGTTAAATGAATGTTTTGTGTATTATTTAGATATCAGCTTATCCCTGCTGTGCAAGAGATGGTATCGGGATTTAAAAAAAATATTTAAAATGCTTGAATGGAGTATAAAAAATTTCATGCAAACAATAGGAAAGTACAATACACTGTGTTCAATATTTGACTGTTTCAATAACAGATAAAAATCCCTCTGAGGTGCCTGTTCTGAGGTACCTATTCAGATAGTCAGGAATATACTGAGAGAAGTTCTTATTCCCCTGCATTGCATGGGATCTGCCATGTGAATACAATTGGATCAGTCTTTCATTTACACTTTGCCAGGTACATACTGTTCACCCGCCCACCCCCACAGGCCAATAAACAAGCTGACTAAACAGGAATTTAAGCAATTCATAGATTTTCAGCCTCCTTTAGTCCTCACAGCCAGCCTTTACAACCATCACAGTAGGACAGCTTTAAAAGAACTGTTTATGAATAAAATTTATCCAATTTTTTGTTATAGTAGTAGCCTTGCTAAAGTATAGATTGCAGTGCTTTTACTGAGAGCACAAATAGATACTGGGTGTTACTGTGAGTTAGATGTACTGCAGCTGCCACTCACTGTTACTGACACAAGCTTGAACTGCACTCAAGTCTTTGAAAGGATTATTAGGTCTAGTGGGGACAGCCTTTAAATTGGAAGATGTGTTAAACCAAATAGCTTAATATCATTAGGAGTATTACAACTTTTTCAAATATGAAACAGAACTACAATTTGCCAACCACAAGGTTCTGGTAATACACTTCACATGGAAGGAGCACACCCAGCTGAGAGCTTGGCAAGTAAGGGAAGCACTAATGAAAAGGAGCCCACAATAGCCTTGGTGGAAAGGTTGACACTGGTACTGGTGAGGCACTGTCATCAGAGAGAAACTGTAATGACTGCCCAGCCTTGGCAAAGACATCTGGAGTGCTGAAGAATACAGGCTTACCAACTTGCTGTACTAGAGCTGCTAGGAAAGGATTCATTCTCAGGCTTCAGTAATAGACTTCTCTTAACCACATGTTGCCTATTCACTTTGCCTCTTGTATGAGTAAATAGCCCCTCATATCTGTTAATTATTTCTGGAGAGAATAGCACTCCTCATCATGTAATCAAAGATGCTCACGGTGTTGGGAGGATACACATGGCTGATTAGTTTAGACATTCTCTTGAGCAGACAAAAAAAAACTTGCTTTTTTATTTCCATTTCAGTTACTCAGAAATTGCACATCATTTATAAATTTCAGGTGAATAATTGGTTAGACTTTCATTTCAATTGTGTCTAGCAATGATGATCTAACCAGGAGGAGAGAACTTGCCTGCCACAAAGGCAGTCCTGATTGCAGTCACTGTGTCATCATTCACAGAGAAAGCAAGAAAGAGTGTTTGCAAGGCTGTGGGTACCAAAGTGGGTGCAGCTGCCAAGAAGCAGCACAGGATCAACAAAAAGTAGGGGAGAAGTGGAGCAAGGAGCAGAAGATTTTGCAGGTTGGGGGGCAAGGGAGGGACAATGCAAAAAACAAAGACTTCCTGGCACTAATGCTTTCCCATTTCTTTGAACAGATGTTCCTCCTACCTGCCAGGATACCTCATTCTCCTCAGAGATACGAAAACACTGTGGGTCTTGTGGTTGAGAGGGAAAGATTAAAAACAGAAATTGATGGACTAAGGTGAAATATTAATTGTTGACTAATCGGTTAGAATTCATAATATAAGCTAATTTTTCATATCCATACAATACTGTGATCTACTTTCCTGATCATTTATCAGATTCACCTTAGCAATTTTGTTCTAATTCTATCCACATATCTATTTATTTATGCACACATAAACAGAGATCTCATTAGCATTTGATTTAGTTAAACAAGGAACACACTGAAATGCATGTTGTGGTTATAGCAATCTACTTATGTACTGCCTACTGCTGTTACCTTAAGTTTTAAAAAATAACTCAGAGGTCTCTAGGCACCCAAATCATAGTCTATTTTTTAATCAGTTCTGGAAAGCAGAATATTAATTCTAAGCACTGAAAGCAAAAAGGTGAAGAGCAGCTTTCTTGTCAAGTGTGTGAGAAGCTGGAAACAGAAGTAATTTTTCTCCCCACTAGACCCTCTACATTGTACACACCTCTGCCTAGGTTTCATTCCCTTATGAGAACATCTTCATGTAAGTGAGTGGTTTATTTTGTATTCTAGTGGTAGCAGGACTAAGCTTTGTCTTGTATCCATACAGAATCTACAAGTCTTAAGAAGACAAGTCACAAAAGGAACTTTAGCCAATCTAGAAAAGCTGGTTTGGTATTAACCAGAGATGACTGATCAAACGGAGTTCACAGCTGTTCATATAATTTGTAAAGATTTAAAATATCATGATATCTGTAAAGTGCTGCTCCTGTCCTTTCACCTACAGTTTTGATTGTTGCATGCGTAGTGTTGCAGCAAGAAGACTGCAAGTATCAGAGCTGGAAAGACATACTTTTTCATTCAAACAAAAAAGGCTACAGAAAAAACTAAGGGACCATTCCAGAAAAGAAACCCATATGATTGGATTCCAAGCTAAAGACAAGTCCCGTTCATTTAAAGCATTGTTTACCTATGCACTTTTTTCTTTTCTTTTCCTTTCATTGCAGATCTGTAGATTGTGAGGACTTACATTATTTAAAAGACATTTTGAGCTAGAAAAAGTTGGCCAGTGATTTAGATAAAAATAGATACTACTAATGTAATAAAGGAACTTAAATAGTAAAGTAAACTTTACTTAAAATAAGACAACCTACCATGTAAAGTCTGTGAATGGTATGAGAGAGAAATGCTGAATGTCTTTTTAGGGATCCAGGCTGATCTAGCGATTTGCACTCCAATATAGGCATGCTCATGTGGAAAAACTAAACTAAAAGCTACCTTATGGCTTGCAGCTGGAAATTAACACATTCTCAATTCAAAATATCTAATCAGGTGCCTGACAATAAATCACTTGGAGTTTTTTAGTGCCCTTGTTTTCACACTGATGTGATCTATAAAGACACTCGAAGTTTTGGAAGTGAACAATCCTGCTATGCTTTTGAACCTACATTCCCTCTGTGTGCTCCTGGGAGAGAGGGGAATTTTACAACCAGAACTTCTAATGTTCTTATACTTTTTTTTCAATACCAGCCACCTGCAGCAAAGACTATACAAGAGGAAATCATAATGCACTTTGAAGTGTGCTGACTCAAGGTCTAATACTGTGTTACTGTTCCATTATTTATCATGTCTACAAGCCTTAGTCATAAATCAGAGCGCCCAGCATGCTGATTACTGTACAAGTGAAGAATAAGTAGCCTGCCCCAGTGTTCCAGCCTAAGTAATGATTACATGTCTTGTACTATGAGAAAAATTATCTAGCTAATCTTAGTTCTATGGCAAACAAGTACAAAACCAAGTTTGATGTTAGTTATATTGTTGGGTACTTTGATTTTACCAAAAAAGAAATTTTTAGCATCTCCCTTCTCTGTAGATTGTCTGTGTTCAGAATTTGTGCTGGTAGCACAGCTTTTTCCATATTGGAAGTATAGATATTGTTACTATCTTCAGTGCACCCTCTTTTTGCAAAACTTGAGGAGCCAGGGATCTCCTAGAAAATTTCTGGACAATATGTGTATAGATACATAAGACAGACATGAACATACAAATATGCACAGGATAATTACATAAGTCTTGTTTTCCTCTTCAGACACACATTCCAGTAACTTTAACCTAAAAGACTCCTGGGAACTTTTTAAAACCAGTGACAATATGAGTGACAGTACCTTGCCAGTCCATGCAAAAAATCTGGATGTAAATGTTGTATTTGCCATTCTATAGATTGATTCCATACAGCAAGCTTGACCTGTTGACCTCACCAAAATTTATTTGTTAAGACAAAAAAACCCCACAAGTGAAGCACTAGATTCCTCCTCAGAGGGGTGAGCTAAACACTTCTCAAATCTATGTAGCTGAAAACTATCTATTTTTCACAAACAAGTCCATAAGCCACGTTGTTTTCATATCAGCCCATGCATAGGCATTAAGCAAGCTCTCAGATACGAGCATTTATCTTATAGCTGCATGGAAGCTGTTACTGGAAATGGTATTTGGGTCCGGTTGGGGGGTTTTTTTGCAGTAACTGCATCTAAGGTGAAAGTTGTTGGTCTCAAGAGATTATGGCAGCAATTGTCTCCAGGATGAAGTCTGGAAAGGTTGCTGAAGGAATTTGGTGACTGATCTGTGACTGATCAACAGAACTACAAGGCACACCATAGGAGCTTGAGCACCCTACCCACCAAGTCACCTAACCAGGGAAACAGAAAGCTCTCACAAATAACCATTGCTTTGAATAAAGTACACCAGATTTGAGAATAAGTCACTCTTACACAACATCAAGTAGCTATTTTCTTCAAAAGACTCAAACTGCCTGACCAGTTAGTTAATAAAATGATTGACTGATGTGTTTGCTTCATCAGATACTATGTTGGAGAATCAACTAATGTCCTCTTTGAAAAATGGTTTCACTGTGAAGATCTCGGCACTCAACTTATACCAATAATTCAAGAGTAAGTTTTTTTCTTTGTAAATTAAAAAAAAAAAAAGAAATTATATTGTACATCTTTATCAGTCTGTAGCTTACATCATTAATTTGATATTTATGCTGCATTTTACATAGACTTGTTAAAAGTTAATTGCTGCTCTATAAATTTTTGATTATGTTTTCTATGCCCCAAACTCATCAAATTGGATTTAAAAAAATGAGAAATTAAGTGTTTTGCACATCCATCTGGAACACACTTTTTTGAACCAGTGCAAGTACTGCTACTAAGTGTGAAAAGAATCAAGTGAAAGATTAACAGTGATTAATGCTAGGTTATCTAGGTGCTAAATTGCTTTAGGGCTTCTTTCACTCTTGGTTTAATTGAAATACTTTTAATTGATGTTAGTTATGAATAATCAGGAATGTGGCAAATTTGGTAGATAGCTGCTTTCTAGGAAGCATGTGAATGCCATTAACTAATCAGTTTGTTAAATGCTTTCTAAAGGTGAACAAGGGAAGTGTTTAGTGGCATTAATCTTGTAGGACTTTCAGACAAATCCTCTGTCAGTATAATAGGTATAGTCTTGCCTACATGTGATAGCAGCTGAGGATCTGGCACATCTATTCTCAGCACAAAACTGATTGGCCAGTATTACTGCCTAGTCTTTGTTAACCTACAGAATGTGACTTTTTTACTTGTGTTTAAATGTTCATTATTCTAGGTTTTTCAATTCAAGGCAATATAAAACTGGAAAACCAAACCCAGGTAATGCAATTCAATTTCAGAATTAGAACAATTGCTGATAGAATATCAATTATTCTCACCACATAAAATAAGTATCTGTTTTTCTTTCTGATTGTGTAAATTTAAGTTACTTTGGGAAGTAATTCCTTTCATTACCCCAACCACAAGGAAATTCTGTATATGATTGATTCCCAACAGCATCTTGGTTGTCTGTGTGATGCCATCATAACCACCTATCAGGTAACTATACTAGTGTGAAATGTTAGTATCTCATCCTTCCGTGCCTTTCAAGTTTAGACTAACAACATTTCACTTCTCACTGTCCATAATGAGATTTTTGTGGGTTGAATTGATATGCTGTATACCTACTTGTACTCCTTTACCTATAACTATACACTGTGATTTACTCTTGGGAAACCTAGAGAAAGACAGGTGCTTTTACTTCCGGTAGGGTCTGGTCTATTTAACATTTTATTTTCATGCTGTCTTGCCCAGGTTTTTATTTTGCTTCTGTTTGTGGACAGTGGTTACAATTTACGTAATGGAGCAGATAGTCCAGTTCTAACTCCGCATGAGTCTGTTGGAAAGAGACAAGGAACAGACAAAGTAACTGTTCTAGAAAACCAATTTCTTTGTTTTGGCTTTAGGAAACAGATCTCTCAAACATGATGGTTGCTTTCTGCATGGCAACAAAGGCCTCAATTGCAAGGATATTGCAACAGCACCTTCGTGGGAAACTTGTTTTGCTGAAATCTTGCAATCCTGCTGGCCCACAGCTTTACATGAGCACTCAGTATGTGCATGATCCGTTGCTATTGGTTAACATAAACTATGCCCAGATTAAATTGGTGGTTTGTTTTGTTTGGTGGCTTTTTTGCACAGAGGGTGTGAGAGCTAGGTAGGGCAGGCGCTGCCTCACTGTGTGTTCATACAGTGTTTAGCAGAGGAAATATAATTTCAGATGAAACCTCTAGATGCTGCTGTAATAAAAAAAATACCATATCACACATACTGTCCTTATTCAATATAGTGATTTCCAGCAAGCATCTCTCACCAGGCTGAGTCAGTAACAAATTAATTACATTAGTGGAGAAAAAAAATAACATTAAAGATTTATATTGTTAATATTTTTGCAGAAGATTAGAACTAAAAAAAACCTGACAATCAATCAGAAGGTATAATATATCCTGACACCTTTTTTTTTAAAAACAAATAATTCTGAGAAACTGTTATTCAGTACAGAAGCTCATTCCTTGTAATTTATAAAAAAAAAAAAAAACTGTAAGAAGGCAAAAAAGCATGCAACTTCCATGGAAGCCGAAAAAAAAAAATCCAAGACAAAAAAAAGGCAAGTGAACTTAGTTATTTTTTCATACTCAGTACGTAATTCTCAGAGTAGAATGGATTCTCCTCTTGGTTTAGCTGCCATGTCAAAACAACAAATGTTTTAAATGCTCTTGTCTGAACTGTTGCTCTAAGCCAAAGGTAGTCAGCAAAGTTACCTGGCAGATTTTTAGCCTGGGAAACATCTCCCCTTTATCCAATTTTCATTTCATGGACAATAAGAAGCTCACCATGTCAGTGGTATCTTATGCATGAGGAAAATACCCCACATTTTTAGTTACAAAAGTTTTAGCTTATAGCTCCTGTAACTGTGAGACTGACATTGTTTAAAAAAAAACAAAAAAAAAAAACAAACAGTTTGCCTGAGATAGAAGTAAGCTGGTAATATGCTCACTCTGAAAGCATACCCGGCTGACAGAAAAATAATGCTTTGAATTTATTCCCTCAGAAGCTCTCTTTTTTGGTTTTTTTTTTGTTTTATTTTTTTCTTTTAAGGAATTCAGCAGCCAGTGTGACACTTGTAGCATATAACAAGCTACCACCACTTGCTCATTATGTTTCACTCAATACACATCTTAACACTGTTTGAACTGGCCTATGCAGAGGATGGAGTTTCAGTCTTTTTTTTCAGTTTATCTTCTGAAAATCCAGAATCCCCGCAATTTAAAAGTGCCAGCTGAAGCACTCTCAAGTTCCTCTCTACATAAGCCTGAACCAGTGCCTCACCTTCTTAGAGAGAAATGGAATAAAATTGAAGACAAATATCTTCCAAAAAATCCTTGATTGCAGCTCACTCATAGAGGAAAGCTATAAATGGACTCAATCAAGCTCCAATGGCTTTTAAAAAAAACAACACATAAAAAACCCCCAAAAGACAAAAAAACTAAACCTAAGTCCAGACCTTTTCTTGATTTATTTATGGTTTCTGCCTTAGCCAATAACAGGGAAAGTCCCTCTGAAAGCAGGGCAATCAGAATATATGAAGAGACAGCAGAAGAGGGACTCAAGTGCCATCGGGAAAAATACAATCAGAAACATAGGTTCCATGCAATCCTTACTGAGGCATCTTCCATGGAACTGTTTCACATTTTATTTCTAGACTCTTCTGTTTCCTTATGTAGAAATAGAGTTTGAGAACACTCTTCCCTTTTTTATCAAAAAGAGAATATATTTAGGATATAGGCAATGCATGGAACGCTGAGGATGGGTTGGTTTGGGTTACTTTGCATATTTGTTGACATGAGGAATCCTAGTTTTCAAAACAACTCTTGCTACTTCCAGTTGAATCAGTCTGAGAGCTAGATTCTCCCAATGTATCTATTTCATCCCAATTTTCTGGTCAAGAGGACAAGAGAAAGTTCAGACAGAGAAACCTTGGTTCCAATAAACATTGATGGCTGAATATTTTTTGCAGAAGTAACCGGAAGCTCAAAAGCTTATCCTGCCATGCCTGAAATAATCTAGACTTCTTTTAGGGGTAATTTGATGGGGAAAAAAGTGCAAGAAAAAATTTTTCCTAAGTTAGGCATGCTTAAAAATGAACTTCATGAACATTAATGGTGTAGGTAGAATGTCAGATTTTTGTTTATCCAAGTTAATCTACTTCTAATTGTCAATGAAATTTTATTTCCCGTAAAAGCTTTATTGTCAGTGAACATAGAGATATATAATAGAAAAGCCAATCCTGTATTGACTTTACTAGGAAAACTTTCATTATTTTTTTGGTGTATCTAGGGTAATTTACAATCTGGAGTAAGAACCTGGTTCCTATGGTTAGAATACAGCACAGTTTTATGTTTGTGATTCAGAGCAAACAAGACCTAAGGAATTGAATGAGTTTGAAAAATTAGGTACTTTCTTCAGTCAGTGGAGCAGAGATACCTTAGAGCCTAGGGCATGCTCTGTAAATGTTTTGTGGTCTCAGCAGTGCTGTTAAACAAGTTATAAGGGTAAGCTCAGCAGTATAATAATCAGCTTCTGTACTGTCATCCTCTGTAGCTAATCCAGTGAACCTCTGTAGACAGTATTTACTGCTCAGTCTTGTTTCATTGATGTATAAAAACAAGCAGATCTTTGTTCTTCTACCATTTCTTATTTTCAGTTAACGGGCTGGTGGAAAATGTTAACTCAATTAAAACTACCTCAGAAAACTAAAAATGGGGAGGCAAAAATTCTGTCTGCGTTTGCACTAGAGAAAACACAGTGTCATGCTTTTAAAATAACTGTATAAATATTTGTGCCTTTCTGGTTTAAGTACATTCAAATAATTCTAAAGATATTGTCACTATGGTGTTCGGTTTCTTTTTAATAAGAATGTTAATTTTGAAAATAAGTTCAATTTGTTATGCATCTGTTTAGAAAATTGACTGTTTTATTCTCTTTTCTCTCATCTTTAAGGACTTCGAACACACCTAGAGCAATCACTCTTTCTCTTTTATAATATGGTACTTATTTCTGCTCTGAGGCCTTGTATTAAAAACCCCCAGCATATGAGCATTTAGATATTAAGGACTAATCCTCTGTGGCATTTATTTTGCAAACAGCCACCAGGAAGTCTCCAGGACAGAACAGTATTCACACCAGTACAGGGAGTTAATCATTTTAAAGTAGCTAGACCCATCAAAATCATACAGTTCTCTGAAACACCATCTCTGTGACTCTTATCAACAATGTAAATCTTCTCCTTTTCTGCATCATCCTCATTGCTCTCTTCTGACAAAGATGCTCAAATAAATACATTATTCATCTTTATCCTGTCATACATAGATCCTCCAAGTAGCTTCCAAGTCATGTTTATAACTTTCCTGAAACTGCACCTAAACTGAAAAAGGTGTGTAGGTGGAAGGAGGGAATAGAACCATATAATATAACACTCCAATTCTTGTAAGCATGCTGCCTCTCACTGGCTTCATCAATTTCCGCTCCCTTCATATTTAAATGCTTTCTACTCTACACCAGTCCCTACTGAGCACAGAGCTCATACTGAAGATGAACTGCGCAGACAGACCAACCCAAGTCAGCAATATTTAATGCAGAAATAAAGTAGGATGACAATGTCTGGAGTATGGCTGCTATAATTTTCCATATGAAAACTTCTATGGAGCTTTTTGAATTCCAAACTACAGTGTATCATCCAAGACCTAGGACTGCAGGCTGCACATTCTCTGGAGCCAGAAGTTTCATGAGGCTCCCAGAGCCCAGAACTTCTGAAGACAACGCCAAATAAATCCCCAAGAAAGTCTTCAGGAAGATATCTGCTTCTCCCACAATATTCTCAACTGAGCCTCCTCGTAGAGGGGCAGAACATGAGCTGTAGGCTCTGGGAGCTCTCCTAATGCTTCACCATGTGAACCAAGCCACTACCGACCTTTAGTGCATAATGCACATAATAAACCTGTCAGGGAAAGAGGAAGAAATACCCCATAAAGTTGTTTTCCTTTCTGACCAGATCAGATTTTTGTGGGGAAAAAAAATACGTAAGAGCTTTAAATCTCAGCAGTTTCACAGCAGGTACGTCCTCTCTAATAAAGTAGCTTCTTTCTTCCTTACGCTCTTAAATGCTCCCCAGACAGCAACATCTGAAACAAAAAACTCAGTAATGCAGTCTGTCTGACATTTTCACTAGTGTTTCTAAGGCTGTTTAGTGGTAATAGCTCACACAAGCTGTACAAATCCTTGTTTCATAAATGTAGTGAAGTCTCAACTCTTGTTATAATGAAATATCCTCTTCCTCTTCTATGGAAACTCAAGTGACACACAAAGAGGACTAATGAAGTGCCCACAGTTATAAAAGGCAGATTCAAAAACAAAATTAAGATCCCTGATTTTAGGATTGGAAAAGCGGACAGTATTTCTCAAGACAATTTGTCATTCTTAATTACAATAACCTAGCTAGATCATGAAAAACATTTAAAAAGAATTATGATCTAAATACTGACATTTTTTTGGTTTAATTTATTCCTCTCCTTCTGGCTGATGATATCTCCTTTTGAAAAAGTTATATTTCTTTATTACAAAAATATTTTTCAAAGCTTTCCTCATCAAACTTCTTAGTTTCAATTAGGAAAAAAAAATCCATTGTTCAGTTACCAGTGTAGTTTTAATGACACAAAGAAAAATGTGTCTAGAAATAATTACACAGACAAGTCATAAATTAGCAGTCATGCCAATTCTCAGGGCATGCTACAAAAACAAATACAGTTACACAGGGAAATGTATGATTGCACCAAGTGAGTGCTGTATTTTCAACTAAATGTTTCTGCATCTAACTTCGACATCAGTGGAAGGAACCAACAACCCACAAAGTAATCAGTCACTGTCAATGCTTTAACTCTGGATTTTTATAGGGACTGGGCTAGCTTTGTTTTTTCAAACCCAGATGTCTGAAATTATGTCCCTCCTTTCACAGGTTTTATTTGCAGAGGTATTAAAATCCTCCTAGTCCCATTGACATTTCTGTTAACTTGGAGAATAAAGCAGATATTTTTCATAGAAGTTAGGTAGGCACATGTGGGAAAAACATCTCAGGGTATGTATTATTGCTAGCATTGGCAATTAAATGTGAAATGCTGCAAAACTCTCACATTGTAATTATTCATTATGATATAGTATTGAAAAGATAGAATTGTTATTAGAAAATGTACAGAAATAAATTAATACATAATTTTAAAATAATTAATGAGCTCTTTATCCCTAGTCTGGACCATTTTACACTCAGTTAAAGGATGAAAAACCAAAGAGGATTTAGCAGCTCCACTTTGAATAATGATGTCCTACTTTTGTAGAAGGAGACACTATTTGAAATGGACTGTCTCACATCTTTGCATGGAGATGGGGCCGCAGCATGTAGAAACAATTTGTGAGGCAGCACAGCACCTTAGGATGGTGGGATAATTAGTAAGGATATAAGAGGATTTAAAGATTTGAAGATTGTTCCATCTAGAATGTACTGTCTAGAAGTGAAGGATGGCCCATCACTGAAAGATACAGTTTTCCATAAAGCCAATATGTAATCAGTTGACCTTGTTTCGATGTATTTCATGTGCTTTATTGCTCTTTTCCTTTGAACAAATTTTGAAGAAATGAGAGCTATGGGAAGAGCTTGGGGATAGCAGGGCTCAAGAAACTCTCAGAGAATGAGATCGTCTGATTTTTTGACAAGAAATCTTAGGGACATCACTGGGGCAGGGAAGGGGAACCTCCCATGTGAGTTTCAGATAAGCAAATACAGCCACATATACCTGGTAGGTCAGTGTCAATCCTCTTTTATGTGTTCTCTTTATTGCTATCGGACACACAGTATTCCCAGAAAGCTCAAATTCTGCTTTAGGTTTCTGTTGAGGCTGTAACTACCTGTACATTCACCTTGCTGTTTTCTTGCGAGCTGTTCCCTCCTTTTTTGCCCAGCTTAATATTCTCAGTCTCAGTATAGTCTCAGTATTGTTTAACAGAGGTCTACTTCCTCTGTAAAACCTGTAATTTCTATTTTTTAAAAATATTTACAAGCTCATTCAGTAAACATAACATATTTTTTAGCTTAACATTATATCATCACATTGTAATTAAAACCTGAAAAGAGCTATAATCCCCATAAAGAACACATTGCTGTGATATAAAATTTAATAGTAATGATCTACAGAAATGGACTTTAGTATTGAACTTTTAAATGGATGTCTGAAAATGTAAGAAAATATTTGATTTGATGTTCCACTTAATGTTATATTGCTTGGAAAAACCTACACAAGACTATTAGCTGACTAGCTTAGAAGTGCTATTTTCTTGCATTTTGCTGGCATATTTTTACCTTTATCATTAAACATGTTGTCTCCTTGTCTCACGGTATTGCTAGAACAGAATTCCAGAAACACAGGCTTGCACTTACTCAGATACCACTGAAAGCAAATGCACAGGCTAAACAGAAATATATGTATCAATATCTAAATATAAGCCATTAGCCTGATTAAAAACTCCCAGTTCCTTTAGAAGCACCAGACTTCAACTCCAATATGCATGGAGCTGCAAGAGATTGGATCCTGTTCATTGTAGCTTGTTAGCTCAAGCTCACAAGTGCTGGGACACCTCCAGCTTTTAGCATCATGCAAGGGAGCAGCATCAGGGTTAAATAAGGGCTCAGTCAAGTAGTCTGTTGATAATGTCACACATATGTCCTGTACCTCATCCCCACGGTGCTCTCCTACTTGTTCTGCAGTAATGGATAATCAAATCATCCTACTGGGTCACACTAAAAGGTAAATTCCATGCAGGCACAGTTTTCAAAGGCCGTTATGCTGTCACTGGGCAAGTGTCATTAACATCAAAAGTAGTATTAAACCAAAATGCCATCTCAGACCAGGGCCTGCTGATAAGACAAGTGTCCAAAAAAATCTCTTAAAATGAGGAACTTTAGCTTTTCAGTAAAAGTTGTTTTAAATATTTGAGTTAAATAATGTAAGAGTAGGAAGCTTTTTTTTTTTTTTAATAAAGCCAGAAAAGAACAGCTTTCAAACAAAAAATCTCTGCTTTTGCTGCAGATTTCTTCAGATTACTTTCAGAATTTCCTGAAAGAGGCATTACGAAGAGAAATTATTTTAAAAAATATGTTGACTTCTCCCAATTATTTTAATATCACAGAATCACATAATGGATGAGGCTGGAAGGGACCACATTTGGTTATCAAGTCGAACCTCTCAGTATAATGGATAAGAAATTTGAATAGCAAAAACTGTTTCTGCAACACATGGGTTAGGATCCCACCCAGATTATCTGGAGAGAGGGGTGTACTCAGTACTTCCTGGGATCCCATGAACAGCAACAGCGTCTTCAGTATGCTGCTATCCCTTGGATGCACTGACCCTCTCAAAGACTCTGTACAAAATGGTCTTTAATGGAAAACTGAAATTTGAATTTTGAAAACATTCAAAATTCAGTGTTAGAACAGAATCAAAAGAATATTGCATAATGAATACACTAATACTTTAAAAAGAGCTGTTCTATTACTAGCACCAAAACTAAGATTTGGCTGCAAGTTTATTACCACAATACGTTTAGGAGAAAATCATCCAGGGAGGTTTTCCAGCATCTAGTTGGCATTACTGCTTGAAATTACTCTAAGGGTGTTCCCCCATGGCATCTCAGAACACTTAGAATCACCAAGGCAATTGCTCTGTCTCTGCACTTCACTGTGAGCTGGTGAATAACTAAAGCTCATTTTGTCTACCAGTGATATGCAGCATGAATGTTGAATTTTGCCAGCTATACTGATACTGTATTTGGTCCTCCAGCTATTTTAAATCAAATCATTTTTGAAAAAAAATACTGGAAATTAAATCCAGCTACAACTCCAAGAACACCACAAAAATACATTTTATTAAATATTAGGTTGTACTAATCTGTTTGCTTCACTGTGGTCAATGTATTTAAAAACACATAGGGGAGAAGAAGCATAAAAGCCAGTACTAACTATGTGAGGGATGTAGAATAAGCTGGTTCTATAGGCCCAAGTCCACTTATATAGGGATATGACACAAGCAAAGGCGTAGTCATATATACACCATATTTTATCAGTGCAAAAGATGGTCTGAAAGAGAATGAAGAATATGCCAGCAAGAACTAGTGTATTGCATTCTGTTTGGATACACAGGTCTGACAACATCTTTGAAGAAGTCACTCCATAAAAACACACAAATAACACACGCATTTTACAATCTCAGAAAGTCCTGATAATGACCACAGCACTGCTTACTGTTACAAGTGACTTTAGAGTAGATAGTGTCTGTAGATTGATCCCTCAAGTAAAATGTTTACAAAGACCAAGGGAAGCAAGTATCACTGATAGACTTCTGCCTTGCTTACAGATGAACTCCTGAAAGAAACACCTTTCCCACTGAATTCCACTGCTGTTATGAAGCCATTTTCCTTCTTGAGCTGGTTAAACGATCATCGTGGGGAAATAAAACAGAAGAAATCCTTGAGTATATTTGGAGATAACTTTGAAACAGAGGTAGGGGGCGTCTAAATTCTCTAAAAAGAGAGGGATGTTTTTAAAGGTACAGATAATAGGTGCCTACTGTTCAGACTGAATGAATCCTGGCCTGGGAATAATATATATAGTCAGCAGAAGAAGTTATGCAACCCAACAGAAGCACCTGTCCTTGCATTAATTTTACTAGCTTAGGACAGGGGCTTTCTAGTTGGTTATTTCCTTTTACAGAATCAACCTGAACTTTATTTTCATTCATTTCCTTTGGGATTAAAACAGCTCCTACACTCCATTCCCCTGTACCTCTCCACATATTTCCCAAATCAGAAGCACCAGCATGATTCAAATGCCACTCAAAGGGGGTTCAGCTTCTCTGTGTATTTGAGCAGCTTTCATGGTCCAAGTCTAATCTGGGTGTGTAAATACACTTTTTTTCCTCCTCCTCAATCTACATAAAGTGGAAACAAGGAAAACTGGACAGCACTAGAGAGCCTGGGCTGCACTAAAACACTTCACAGTTTAGTCAAACACAGTCTAGTTTGGGTGTAACTGAAGCTGTCAACATTTGATATCTGTGCTGTATGCATGATGTTTACAAAATACATTCTTCGCCAGAGTTACTTGGAGTCACACTCTGAAGAATCCAATACAGATGACAGCAAAGTGACAGAGTGTGGGACTGTCAGGAAGAGCACAGAATAATAAAGAAAGTTCTGTCTGCAGCTTTTTTAATGTTAATGGAAGAAACTTTTCTACTTCAACAGGCTCTTGACAGGGCTCAGAGTTCATGAGGAGGAAGTGCCTGTTCCAAGAACAGAAGCAGGATGCATGTAGATGCAAAACTGAGAGTGGGAGGAGGCAGAAGGAATAGATAAGCGAGGATGCAGAGGAGCATAAGGAGTGGCAGGTGTGATCAGTTCCCTTTTTATCAGTAGGAATCAATATGAGAATACCAAACATAGTGTGAATTTTAATGTCTGTAAAAATAACGTCATCTTCTATGAATATTCTCCTGTAAAAATAGAATGTTTTAAATGCTGTTGGAAGATGAATATGGACACTTTGGTCACTTGGATGAAACCATTGCTTTTCTCCCCCCCCTTTTTTTTTTAAGGTTATAGCTTATGGACCAGGAACAATTGAGAAAAGTAAAAAGAATTCAGATATCTGGATATGGCAGCTGGTATGTGACAATTCACACTTGTTAACTGATGAGGTCATGTTTCAGTTCAGACTAAACAGTAGTAAAGCCTTCTAGCAACAGAAAGTGGAATGATTACCTTCCTTCTCATAGAAAAGATCACCAACAGGCCCCACCTTTCAGCTTTAAACTGTAATGAAAAATAACTGTAAAGTACTGCCACAATAAAAATAGCCTCCTTTTCCTCATCATGTATGTTGATGACAGACACACTGGCATCCATCCATGTTGGGGATTTTAATACACCATACCTAGGCTATATCCTGCAAATATATCAGAATGCATCTATCATCATGATAAAGCAACATCACCTATTGGTTCTGCCTTGAAACATTTGTGGCCATACTGGAGTCAAACTGGAGTCAAGTGGAATAAGCTAATTAAAAAGTCTGAAAACTTGTTTATACTAAACCACAGTTGTAGGTGATCCAGATTTCCTTCATTCAACTAGCTTCTAGAATATATTCGCAACCCAAAGGAAAAATAAATAAAAGCTAATTTTTGCTTACACAAGTCATACTAGCTTGGGAAGCAGATATTTCTATTAGTTCCTGTTCTGTTAAATTTCACAGGGACTATCAAATACTGATTAAAGACATACTAATCTTGAAAGACATTTGTTTACACTGCAGTTTACTTTAGCCTACAGAATCAAGACTTTGTGGCTGGCAAGAACCTGGCTCCCCTGCTTGACCAAATAATTAATTCAGTCCAATGTGGATGGACTCAGCAATTTCAGTCAGCTCCCTGCTGACTTGTGAACTGCTTTTCAAGACTTAAAGAGCTATCAGGAATCAGAAAAGTAGAAGAGGAGCTTGAACTACTCCAGAAGATTCTCTCTGTAATTTCTGGAGCTGTACGAACTTGCAGGCTGCTAGGTCAGATTGGTGACAGTGTACTCCAAGAATCAGGCAATGGGTTGCTGCTTTTTAATGAGGAACAATGAAATATATTTTTATTGCTGCTAATGTTAGACAGACAAGATAACTGAATATTTATCTAGTCGTCATGAAACAGAGCATGTTTGAGGTGTTCTTTCAGTAGGAAAGATTTCTGTGTGTGCAGCATTTTCTTTCTGCTGGGGACAAGACATGGAAAATTAAAGGCCTTCTTTCCATTCAGGAGGGCACATCGACAGTTGCCATGGATGGTAAAACCCTGACTCTCTCTGCTGGTGACAGCCTGCTTGTCCGTGCCCAGTCTACGTGAGTAGAGATGAACAGTGGTTCAGTGCGTGATTTCCCAGCTCCCAGCAACATAAAATCTATGGATGCAATCCACACCGTGTTGGGCATCACTGGTGCAGAAACATAGCATCTGTGAACGCAGGGTTTGCAATAGCCTCTGTTATTTCTCAGGGCAAAAGTGTTTTCAGGAGGAAAAGCCAGACATTCATTCTAGTTCACCTCATGATAAAAGCTGGTGGAAAAAAAAAAAAAAAGAAAAGAGAAACACTACCAAGGAAATGGTGCATGCAAAAAACCATACATAAAGATGGATGGCATGAATCCACCAACTGGCACTCAGAGCAGATGTTCTAAGCATCACACCAGGCTTAATCAACATCAGTGAAAGAAGATTTGGGGTTCAGGCTCAGAACACAGCTCTCTTCCTGTATTAGGATGCATGCAGCTCTTTCAGAGCCTTGTCACATATGATATACATAATGAAAAGACTGGAACAGTAGCTTCCAGAGACAATGGAAAGGAAGATAATGTAGCATGGCAAAAGCTGCTACAGTGCCCTCCTTTTCAATAGCATCAATGTTTCAGTTGTTGGTTTGAGTGTGGGGTTCCCCTCCATACCCATTGGATAATCTCTCTCCCCATTCTTCCAGGTACTGCTGGAAAAGAGCGGAAGAATGTATTGCTCTCTGCATTGCTCAGGATCCAAAACGCAAGCAGCCTTATACATAACTCCTATGTCAGTTGGCTTTGATGATAACCAAGTTTTAACCTACTTAGCTTAATTATCTGTTACTCAGAATGCCTGGAAATTTGAATACAGTAACACAATGATTACACTGAATTAAGTCCAGTCAAGTGCTGTGCCCAGTTAAAATTTTTCCCCAAGTAGTTAAAGGTTCAGCAAAATTTGCAATCAGTAATTTTTGTTAAGATGTACTGTTCTGTTTGGACTTATCTGAAAGGAAATGAAAACAGACCCAAGAAGCAGGTTTACTTGTGTAATAATACATGATAGGATTTAATGTATTATTATAATACATGATAGAATACATGATATAAAATAATTTCTAGAAGAAATTAGAGGCTTTTCAAATGCAACTCTCTGCCACGAGATGTAGGAAAGGGACTTGGACAGATATTGTTATACTACTTAGGTAACAGTTTTTATTTCTTTGTATCAGATTTGTCATTTGTAATAAATTAGTACATCACTACTTACCCAGCCCAGCTTCCAGTAGGGAAGCTTCAATTGGTAGTAGAAGTCTCAAATCAAAGTAGCTTTAAGAGGTATGTTAGGGGATAAAAGAACAGAAAAAAATATTATAATCGGTTCCTATTAACTGCTGCTTCTTTTTGAACAATGAGGTTTCTTGCAGAAATAATAAATGTGAAATTATCTTTCGCTGCTTTTATTCCAGGAACTCTCCAGGAGGGTTTTTGTTTGGTTTGGGTTTTGGTTTTATTTGATTGTCCTTCACATTGTTAACAACAGAAAACAAGTTGCTTAGATACCTGCAGGTATTATCAATTAAATATTTGAGAAAGCAAAAGTTACCATTTCCTGATTTTTTTTTTTTAATTCTAATTAAGCTCAGAAAAATATTTGTTTAATCTATCACCTACAAAGCTCATTAAACTGAGATGTCATATGTGTTTTATTCAAGTATTCATTTTTCTCATGAGAAAGACACAGATGGCTTGGCTTTAAACTATAACTTATATTTAACATCAGTAGCTTTTCTAGCAAAGCATATGACAAGACTGCGCTACATCCTCCTAATAACAGGGGGCCTAATTTGGAAAACTGAACCCATTCCTTAAGGCTGTTATAGGTGTGAGCTGTCACACACAAAAAAAGGAGCTGTAACACTCCCTTTGAACAAGGGAGGTATTTCTTCTGATTGCCATTGGTACTGGTGTGTTGATGTGTCTGCAGAATTGACTACTCGAGTGAACATCTATGACTGAGGGATCTAGGGTACCAAAGTGTTATATTTTTAGTCCAGCAGTTACACGGTAATCACAGAAATATTTCCATATTTCACACTGAATGATAAGTGAGTAAAACACAGCAACATGTAGAACAACATCCAGAATAATCAGCAGCTCTTCATCCACCCAGAGGCACCAAGCACCATGGAACTTTCAGGATAAAAATTAAGGCACCTCCAGATTAGATACTTCCCATGATATAATATTAAGGCTCCACTCAAACTATACTTGTGATGCTGTCCTTTTATAACAACTTGTGCTTGAGCACCTAAATTCTATCCAAGTCACATATGAGGTGCCAGACCAGGAGCACTAAACCAAAACTCCATCATCCAAAATTTTGCCACAGCCTACGATCAGAAACCAGGACTGAGCAGGTCATCAATTAGTTTCTATTGAGGAGCTGCTGTCTTTTAACAACAGGGTAAGATGTGTTAAGTCCCATAAGTAGACAAAGAATCAGGATCAAACTAGCATGAGAAGATTTATAAAAAGATTTATTAAAACACTTAAAACAAATCAGAATCAGACAGATATTGGGACACCTGATGCTTAAACTTGGTACATTTTGGCAGGATTGTGCTAACCTTGTTAACATGGTATTGCATAGACAGGCCATCTGCTGCTTGATGCTTCTGCAAGACTCCAAAGTAAAACCTTTATACAAATAAATATTCTAAGCAGTATTACAGTAAAACCTACACTGATACAAAGCTATACTTGCACCATTCTTTGTAAATTACCTTTAAACATGCAGCATTGCCCAGAAGTACAGGCTTGGGCTGACTTAAAAGCTTAGAAATATACATAAAGGAGTTTGGGTCCACCTACCAACATCCACCTAGTTATTCCAAGGTGGAATCTCACCTATCCTAGAAGTCAGAAGGAGTTTTTCCCTTCACTTCAAATAGGAAAAGGTGATGCAGCCCAATCCTGCCGGCTGTTGATTAAAACAGTCACTGCACTTTTTCAATACCCTTAAAATGTTTAATCCAAATGAGATCACTGGTAAGCTTCGTAAAGAGAAAGTTAAACCACTCCTTTTTAGGATAGGTATATTTTGATTTCTATTTATAGCATTTAAGTCATATAAAGGGTGATATAAGCATTAGTATGGTACTTCACATTGAGCAAACAACTTACAGTGACTCTTTCAGGTAAATTAGCAATATAGATCAAAATGTTGAAAGTAATTAATGTCTCCTATTGCCACTAGGCCAGGCAGGCTTGCCTTCATAGGGTACTTAGATTTTTATATTGAGCTATTCTGACATATATGAATGATGGAAATAAATTGGTATATCTCACTGCATTCCTCCTTATTGTGGTCTCATATTTCAATACTTAGCAAAAATAGTTGATTAGCCAGGTCACACTGTACAGCAGCACTCATTCAAAACAAATAGTATTGCTTGAAGTAGCTTAAAAATTAAATAATCTTGGTACTGTAAGCAAAGCTTCAGTCTTCACCACCCCTTTCTATAATCTTGGAAGAAGACCTACTTAAAGCAAGTTCATGCAAAACATGTGTTTATGGTTATGAGGAAACTGCAAGAGAAAAGTGACCCACACAGATAATGTAGCAAACACATCAGAGATCAATGGAAGAGCATAAGATTGTCCAATTAAAAAACAAGAAACCAAAAAAACCCCACAGAAGAGTTAATACAAGATAATGATCTAATGCTAACTACATTTGAGCTTGCAATACATAAACTGGCAGCTTGTAAAAGTCGATAGAGGAACCCTTCTTCCTCTATGCTTGCTCTACTTTTAGATCTCGCTTGTTTATTTGGAGTAGCAAACCCTACTCCAGGCACAAAACCAACTAGGTGGATCAGGAAACTGGTAAAATCAGGAGTGTTAGAGTAACGTTTTTCCTCAGACCCGCACAGTATTTACTTACACCTGCAAACCAATCTTATCTTACTACATGAAGATAACAAATACCTTTATTCTGTTGTTAAAAACATTAATTGTACTTATTTCAGCTCTCCAGTCACATCTAATAGAACAGATGCAGAGAAAACAACCCTCCCACCATCATTGCGTGTAAGTAAAGGAAGAAAAATTACTTAAGCTATTTAACAAATTCCTACATAAAGAGCTTGTCTTCATGATGGAGACATTTTAAGGCTTTGGAGTGTTTTTATTTAGTTTATTTTCAGTTTATTTATTTTCAGTTAATAACCCAGATGCATCTGAATGAACACTTCAGAATCATAAAGGCCATCACCTCCTGGTCTGTTTCTGATTCAATACACGAGTACTTGTAGAGCTACTCTTCAGTATCAAAGGATGCAGAATAACACTTGATTGGAGCCAAAATAAAATTGTTGATTTTTAAAGTGATAATGAAGAAGACAAATTTAATATCCAGCCCTCAGCTCAAATTACCTGACTTACAGGTCTTGGCACTCTCTGGTACAGAAAGATCTTATGCTGGATCCAAAAATCATGGAGGTGAATAAAAACTCTTCCTTTTAATGTCCCTGGAATTTTGATGGAAGCTTGACAGCTAGGGTGACGTTTACATACACATACAGTCAGACAGTTTGTATTCCAAAAATAAGCCCTTGAATTGTGAGATCATTAGGGAAATCATTCTCAATACACACATGAAATTCCCTTCTGCCAGCATCTCCCCTTTTTGAGGTCTACAAATGATAGAACAATTCTTTCTAAATTTCTGTTGCTCTAGGTTAAATCTATCTCCATGATCTTCGGCCTGTTATTCAATATAAGTTGCATCAGAACCACATGCTGAAATATTTGAACACTGCTTTGTATTTTTAGAGGTTGCTAAATAGCCATATGTACATGCACATACAGTGCTAAATAAAAAATTCTGTCCCTGGTTTTGGAGATAAATTACACTGAAATTGAAGCAAAATTATTTGGGTTCAAAAAAACTTCATTATACAATCCTATAAGCCCCAGAGGAAGATGTCATAATTATGACAAAGTAAACTAAACATAAGCACCTTTGGAGATTCAGTGAGGAATCTGGGTGCATCTTTATTACATCAGAGAAAAAAAGGACTTTTGGAGTGCTGTACATCTGTTGCAAAATATTATTTAAACATGTTTTAATATTTTTCCTCTTGAAGAAAAAAAAAACCCTAACTTGCTTAGAAGGCAAAACCAAAGCACACAGATGATAGAGTTTGTCAAGTTTGTACTTTACAAACTGTCAGTGCAGACAAACTTTTCTAGATGATAATAAGTTGCTCATAAGTTCAAACCATACACTTTATAGTTTAAAAGTAAATTTGGCAATCCAGTTGTGCAAAGCAGCTAAACACATGCCAATTTGTAGAACTGAAGCTTGAAAGCATCAGCATGCAATTCACAGACAGTACAGGAGTTTGATACTGAAATGCAGTTGTTGCACCTTACCTAGCTTTTTGTTAACTGTCTCTTCCTCTGAGGAGACCCCAGGGGAGCATCTGCATTCCATGCAGAAGGGAAATTTGGGCACCTCCAAACAGGCTGCACAGGAACTGCTGGGCTGAGCAGAGAACTGCACACAGTGCAGCTGAACCACGAGGAAATTCCTGGAGGGTTATTTCTATACCACTCTGACACACACACAATGCTATCGGGGTGCTCAAAAAGCCACTTTCACTGAGGAGCCACAGGGCTCTTTTTCTGAGAGCCAACCAAAGCTCATTGTCTCCATGCAAATCACTGCTGGACAGCTATAACCTCATTTGACCCAAAAGCACAGTTCCACAAAAGCAGCAGAAGCCCCAGGAGCAGCTCCCACCTCTGCACTGAAGGAAATCAAATTCAAATCTTTGGTGTCCTGCAGCAACAACCCGGTCACAGGCTCTGCTGTTAGAGGCATTTCCATCCCCACTTGATACAGCCCAGCTGAGCCATGCAAGAAGCACCACAGAGTTGCTAGTGAGCCAGAGGATAATTCCTGCTCCCCAAATGCAGCTACAGATTATATTACTCTATAAAACAGGAGTACTGACAGAAAGAACATATCGTTGCAAAGCCATTATTTGCCTGAACACATTGGTGACCTGAGCTGTCTATAACGTCTTGGCATACATTACAAGAATGTGAACACCACATTTTGATTAGGGAAAAAATCATCACCAGACTGTTGAAACTCAAATAGATCAGCTTTATTTATGACAACCTGAGAAAAATGTTAACAGTTCCTGATTGTTTCCTGATACTGGTGACAACAAGCCACATGGTTCAGACTTTGTGTGCTTTACTATTGAGTGGCAAATCAGCATTCAATGGGCAGATCCACTCATCAGACTAGAGCTTGCTATTCTCTCCAAGAGAGGAAATGGCTAATAGTGAATGAAACCAAGGAAAACCTTCACAAAAAAAAGACAAGTGTTTGTTTAATTGTCTACCAAAACATACTAGTTTAGCTTACTTTTAAGCCAAGATAGAAAAATGTATTTGAGCACTGGAATCAGGAATCAGATTGTTATATGCCATCAGAATTTGAGTTTAAAATGAAAAATAACCAACTCTGGCTTCTCTTTCCAATATGGATGACAATGTTCAGTTGTCTAAAGCCATTTCTTCCATTTTTTGGCTATAAACGAGGCAATTTACACCCAATTCTTCACTGAAAGCAATTTGTCACTACTTGCATCTTTGCCATTTCAGATGCAGCTGCCCTGATTTATGCCAGTTTATTAACAGAACCAGGCTGCTACACTACAATAATGCAAATGTTGCCTTGCTGTGCACTGCATTGCCCCAAATGCCATTGCATAGTTGCTTAATTTATATATTGCATATATACACACACATTATACACAAACGCACGCGCGCACACACACACACACACACACACACATATATATATACATCTGTTTTCGGAGTATTTTATACCCTAATTAGTTGTATCTTGCCCATACTGGTGAAGTTTGTGCCAAGCATGCCGGGTGTGCTTGGAGGTTTGTAACATGACTAGCCTATTACTGGCAGTCAGAGAGAGAGATACGAAAGGTCATTTTTGTTTATGTCAGCCACAGGATGTTTCAGAAGCTTTTATGGAGCAGCTACATCTGTGCTCTCTGTGGGTTGGATCCACTCCATACATACTGCTGGAGGACAGAAAAAGCAGATCATACAAGAGAGAAAAGCTATCCTGGGCTTCCTTGGAAGCCAGCCTCACTAAATGCTCCACATAACCCGGGCTTTTCACAGCATCCCAGGCAGTGCAGCTCCCAGATATTCTTGGTGGAGGGACAAAGACTGTTCTTTAGTATCAGTTTTAATCTAATAGAAAGGTTTTGTGGCATTTATTTCCTCTCTAGCAAAATTAACTCTACTTGCAAAGCTTCCTCCCCCTCAGAGGGAAATAAGATGTAGGCTCAGAAGCCCATATCCACAATGATATTTAAGTGCCTGAGGAACTGTGCCAGAGTGTCTGGCAGGGGAAGCTAAACAGACTCAGTTTTAAAAGGGAACATAGTGAATGGAGAGACAGACTGAAAGCTCAGGAGAATGAAATACTCTTTTATCTGCAATGGGGGGAGCTGTTACGTGGCAAAGCCAACTTCTTTTCTGTTCTTGTTCCTCTGTGCACTTTAACCCACAAGTGCCATCTCCACCCCTATCTGAGATAGGCTTTGCTGCAGCTGGCACCAACCTGGTCATGGATTCTACTTCCAGGACATCAACAACAGTGTGATGGGAACTCGACAGAGATAAATACAGTCTTTATAAACACATGAACAGCCATCTACAGGTTCCTTGTCCTGCAGGACTAATAAAAATACTCTTTGCAAAAGGTACTAATATTCATCTTTCTTAAAAACAAGGCAAAAAAGCAGTCAAAACAGTAGAAGACATATTTTTAAAACCTGTATTACTAATTATTTTATACAGCCTGTGCATTTTGTCTTTAAAATGCTATTTTCCATTTTTATTTCTCAACATTTTGCAGTGAACCCATTTTATTGACTTCCTTATATGTCTATACTGGGACAAATGCTATTCTCAGCAGGACTTGTGTAAATATGGGGCTAATGGAATTACCCTGATCTCACAGCACTGCAACAGAGGACAATTTGGTTCTCTGTGTACAGAGGCATTATGGCTAAAGCGTGACACAATGGTGGGACTGCATCAACCCATGAAGGTTGCTTAGCACACAGCACACTCCTATATGATGCTTTTAATTCACAGGTTGTAACTTTAATAATGTGCCTTATTCAAGATAATAGAGAAAAATCTGGGGGGGTTTAAACCCTTATTACAGCTGAGTTAGTCTTTACAGAAATGCTAAAACCCGAAAAATTATTAGCTGCATTCTAATATAAAGGAACAGCTTTCTGATGTTGATGTTAATACCTAGATACATGGAGAAGACAGCAGTGGAGAACAATGAGAACATCTCAAAAAAAAAAAAAATTCAGTTAACTCACTTCTTTTTCATTCCATTATTTTTAAATGCAGTTAAAAACTATCTTGTTAATCACCAAAAAGCAGAAAAAAAAAAAGGCACAAGATTATTCATTCGTATTTTCTATTATTTCACCCTGCTCTCGCAGTGATTCCACCTGCTCAAAGCAGAGCAATGGAAAGCATTTGAATGCCAGGAATATCTTCCATATTGGTATTTCTAAAAACCTTATATACAAAAGTCTTGGTATTCGGAAAAAAAAAAAAAAAAAGGCATCTGAAAAGAGATTTCTTCGATTCACTGTATTGCTTTCTCAAATACCACAGTAGCACTTTTAGAGTCTGACATTGATTTGTCTGATTTGAAGGGAGGTTAGGAAACATATGCTAGAACAAACAAGTATCAATTCTTGTGCCTGTGCTTTGAAGACACGCAAAGCCCCTTTCAGTCTAGTGTCTGATGTGTTTACGGAAACAAAAGACATAATTTATCTGCCATAAGGTGTTCACTGAAGAGGTTCATGCTGTGAGGATTTCCATGGCAACTACTTAAAGAGACATAAGTGTTCATTTTTGAAATTGAAAGCCCAGGGACATGATTAGCTATGGTAATAATACCACATAAACAGCCTAAACAGAGATCTTTTTTTCACAGCCAAGTAAAGTAACTTCTCTTTTACTGTATGAGAACAAACTTTCCTAAATTGAAAAAAAAAAAAAAAACCAAAACAAACAACCAAACAAAAAATAACAAGCCAATCAAAACAACCCAAACCAAAATATTCATCTTTTCTAATATTTTTTTTGCAAGAAACAATAATGCATTTACTTATGCACACATAGCTGAAATAATCACTTCCTTAAACACCCTGGTATGCAATACATCACATAGTCCATAAAAAGTGTACATGAAGATTATACAGGGTCATCCCAAAGAGGCACAAAACCAGATTTTGTAGAACTTTTCCAAATCTATTGAGATTCATTTGCAAAGGAATTCCAAAGAAATGACAAGCACTCAACTGCCCTTAAAAGATTTAAAAGTAAGTACTCACCACTTTATCAAAGCTGCAACAACAATTTGAAGTTTTGGTGTGATATAGCAGTAAAAAGCAGAACATAAATTAATAAGCATTGCTCCAGAGTGAAGAAGAAAAAAAACCAAGCTAACACCTGCCTCAGCAAAGAGAGTAAACTGGAGCAACCAGATCCTAAATACCTCTTTCCTTTGCCTGCAGGTGCAGTCTTGATTTTACCATAAATCAGAGACAGGAATTAAGCACCTGCATCCAATCCCAACCTGCAGACCCATTAGAGATCACAATCAGAACGCATAGCTGCAATCCAAGGTTAATTTATAACGGGATGGGGCTAACAGGGAACAAGTCCTAAAACCACTTGGCCCCAACCATGTCTTCTCAGCCATTGCGTTTATAGTGATTGCTTGATCCAGCTGAATGTGTACATCTCACAAACACTGTGGCAGATACTTTTACTCATCACTTAAGGTCCTAATTTAAATTTTTTAAAATTAAATTTTAAAGTTCTTCTGCAATACAGTGAGGTTGACATAGAGTGTTAAAGACAGCTTGAAAACTACACTTTATGTGATCATCTGAAAGGAAGGATTTTATAGCAACTCAAGTAAAACTCCACAGAACACCTAGTTTTTATATTCTCTTTAATTCACATCTATTTCAGATCTCCATTAAAACTGCATAACATTAATTTATTCAGGAAAGCTTAATAGTCTCCTGTTGGAAGTTTTGTCCATTAAGTTGATATCACTGTCACTTTGTGCAAGGCCTGAACAGATGTCCCTTTTTTTTTTCTGTAAAGGGTATTATTTGAAACTATGCTCGCACAGTCAGTTCCTTACAATAAAAAAGCCTGGAAATAAATGTTCCCTGTGATACAGCATCTCATCTTCTTATCTTCTGACTGGCCAAACAATGACAAGCCTGCATTGTTCATTTTGAAAGACATTTAAGAACTCATTCATGGAAGACATGGAGAAACATGTCGAGGAAGAGCAGTGAGTCAGACTCTCAGCAGCTACATCAGCTGGGAGAAGCCACTTAGAACCATGCTCCACATGAACTCCCTTTACAATTCTGCTCTGCCTATTTTTAGCACTGAAAAATACTTTAACTCTTACTCTTTTGGGAAAAAGGCAGATGGCAAGATTTAAAGGGACTTAAAACCTTAAACTAAACTGTCTTGTGATTACAGCAATAGGCAGCAAAACCTTTGCTACAGGTGCCCTTCAAATGGGACAAAGAAAAAGATGAGCTGAGCTAGAGAAGAAAAGCAGAGTTAATGCACAAATTCCTATACCTGCTGATCAGCCAGTGTCCTGCGAGCAGGGACTGACCATGAAAACACCTCCACTGCCAGCGCTGATCAGGGAGGGGTATTTATTCTCACTGTCCCCTGCATCTATTGCTGCCTGTCAACCTGGGCAGGGGAGAATGGCACATTCTCCTTTTCTTTGTTCCACCTGAGTTCAATGAGTGCTTCTCCTGAGTAGGGGTGAAAATATTGAGTTCCTGGACATGCAGTGCGTAGGGGCTTTTACTGTATTCACTACCACAAACGTGGATAAGACAGAGCGTGGTCCGTTGTGGCTCGGATAGACAGTGCTACTGCTGCAAGCTCAGAGTTTTTCTTCAGGATTCCCTGTTCTCTGGGAAAAAGCTAACCCTCTCTCTTCCTAGGCTTATGCTGTTACTGGAGACCAGGAGGGAAAAGCGGCACAGAAGGCAAATCCCACTATATTTGAGTCATCAGTAAAGCAAATGCTCTGTAATGTAAGGCTCCCATGATCAGCAAGGCACTGTAACAACTTAGATTGTGACAATCTGTCTCCCTGAGGCTTGTAGGCTAAACAACAAACTAGAGAAAGGGAGCTGCACAACAAGCAGGGAAAGGCATCTAACAAAAAGCTCATTAGCCCTCCATTTCCTTCACCCACAGCATATGTTTGTTTCTCCTCCCAGCAGCACTTCTGCAGGTCTGTACGCTCGGTACTTATCCTAAGTATCCAGCAGTGAGAAACAAAGGCTGCATAGTCTTCTGAGTTAAAGAGTTACTGTGTAAAAACTTGGCTTTTCTAATCACTGTGATATGAAAATTCAAGTGCCTGGCTGAGAAAAAGACATCTAGAATAGAACGGAGATGACTAAGAGAAAGATTCCTGCCATTTAATTGCTTTTGTACCAAAATATTACTCTTGATGTGTAAACATCAAATCAGCAATATTCTCAGGGCAAGCAGTAATATAGCAATCAAGCAACTCCTTCCAGCTATATGGAAACAACTGTGTGCGTTCCTATCCTAGTGCATTTTTATCAATATTCGTCCCACTGCACACTGGCTATACTTGAAACTACCCTTACGCTGTAGAATCTAATAAATTCCAATTTTTCTATCCCTTTGTGCTAACTTCATAACTTTGAAGCTTATCAGCATTTGTGTTTTCATTTTGCATAGAGAACTCTATGCCAGGGCAGGCAGCAGTAACGCGGGAAGTCAGTGACCCAAAATGATATTTCAAAACCTGTGTTTATACACTGATGGCTCTCTCACATTCCACTGGAATCTGCAATTGAAATCCAGCATTATCCAAACCAGGTTCAAAATAATCCTAGTACTTCTTAGCATTAAAAAAAAGAAAAATACTTTGAGAAAAAGCAATTTTCTTTTTATACCCATATTTCTACTTTAATCAGATCAGTTCCTGCGATATTACTGTCCTGTCACTACCTGGCACATTAATACTCTTCATCATCTGAGTATGTACTTTATCAACAGTTTAAACATTGTCTGGGGGTCTTAATTCCCACTGCAAAGAGGAAACTTCTCACGCTTCAGAAGTGCGAGCATGGCACAAGCTCATTCAGTAAATTCTCCTGGATTACTCTGTGATTCGGGGTGCATCTCTGCTGCTGAACAGGCAAGTGCTTGCAGTGAGACTGAGAGCAGCTCCCAGTTTCATCCCATATCTCTGTCCTGAGGTGTTCCAGCTGTTGCACTTCAAAATGAGGGAGCACTTTGTGGGAAGGGCACTCCTAAGGACCAGTTCCTGCAGGATGAATGAGGTTACAGGCTTGTGTCCCTCTAGCCTTTGCAATCCTCTGGCATTACCCCACCATGGTTTACGATCTGCATCACTCCTGGCACACCCGCACCCCACATTCCAGACCATAAAACATGTGGTACAAGCTCCTCAAGTGCACTGTTTCCTCTCGGGAAAAACACAATCTTTCCGGAACTTCACATTTAGACGATCCTGTGTTTCAATTCAAAACAAGCTTGCAATATTATCCACAGCTCATTTCCTACTTGCCCCAGAACCACAGATCTATACATTTATCAATTTCTATGATGTATAAATTTACCTTGCTGTGCAAATGTGCAGAGCAATGTTGGAATGCATATTTACAAAGAAAAGAATTCCTTGGGGAACACTAGGGATGTGTTATTCCTTGTTCTCCGAGTTCAGTCAGCAAAATCTCCTCGATGGATGTCAACAGTCAGTCACAATTTTCATCTGTAAAAATAGGAGCAAGATCTGACAGCCATATAAATTACATCTGTTCCACTGCAACCATCTGTAATTCAATCTGCAAAATATTAATCAAGTTTACCTGACATGATTTTTCCTCCATCATCAGCTCATGATGCTTATTGCTTCTTGGTCTGTTACCATTATACATTACAATTTTGTTCTCCTTAATATTTATCCCTTTACTTTAAGAGACATTGAGTTAGATTTATTAGACAATGCTTTTAGTGATCAATACCACATTCCCTTCTCTTTAATCATTCTATACATCTCATCTGTCTGCTGTATGGCTTTCCATGGTCTGGCCTTTCTTTGCTCTGCTAACCTGACATGTTTGGGTTTCACAGTATATTTCAGTGTTATAACTCCCTATATGCTCAGAGATTAGAAGGTCAAGCACCATCTTGGGTTTTATGTTTTTTAAACCTAAAATTTTAATTTTAGATTTTAAAAACTTGTCGATTTCAGGTTTGGGTGAAAAAAATTAATTAAACACAGGCTGAGTATCCACATGAGTGTTGATCTTAAATACAGCTGTCAAAATCTGAAAGGCTGTGATAAATAAAGCAGTCCCTCTGTATCAGGTACTTTTTTTTTCCCATTCTTCAAATGAGACTTCAAATTAGAAAGGCTTGACCTATTCATCCCCCTACACACTTTCCAAAGAAGTCATAACGAACAGGAAGGGAACTGTTTCTACCTAACATTTCCAAGCAAAAATTGGGAAGCATAAATTAAAATTACCTCAAAGTATCTAAAGCACCACCAATGTTAAAGCTGAATTCTAATAAAATCTCTGTAAAAGTTTTGTACTTCTGGTACTGCAGCTCAAGAGGACATAAATTACTGTTTCATTTTCAGAGGGACATTTTGCCTTCTTTTTAAATTAATTCTAAAACCTTGTAAACTCAAGACAAGACTCTCCACATTTGGCCACTGTTCTGCAAATGTTAAGGGTGCCTCAATTCTAAAATATTTTCAGGCGTCTCAGTTTGACACACAGCAAGATATAAATTATCTCATTTCAGCCTATTTGGCCCAGCTTATTGTTAATTAAATCTAAGGTGATGCCAGGTAAAGTAAGGGAAATTGAACTAATTTTGATACCAGCTAGTTGTATCAGAATACATTTCCTACACAAAGGACACATTTACAAGGTTTTGTTGTATCTGATACAATGGCTATAATCTCAGATGGAACCAGTTGCCTTCAGCAAAAATTCAAGATTTTGCCCCTTGGCAGACAATATTCATACTTTCAGATACTAAAAGTCCTAATGACAAAACTGATTTTAAAATCCTATTTCAAAAAAACTAAAATTGAGTTCCATTTTTACTCATTTACCTTAAGGTTTAACCCATCCCATTTACAAAATTTACAGAGATATCACAAGAATTAGAGACATCTAGGAAGCAGGAAATATGATGGAATTTATTCCTCCCTACCTCCCTGTCTCACTGCCAAGTATTCCATGACTGAAGAAGAGCTGGCAATCCTAGCTGTCAGAATTAAAATGATAAACTAAGTTCTAAGGTTCAAGACTATGCTCTAACTAAGCTGTTTCTCCTTCCCTTTCCCTGTGTTTATAACAGCATTTATTCCCTCAATCTTCCTAATGAGTGGCAAAGGTAAAGAAATGAGGCAATTTTCCCTTCTTCCACTCATCTGCGTGGCCTCTTGCTGAACTGCCTGCCTGCTGCTCAGCACAGGAAACATGTGAAGCCCACTTTGACAAGACACGAGCTGCTACCTTGGCTTTTTGATGGGAAAAAGAGAAGAAATTTTAAAATTGCACTGATGAAGGATGATTACAGAAGGCAGTCTTTCTGACTGCTGCCAGCTTTACAGGAGTTGGCTTAGTAAAAGAAAGACAAGTGCCTGAAACATTTCATCATTGAGCCCTCCTGCCTTTTCCTTATCAGTAATTAGCAGGAGTAGCAGAATGTGTGCACTTCCTCAATGGAAGTAATTACCATGTAGAGCTCCAGAAGTTTTCAAACCAAAGCTTAAAAGGCATCAAAATGACATATGCCTTCTGCAGGATTTCTAGGGGGACATTTTTTTCCTCTCTCCTTCCAAAGAGAAAAAAAAAATTAAAAAATTTAAAAAAAGAAAAAAATTTTAACCATGTTTTTCTCACCACAGAGATAAAAGATGGTATAATAGTGATTAAGCATCCTTCAAAACTGGATCAACATTTTCCTGTACTGTCACAATGAACTAGCAGAGAAACAACAGATATCCAACACTGCTGTCCAGATCTTGAAGCAATTTATCTGCCACTGATGAGTTAGGCTTTTCAAGACAATTTTACTCCTGTCTTTCACAAATTAGCTTTTGTCTTCAGGAAAAGACTGAAGTCTCTGGAAGGAAGAGAATAAGAAATTCATAAAGAGGAAAGAAATTGAAAACACCCCTAAATTTAGGTTAAATGTAAAACTCTCACTTCTGCCATCCCCACCCTGCCTCCTCCCAAATAAATACAACAGCTCTGCCTTCTCTTGACAAGACCTGCTTTGTCAAGACAGACACACAAACACTCTTTGGACTCAGGCAGAAGAGTTCACTGAGGCCATTGGGAGGCAAGTGCTGCCTTTCAGGGGACTGTTGCAGACAGTGAAGTGCACCCACCAGTGTCCTCATGTCCGTCACTTATTTGTGAGAGAGACCAGAAATATTTTCAGTGGAAATAGTTCATGATATTCAAGGTTGGACGGAAGAAAAAGAACAAGCACAGACCGAAGATAATTGTGGGAAGGAGGGAATTAAAAAAGATAAAAGTAATGAAGAAAGAGGGACAAAAAAAGTACACTTTAAATAATTACATCTGCGTAACAGAGGCTTTTCTACTGGTTCCTACAGGGCCAAAAGGCACAACATTGAAGGGAGCAATTTTTATTGGTAAATATGGAAAAATTTCATACTGCCATAACTATGAATAGATGTTCCCTCTCCAGGAACTGGAAAAGTGCAGCTAGATGTTTGAAGGATGGAAGTTTCCAAGCCCCAGCCAGCAGCGTGGGAGGCCCCAGTGCCATCCCAGCAGGTAAGTGACAGTGCTATTCTGGAAACCATGCTCAGCACATACCCAAATTAACTGCACCACAGAGAACACATTTCCCCTACAGGCTTCTGGGGAAGTTTCAGAGACAGATGACAACATGGTACCAAAATGAAGCCAAATATATCTTATTTTAAATAAGACAGACTATTTTAAAATAGTCTAAGACTAAAGAGTCTCTTTAAAGCTGTAGAAGTAGTTGTTCAACACAATGAGCCAGAGAAACATGCTAATAAATTCAGAGTTTCACCTCTGACTCAGGATCACAGATTTGGCTGATGAAGAACTTTGGTTCCGATAATGTGTTTTGTGTCCAGCAAGGAATGGTCAAACAAGAGAGCTTGTGATTCAGCCTTGAAGGCACTGGGATGTGTTTTGCCCCCAGACTATGTGTGCTACCTGCTGAAAGAGAGCTCCAGATCCAAGGTCTATCAATATTGTCATTGGACACAACTCACTGACTTCATCTCACTGGTGGTCTCTATCACAATAAACAAAATAAAACAGTTTTTTGCAAAGGGCCAGAAAAGGCTAGGTACTTCATTCCCATTGAAGTTTTGAGGAAAGTATCTTAGTATCATTGAAAAAAGATCAGATTAAAATGATCGAGAATTTTCCAGTATTTTTAAGTGGAAGCAGTTTCTAGGGTAAGCTATTATTGAACTTATGGCAGGTTTGTGGGTCTGGGTCTTCTGGCTTCAGAGTACAATTAATTTATCAATATAATTTGAGACATAGGGCAGTTGCAAAATTACTCATCTGCCTCCTCATAGATGACCAGACAAATTACAGTTTTATTTTACTCTCTGTAATTTAATTGGTTAACTGAAACTGAGTGACTCATACTTTCTACAAAGATTTTATTGTATTGTTTGCTTCTAATATTTTTGACATGACTGGACTTGGTTAATCCTTTGCCTTTTAGTTCAGTTCATGGAAAAAGGTACATGGACCAGATCTCCTGTTCAATCACACAGTCCTTTCTATTGATATTTCCCAGGTAACATCAAAAGCTACATGAGTTCTTAGTCTTTCTGTGCCTCTGTGTAATGCTAAACTGAGCACAAAGTCTGGAAAGGTCTCCTTGCCTCCATTCATTTTCTGGAAGGGGCTCATTCCATTAATCACACAGACAGATGGGCTCACATTTTGTCCTATTATCCCACATGACACTTCTTTCTTTGGCTTTCATAGCAAGACATTCATTATTGCAAATGTTCAGGGCATTGCAGGTATGCTGGGCTTGTGTAGCATCCAAGTGTATCCTTGAAAATAGCACGGTCATGAAAGAATCTGTGTCTGCTCTATGAGTGCCTTCCCTGAGATCCTTCCAGCCTTTGTCTTCCTGCTTATGTCTGGAAAGAAATTAAATTAAGGTTGTGGGTTTCTGGCCATATAATTTCTGAAAATGCTTCTGCCCGAAAGCATTGTACTTTTGCAGCACTTATTAGCATGTGCTGCATAAATGTCCATGTGTCTCAGTCAACCCACCTGACTCAAGTTTTGCTGCCTCAGAAGGTGACATTTAACTTCCACTGGACAATGTGGGGACTCCAAAGCTGTAATAGGCAGGTACAATTTAGGGCAGGTCAGACAGAAGCTTGATTGCCTAGGAACACTGGGACAGCATAGTTCTGTGCTCCCCAGTTCTCTGAGTTAGCAGAACCAGGTGTCCATTCCTGGGAGGGATGGACTCTGTAAGTTGATTGCTAATTGTCAGATTTCCGAGGATTCAGAGAATAACATGCAAACAGTAAATAACATGACCATATGGAGAGATGTCTCTTGGTGGAGCCTACAGGAGCAGCACACCCAGTGTTAGCTTAGCTCAGAAGCAAGGAGCGGCAAACAATCACAGACTGCTAGCTTTCAATTGAAAGGAATGTTTTTTAAGTCAAAGTTGCTTTTTAGCCAGTCCTCTCAATCTTAAATATTAACACTTTTACCCCCACACTCCTTCCACTCCCAGAACTGTAGACTACAAATTATCTCAGCTTGGGGGGCATATTTTGTAGGTGTTGGAAGTTACTGTTCTGGATTCCAAGCACACAGTAGCTGTTCCTTCAGCAAGAACTACAACCAAGGCTTTATCTTGCTGTACAACGTGCTGCAGGGATTTCCTACACTACCCTTTAAAGACACACTGTCCTTCCTGAATGGGCAAAAAGTTCCCTCCTAAGTGAGCAAAACCAGCTGAGAGGAGATAAGACTATTCTGCAGATAAAAACGCCAAACTTGAAAAATCCTGGTGGCTAAAACCGAGAGATATCAGAAAAACACAGGGACCTTGAAAATAGGATTTTTAAAATCAACCTTCAGACTTATCTACTGTTTTATGAGAGTTTTACAGTATCCCATAAAAAATGTTCTTCCTTCCAATGAGAAGTAAAGTTTATAGGAAGAGAGCATATCTTTTTTTTAGAGCAACAGATAAACTCTGCGTACTCTTCAAAGTCTCACACTCTTTTGTTGCACACAACAGAACCCCGTGCAAGAGGAGAGAGGAGCAAACTTTGCTGTCAGAGGAAATCCCAGCTAGCTGATCACAGGAGGGCAGCAGCCTGTGACGTCCTTCACAGCGCTGATGTCACACAAATGACAGAGATGAGGATCCTCAGCACCATCTGTTTTGACCGACTGTTCCACTCTCGTGCACTGAATTACAAACACAGACAGAGCCCAAGGGAGCTAATTAATTCCCTCCAGAAGCGAGCTGGGGAGTGAATTAACATACCCACAAGTGTGTACAACCAGAGAACCAGCAACCAGGTCAGGAAGCTGTGTAATAGGACAGCAGAGATAGACCCTTCGTCATCTCTTTTTGCAGTGATATCCACCAGTCCCGTAAGGAAACCGCAACTTACAGCTGTTAGTAACACCAAGGTAACACCGTTTACTTAAAAGAACAGATGCTACACCATATTCTCTTTTTCTTTCTTACCTACCCCTCCTACATCAGTAAAAGAGGAAAAAAATTTCAGTCAGATATCTGATTGCTCTGAGTGGGATACAAAGGCACAAGTAACAAGCAATGGGATGTGGGGATATGACCTCAAGTTGTGCCAGGGAAGGTTTAGTTTGGATATTAAGAGAATTTGTTCACTGTAAGGGTTGACAGGCACTAGAACAGGCTGCCCAGGGAAGTGGCTGAGTCAGCATCTCTGGGGGTATTTAAAAGCTTGGTAGATGTGACACTTAAAGACATCCTTTAGTGGCGAACTTGGCAGTGTTGGGTTAATTGTTGAACTCAGTCTTTTCAAACCTACATTATTTTGTCATTCTAAGTGATAAGCAGTGAAGGATGAGCAAAACATTAAAGATGTGCGATTTCTTAGGAAAAAAAATGTTACAAGTAGGAAAAACACAGTTTTACTTATCTCCTTCCTTGAGAAGAACATTTAAACTCTTGTGTTGACTGATTTTTTCAATTGTCAGCAAAATACCCAGTAAAAATTGTGACTGAACCCAACCATGGTGGGAGCTGAAGAATGAGGAACCATCAAGCAAGTTCCATGAGTCCCCTATTGTGCTGCAACTAGACGTCTGGTGAGCAGGGCTGTGAAGAAGAAAGTATTCATCCCGTATGCAATCACATTATTTTACTTAACCTGGCAAGATGCAAGTGTATAATCAAAACAGTCTGGGCCCTTGGGCGTTTCTGTTACCTGTCTATCTGATGTACAGGTCCAAGAGCACCTTCCTTACAAGCTTTGTCTCCCCTGGATCTTCAGATAATCGTGTTTACAACAGCAATGCAGCTGTCTCTACCTCAAAACTACTGTTATAAGCAAAAACAAGAGTTGTGCATTCATATTTTTACTACACAAGAGCGCTGTATTTACCCAGATTAACTTCTACATTTCCCCTACTGATTAAAGGATTTGAAAACTTCATACTTACGTGTTTTTTGTTTGCATTACTATGCCAAAGTTTCATTTACAGCACACAGAGAAAGTTATTTTCTAGAGGGCTAACACCACAAATTTGTTTCTATATTTCTACCATTTGGAGTCCATAGGTGCATTCCTAATCTAGGAAAACACTGTATCTGTTCCCCCCAAGTCTCATTTTATTTGATTTACCCTCTGATAAACATTTACCATACCCTTACATTTTCTAAATCCCTAGTTTTTTAGAAAGAGAAGCCTGCAATCCACAATCTGTAAAAGCTTCTTTTATGCTGAATATAAAGACCTTTGGGAGATAAATAATGAACACTCCTCACTTAACCCCCCCACTAATAAGATCTGTAAATTATATTGAAGTATGGACTGAATTAGTCATATATAATTATCACACATATGACAGGCAGAGACAGTCTTGTCATGTGTTCTTAGAAAAGAGTGATAATTTCTACTTGTTCTTAGGCCGAAGAGGGAACTGGCTTCTGAATTTGATGTTTCTCCAAGGCTAAGTGATTTATTTTTTCCCTACCAGGCACTGAAAGTCTTTTTTAGATTTAGTCCTACTTCTTGATGAAATTGAGTCTCACAAACAAAAAGGCACCACAGAAATAAGCTAACTGTGAGGGAAGTAAACTAAACAGTTTGATACCTGGAAGCTTCAGTTTGATAGATACATCAAGTTATTTTATAATCCTGAATTATTTCATAAAATATCAGGAGAAGTGAAGGAGTCAATTTGTCTCCACAGAATGGCAGGCATTCTTGTAAACTATTTACACCAAATTTTGAGCAAAATTAGTGGGAGTTAAAGACTCCCTTCAGTTCCCAGAAAAGCTCAGCATCTTGCAGTAAACCGTAAATGAGCAAGAGGATAAAATATCTTCCTTACACTGTATTTCAGTGCTTTTAGAACAGTTAAATATAGGCATACTGGCTAGATAGAATAAGAAATGCATATTACCTCTGCCAGTGGTACGAAGGCTGTCAGTTTGGCAGCTTCCAAGGGTATAATTTTGTGCATGAACTTTTATCAAGAAAGTTTCCTATTCTAGATCAACATTGGAAAGAGTACACAGAAATACATGTAGTCGCCAGCATCTCTGTACTTTCTTATCTGTGTGACTCATCCCTCAAAATAGAAGATATTTTATGCCTCTGAGATCCTTGGGCTTTCTACTCTGAATTTTCAGCTTGGATGTCAAATACAATTCATGTCAAACGTATGATGGTTGTTCCTGAGACCATGAAGGTCCAGTCAACTGATCAGTAAGTTTTAGCCAATTGTTTTCACTGGAATTGTTGGGCCTTTTACATCTTTCCTGAGAAGATAAAGCTATCACCAGTTTGTGTAACACAGGGGTGGTCAGGAGCCTCAGCGAGGTAGGACAATTTATAGGGTACCTGTGTAGAAATAATTGTGAAGGCACGACCATAGCAACCAATAGTTTCCAAATCTGGGGCTCTAATTTTCCTCTCTATCTTTGCACGAGTCATCGCTCATCCCACTCTGGAGCTGATGATTTATTTATTCCTGTAAGGCACTACACATAATACACATAAGTATATGAAAATGACAAATCATCTGGGAAAGGAAGGGTTGCAAGAAAATCGACAGATTTTCCATCCATTTCCTTATTTTCATGGTTTAACCCCAGCCAGCAATTAACCCCACTCAGCCGCTTGCTTACTTCCTCCTGGTAGAAGGGGGAAGAGAATTGGAAAAGTGAGAGTATTACAGGTTGAGATAAAAAAAAAATTGAATAGGTAAAGGAGATAAAGACAGTTTAACAGGTAAAGCAAAAGCCCCATGTGCAAGCAAAGGAAAATGAGGAATTAATTAATTCATCATTTCCCCTGGGCAGGCAGGGGTTCAGCCATCCCCAGGAGAGCTGGGTTCCATCACGCACAGTGACAAAATGCCACCACTCTAAACATCCCCCTGTCCTTCTTCCCCCAGCTTTATATGCTGAGTGTGGTGTCTCATGGTGTGGAAAATCCCTTGGGTCACTTGGGGTCACCTGTCCAGCCCCCTCACTGCTGGGGTGGGGTGAGGAGCAGAAAAGGCCTTGGCCCTGTGAGTAATGAAAACATCCCTGTGTTATCATCACTGTCTTCGGCACAAATCCAAAACACAGCTCCATACTGGCCACTGGGAAGAAAATTAACTCTATCCCAATCAAATCCAGCAGATATATATTTAAATTATCACAAATATCCACTCAATATTAAGTGTCTTCAGCTCCTCAGACAAATTGGGGTTGGGGATGTTGGTCAAATTCTTAGGATTTTTTCACACAGACAATTGCCCTCCATTTAAAAAGCCTACAAATATTGAACTGTTTATTTTCCATTTCTGTTGATTAGTATGAGCTCATTATTTTACTCTGCCTCTTTCATACTCTTAATAAACTCATGCCTTGTGGTACCACTAACTTTTACAAATAACTTCTCAACTACCAATCAATCTTTACACAGAGCATTAATGTTTTATTTTTCTTGTTCTGGTAGTAATGATTTTTCAGTTCCTCTGCTGACTTTTTTTTTATCAAAAGTAATTTACAGCACTCTTCATCAAGATGAGCCTTTGCCAATTCTAAATACATCATATGTGTGTTCTCTGCCACTTGGTCAAATCATAAATTTGACTTATATGCTTTGCTGGTTTTAAATCAAGCTATATTAGGCAATAAATAAAAGGGTCCTGTAGGAATTTCCTTAACCATTTATATATAAAGAAAAATATTATTTAAGTCCCCTAAAACTCTGGGCGTTTTTCTGTAAAATGTTTTAGTAGGTAATTTTTTTATGTATAACTGCATGAAATAGCCTTTTAAAATATCTTATAATGCTTTGATAAGAAGTCTTATTAAAAAAAAGCAAATGTTTCTTAATGTATCCATACAATTTGTCACTATAAAACAGTCATTTTGGAAATTACTAAGTTGATTATGAATAACTTGAAACCTGTTCAGAATCAATACGGATCAACACTAACACTTACCTGTCTTTTTGTTTATTATTTCTTCTACAAGAAGCAGTTCTGAAGTTCTCCAAAACCACACTTAACAGGTGATCAGCTTTGCCAAATATTTACCAAATAACTGCCTAGACATCACCTTCAATTCCTTGCTGTGCAATAGAGGTGAGACTATTTCCTTTCAAACACACTGGTTTGTGTCTATTAAGATCCTTGTATAGCTTTTTACTGTAGGCATTGTATAATTATTGTTTTATTAGGAATGACAGCAAAATTATAAAACTAATACCTATTAGATCTTTCCAGCAATAATTTATAAGCATTTGCTAAATGCAGAGAGAATAATTTATGTCTTTTTTTACATTACTGCAACCCAAGAGTCAGCTGGTTATACCAGCTGTGAATTTGAATGTCCTTTATATTTTTAATGCTTAAACATCCAATCAGTATTTGTTAACTTTACCAGATTCAATATTTGAATATGAATATAGTTGAAATACTTTGTATCTTGAAAGTTTTTCAGAGCTGAAAGCAAGAAATAATCTCACCCCTTAGCAGAGACATTGTAAAAATGCCTTTTTCTGTCCATCTCCTGCTGTTTGAGAAATAGGCCAATGAGATCACAGACAGTTAGTGCTTCTTCCTTCAGACCCTGTTGCCAAAAAGCTTCAGTCTACAGAAGAGAGAGTTTCTTCTGGCAGTGTGTAATCCTTGAATTTTGAACAAGCTTGACATTTATACTATATAATTAGGAGTAGCAGTTGTGTTGCCATGCTGCTTTTCCCATATGCCACAAAAATCCAGCATGAGAGACTGAAAGTTCATGACACCATGATACATTCAATAACCCACCTTCACTAAAATGTAATATTCCCTTCTCCTTTGTGTTAGACAGTTATCAATTTTCATTGCGGGGAACACTGCCAGATGGAGCAATGGAGGAGCTGGAGTGCAGAGGTGCGTGGGAGGGGAGCTGCTGCAGCGGGAGTTATCAGCTCACAAGGTGCAGCATGAGGACACAGATTGGGCACATGACCGCAAACCGCATTGGAAAAAGAAAAAACAAAGTCATTAAAAATAAATAAATAAATAAAGCCAGCCTACACTATAGTTCTTTTTTGGCTGTGCAGTCTTTCACTGAACCACAGGCCCCTTAAAGTGTTTGATTGAACAGAAAAGGGAAGCAAAGCTGCAGCTTTGACCTACACAGAGCAAAGACCTACAAACGTATCTGCTGCCTCAAGCAGCAGCTGGAACGAGACCAGTATCAATCAGAAATGAGAAGCAACGGAGATACAGGCCCCATGTAATTAAAAACCATCAGGAGGAAACATTTGAAAGAATCTACATGAAACCATGGGACCTCCAGACAACTTATCCAGTTGCTTACTCTATATAAGTAAGTGTATCAGAATGTATTTCTTTCATTTCCAAACTCTGCCGAGATTTGCTATGAGGATGGTTATACACAATAATAATATTCCAATGTCCAGTATTGCATCCAGAAATGCTAAACCATATGACAGATAACAACGTGCCTTGGAAAGAAGGTTCTTATGGGCAAGAAAATGGTGTTCACAAAGACGAGGAAAGCCTGGTTCCCTTCCTACCTTCAGTGCAGACATCCTGTGCCCAGCGAGACCTCCCCCAGTCCTGTCAGCCCGCACACTTGCACTGTGAAGGCAATACTGGGTATCTATTAAATAAAAGCTTTGTGGGGCATAAATCCTGGGGGAAGAGATAGAAATGCAAATTATCTTGTTCAAAAGGAGTCTCGGTTATTTTTTTAAAAAAGAATAAATTAAGTTCTAACAGGATCTTCAGTAATACAAAATGTTAAGGGAAATATATGTTTTAGAGCCTGTCTGTGCATAGAAAAATTGCTTTTTTCACATCTCTGAGTATTGATGCAATCACAGCACTATTGTAGACTAATTACAAGATGAGAAGGAAATTGAATTATACCAGTGCAATTTTGTTCAAATAATGCTTCACCAAGAATAACTGGGTTGGAGGAGAAGATTAAAAAATCATACCCAGGAAAGTCTTTTATGCCAGGAGAAAAACTGTGTGTAGACCAAACCCTCAGTGCATGGGACTTATGAATTCTCACCAGTGTTTATTTCACTTTTTTTTTTCTTTTAGAAAAATTAATGAAAGTAAATGCACATGAATGAAGGTCTTGGTCCTAAAAGCCACCCTCATCTTTGAGAAAGCCATCTTCATGTCTCACTGCTATATGAAGATACTATTAAAGGAGGAGAATTATTTTCATTAAATGGTATTATTTCATATACTGTCAGTATCAGGACTGGTACAAGATTGTGCCTCAATATTGCCTGCCTGCCATCTATCAGCATTCGGCAGCTTCAGTGCTGAAGCACATCCTTTGAGTCTGCTGATATCCCCAGGGACAAGGCAGCACAGCTAAATACATAAATAATTAAGGACACTGAAGTAGGGCCACTGAGCTTTCTGAGACTGATGTAGGGGTAACAGAAAAGTGACTGATATCTGATAAGTAATGGGATGTCTGATAAGTAATGCCCGTGCCTCACTCCTGTTTCTCCCTGCCACCAAAAATGGGGAAAAGGGAATATGGCTCTTTGTCTAATGGCTATTGTGTGATGCTCTGGTAGGAAGGAGCACTTAAAAGAAAAGAAAAGAAAATAAAAACACCTGTTAAATCTCTTATAGTGATTAGTGCTCAAAGGCTCACAGGGCAGAAGAAAAGAGGTTTGGGAAGTCTGCATTAGTCAACATCTAATTCAGAAAGGGGAGCTGGAAAAATCGATGAAATTATGGGTGGAATGAATAGCAGAAAAGAGAAAATAGACTACAGCAAGCAATCAGTGAGCCAGCAGTTGAAAAGCACATTATGCTACTTTCACCACAATGGTCTGAGGGGGGACTGACCACAGAAGTGCTGGAATGATCAGAAGGGGCTACAGTCCATCCACAAACAAAGTAAATGAGAAAGAAAATACAATTATTTCTCTCCTGGGCACCTGTAGAAAGCAAAGTAAAATAGAACAGAGGGGGAAAAATAAAAAAGATGCAGAATTGCCTGTGAAAGCCATGATGAACTCAGACTGTGAGTAGCCTCAGAGCGCACCTGCTGTGTGAATTGCTTGGGATTTTATTAAAACTTCAATTAATGTAAACAGCTGCAATAATGGAAGGAAAACTGGAAAATGATTATACACAGCCGAGGCACAGTTCAATAATCCCCTTCCCTTTCTCAAGCAAAAGCCTTATAAAAACTACAGGCTCTGCTTGGACAGGAAGAGCTGAGAGTGCAGCAAAGAGGAAGCTTTGTCACAGGATAAAGATCTTGGGATAAAAAACCCTGCAATCCCTAAAGCTCCAATAAAAACATAAGCTCCTCTTTGCCATCTCCACAAAATACATGCAAACAAATAATTTGAAACCTAACCTATCTTTACTCAGGACATGAGCACAAGAAGAGACCAATTAGACACATCAGACATCTGCCATCCTCTGTTGTCCAGCAGTAGAAGGTGATCAAAAGAAAAATCTGGGATGATTTCAAATAATCCATAAGATGTTTGGTGTTTTCGTTAGGTTTTTTTTTCAAAAAATATAAATGTTAGCTGTTGGCTGCAATGCCTAGTTATCAAAAAAAAAAAACAAAAACCAACAAATTGTCTTTCCAATTCATCATCTAAACAAATTAATTCAAGGCAGGGAAGCAATTAAAATGTAAAATTAAAACAGAAACAATATTCTTTGTGTTCACAGCCCCCAATGTGGTTTGGAGTTAAGTTCACATGGGTTTATGTTGGCATGATGAAAGGAAAAAGAAATTATAATTAAAAGTGTGTATCAAATCATAAAGCTCACACAACTGGGAACAGCATTGCTCAATTTATGTGTTGCTCCAAATCAAATATTCAATAGAAAACATGATCAGAAATCAGCCATGCCATAAAAATGCACGACATAAGTATTACTTTTACACCTCACTATGGCATCTGCCCCAATTCATTAGGTCCTTCAATTAAAAAAAACCCAAAAAAACCAAACAAACAACCACCCCCAACAAAACCCACTTTCATTATTATTTATAACTACATAAATGAAACTGGAGCTTAAACTCATTTTGTTGATTTAGAGGCAGAACAGGCTCATGAAGCTGTCTCCCCAGTACCTCCACTGGCAATCCTGCAGGCTTTTTTTGGAGAAAATCAGGATGAATTTCATACTGCTTGGCACTGGTAGCCTTTCCAGGGCCCATGAAGATAGGAGAGCTTATTTGCCAAACACATTTCAATTAAGAAGACAATTTGACATTCAGAAACTTTTACTGGGATTTATGTGCACCAAATTAATCTTATTGATGGGTGCCATATGGGCCCTTTGGTAACTTCCTGTGTTAATTAGGGTCACTCTTTTACAAAATTAGCTGGTTTTTACACATCTTAACACTTGCTCTTCCCAGCACACCAGGGTTATATATTTCTTCACCACTACTTCTAAGTCAGCAATATTGGAAGAAGAAAGAAGAATATTAAGAATATTTTAGGCCAACAATGTTACAAAATACTCTGAGTGCCATCCCATAGATGTTTTTAAATATTCTATAAACATACATGTGCATGCTTCTGCAATGACTGACCGAAACAATTAAAGATGTAATTTTGCATCTAAACTTTTCCCAAGATTAATTGTAAATTATTGAGCAGTAAATAAAAATATCAGCTGAGCCTAATTCTGAAGTTTTTGTTGCATTTTTACATCCAGGATCTTGGCTGCTCAATCACACATTTCAGTTGGATTGTAAACGTGCTTCATCTAGCCTGATGTTATCCAAAGAGAGCTGTGAGTAAATTGGAAAATGTTTTTTTCACATTTTTGAGAAATCCTGTGTAATCTGTAACTTTCCTGCACATGTGGAATTTATAAAGTGCTATGATAATTATTAGTGTATCTAAAATATAATGAGACAAAAAGAATTCAAAGAAAGTCAGAACTGGTGCAGGTGAAACCACCCTCTTAAACTTGGTAAACCTTTACAGGATGATCCAAAGTTATCCATTAGAAAACAGCTTCTGCAACAGTTCTGAGATGTGCCACAAAAGGAAAATGCTGCTGTATATTTTAGGGATGGATTATGCTAAGAAACCATTCAGTCTACTCCTTCTGTTGCTGTTATGTCAAATATGCCACTGTTAGCTCAAATTTATTGCAATTTCCTTCTGCTGAATCTCCAAAACAACTCAAGAATTAAATTCATACAGAAGCACTGAGCTCCAGCTCCTTAAGGGCACAGCCCTGCACACGTAACACTGCATAACAAAGGTCAGGGTACTCCCCATGATGAAGAAGCCCAAGAACCTCTGTCCCTGGTTTTCACAGCTCTTAAACTACAAAACTAACAGATCTGGAGGTTCACAATATCCTAGAGAACTGTAGAAAAGTTTTGTGAAGGTGAAGTCATCATTTTCTTACTCTCTTCTTCAAAGCAGAGGTCTTAATTCACACTATATAACAAAAATTGAAGTCAAAATTGTTTTTCTGTTTCAAAGTTATTTGTTTCTATTCAAGAATTTCTTATGGTTTTCCAACAGCTGTGATATATAATCATAAAAACCACAGTTCTTCATATCACAGATTAAATTAATGAGAAATAATATGATAAATACTTAGAAAATGAAGAAAATTTTTCTTTTTTCCTCTGACAAATGAAGAAAAAGGGGATATTCCAGAAGACAACATACCTGACATTAATGCGTAAGAACACATTATTTTACAAGGTGCGGACATGCCTGTAAAACTCATTTCTCCTAGACAGCTTCAGCTTCTAGACACAGCTGGACTTCCTACAGATCTGAAATCCATGCCCCAGTCCGTAGTTACGTTGAACCATTTGGAGATAAGGCCATTCCCATGCAAACGGTGTCTGCTACCCAATAGGAATAAAGTGAATGGCGTAGAAAAGAAAGGTGCCCAGGGAAGCAAATATTTAAATGGCGGGAATAAATATGTTTAATCAGTAAAAATTTAAAAATATGTTGCAACACTAAACATTTTGTCTCAGGGAACAGCCTGGTACATCCGGTGAGGGAGTGACAGGAGCCTTTCTCTCTTACCTGGCTTCTTGGCTAGGGTTCCTTCCTTTGATGCAGCTGTTGATGCCACTTTTAGCAAGAACTGAACAGAAATATGTGGGTGTTAGTGTATTCCAAAGCGAGTCAGATGCCTAAAGGCTTTGCCAAATGGCTCTCCCAGGACTAAGCTGTACTTGTTGACTAACAAACACTGACCTACAGCTGTAGTACCTCAAATAAAGGGAACCACTTGTTAGTGCTGGGACAGTTCTCACTGGATGAGGATGAATGAAAACAAGAACAAGATTTGTTGTTTTGCTGCACCTGTGGTTTTGTTGGAGACCTAAGAACAGGACATCCCGGTTTTGCTGTCTATGGCAATGCTTAATTGAAGTAATTAATCATTAGTCACTTCTCTTAAAAGTTTGAAGAGGTCTGTCATGCTCCCTCTGACTCATAATTTGCATATAAACATCACATCTCGAAACTCCACTGCACTTCCTCTAGAGCTCACTTCACAGGTTCTTGGCTAGAAAAGAGCTGAATTTACCAATTGATTGTAATCAACAACAAGGACAATGATGATGAATCCAGGAAAAATTCCAGAATAGCAGCAACAATTAAAAGGACAAGTGGACATTATGCAGTTTGGATAATTCTTGACCCTGTGCTTGGCTGTGAAATTGCTTTTAACATCTTTGAGATCAAGCACCATACACCTATTCAGCATAATTGTTGCTAATTTCTTACCGATGATTAGTCTGTCATTTCATGTGCAATACAACCTGACAAGAGAACTTTGGACTTCCAAAGAATTTCTCTGCAGTTTTTATCTGTTCCCATTTCCTCTGAACAGCAGCGGGAGCATTGTATTTCCTGCTGTCATCACATTGGATTGGTTAAATAGTGGTTCATCTGCAGCAGCAGTGGAATAAAATATCAATTCTCTGAACCTCCATGTTGTTGTCATGAAAGATTTTCATTATGATAAATCTTTTCAAAATTACATATCTGGCCAGTAAGACACAAGCAGCTTTCATGTGGCATAAAACTTTATTCTTGATTTATTTTCTGGTTTTAAGGTGTTTTCTTCAGTATTTTCTGCATCAAAGAGATACAAAGAGAAAGTAGGCATTTTTCTTTGTTCACTGTTACTCACATTGCCTGCTTCTTTCCTCTTCTTTTCCTTCTGATTGGCACTGGCAAAAGCATTACAAAAACTTGGTATTGTAGTCACTTCTTCAGTGCTTCAAATGCCTTCACATACCTAAACAATATGCCTGAACATTATGCATTGCTTCTAAAGTCCAGGGTTCATAAAGAGATGCAAAAAAAAAAAGAAAGGAAAATAAAACTACAACTATTTAAGAAACCCCTGCAACCGATGCAAATGTGAGCTCATCAAGAAATGTAGAATAAAGACTGCAGTCTCCCAAAGTATTAATGCTATGGCAGTAGAACTACTTCAGGATTGTGTTTGCATCCCTCTGTCACTCCTGATTTTTATTTGCTAAATTAAAAAGGTGCATTGGGCTTTTGGATACAATATACCTGTACATATATTTTGGATAAAATATATCTTTAGGATACACGGATACCTGTGTAATTTGTGCACAATAAGGCACCATGGCCCAGCTGTTCAGAAAAACAGGAGGCTGAGGGAATACTTGGTTAGCATTTACAGTCCTTTCCCAGCAGATAAAACTTTGGGCAAGTCAAATGGTGTCAGAATTTTGAATTGACTTCACTTAATTTGATATGTATTCAGCTAATGTTTTGTTTGATTTTCTGTGACATTAAAGTTTCAGATGAAATCTGAGGTGCCCAAACCTGGAGTCCAGTCAGCACAAACAGCACTGCAGTCACTAGAGAGAGACAGCAGCTTGTGCAGAGGGTGGCACATATCACGGAGAAGTGGACCTGTCTCCTTAGACTGCTTCTGTGCAGCTCCTGATTGCAGAGGAGATCCAGCACGACTCAATTCCTGGCACTGACACCTCAGCTAAATTGCTGGTAGCAGGTAGGGTGAACAGGAGTGTAAATGTCATTACCTCTGAAGTCCCAATCTCAGAGGGACTCAGCTTTTATTTAACGGGAGTGGGAAAATCTTTTTAGAAGAGCTAAGCACAATACAAAAAATAAAAATCTGCCAGTGCACCACTGTAAGTACAGGCAATCTATCCAATTGTCTCTGTCCCAAACACCGTTCAATCTTTCTTTGACGAATCCAGATAGAGAAAATTAAATATCTATCTCAGGAAGCCAATAGAAGTGTTGCAATTATCTTCAATTAATTCAGAATTCAGTTTAAGAAACCAAAGTATGAGACGAAAACCAAGTTAAATAATTAGGTTTTGAGAAACACTTTCAAACAAGAGGCAATGTTGGACAGGGCTTTAAGCAACCTGGTCTAGTGGAAGTGTCCCTGGCCATGGCAGGGGAGTTGGAAGGGATGATCTTTGAGGTCACTTCCAACCAAACCGTTCTGTGGTTCTGTGCTTGACTTACAAAATGAAAGGCTGCTCCAAGCCCAGGATATATATTAAAAGAGGCACTGAGGTATGAAACAGAAGACAGAATGATAAAGTGAGAGCATATGTGAACAGATGGAGCACTGGCAGAAAAGAGGAGCAAGGGTTTGAAGGGTTTGAAGTGAAGGGATCACTCCAGACTGACACTCAAATACTAAGATCAGAAACTGGCTTCTTATAACGTAAATTCTGCCTTGGTTACCAGAAAAGAAAAAAAAGAAAAAAAAATGAGGTTGATTTAATTATCACAATCTAGAATCAAGTCAAACTTTTTAATCCAAATTTGCCAAAATTTGTATCCAGTGTAGAATGACCAATGCACACGGCACTGGTTGAATAACAGATTGTGAGGTCAGGTCTGAGTCCATTGCTTACTTTATTACCTAATCTCCTAAAAACAGCTAAATAGCAAGACCAGTTTCTCTTAGGAAGCATATATCACATTATGTGTTCTCATATTTGAATCATGCAGAAAATAATGTGGGAGTACATTTTTATTGGTATCACTGCAGACCCAGCTCGGGTTTCACAGGATTTTCCTAGAGCAGCATTTCAGTTGCACTAGCATTGATTAACCTGGTATTAACTCGGTGTTTACCTGGCATTAAATGAGAATTCTCACATGCTTCATTTAAAGATCACAGCATTTAAATTTTCATATGGCTGAACTCTTCTTGCCTTTGTAAACATTAGAAATCATGTGTCATCTCTTGCTTTAGCGACAGTCAACACTGCAAAGTCAATGGAGCAATGTCAAATTATATCGGGTATGAAGCTGGCCAATGTTCAAAAGTAATTTAAAATTTCTAAGCTGTCACAGAGCAGGCAATAGTTGTGCAGCTGAAAGCATTACCACAAAAAACACCAGCAGTAGGAGAAAAATAATTAACTTCACCTGCTTATTCCAGATCTAAAGAAGTGCACTTAATGGCTGGGGATGGTAAGAAGAACTTTAAAATTCAAGGTGTTCTTCTTCAAACAGTCATGGAAAAATAATTTAACTCTGCTTTTTTCTTCTTTTTTTTTTTTAAATAAAAATTTCTGCCTTAATGGGCTGTTCTAAAATTAGTACCTTGAAAGGCTTCTAGAAAGTGGTAGCAGATCACCAGTATTTGTTATCAGAGAGCCTTATTGTGGATATATTCAGAATTATCATACAGCTTCAATTTTAATTTAAAAATTCCAGAAGGAAAGGCTATGCCATATTACTACCAAAGGCTAATATGGTTTTTTTTCAACTGAGTGAAATCTGTGTTATGCTGATATCATGACATTAGAGTCAGGCCCAATGCTTTAAAGGTTTTTAAGAAGCTTTTTAAATATTGTCATTAAAGCACATTGGGGTTTTTATGGTGAATTTCATTCCCTGCACAGGTTCAGAACCACACCTGAGCTCCTCAAGCCCTTCATTTTTGTGTGGAATCAACCCCTCCCTTTGGGGCTAAAGCAGTAGCATCGTAACATGAAATTTCCTCTCATGTTATTTTTGGTAGCCAGACACTGAACAAGAGAACCAAACACTGTTTTCATTTGCTGTAATTTTCTAAGCTACACAGAGGCACGAAGTTAACCAAAGTGCAGCTGATGGCATGGAATCCTCTTGATATTTCAAGCGTTTTAAACTGTTAAGAGGGACCACGATTTTCAGCAAAAGCAAAACCTCCACAGAGAAACAGTCTCAGCATCTGAGAAACCGACACTTTCACTGTGTCCTCCTCCCTCTCATCCATTCCTCAGCCAGTGCTGGATGTCTGCACAGCAATGCTTCCCCTGAGGGTTTTACAGCCACTTTTTGGCACAGGGTGCCAATCAGCACCCAGCAATGCCCCTGCCCATCTTCCCAGCAGTTTCAAATAATGCACTTGTGTAACATGTTGATCTGTAGCCTGTGCCGAGGCTCAATACACTTTGCTCCTGTTTGCATTTTCTTTCAGCTGTTACTCACTGTACTCAACTGGGAATCAAAGCACAGTCACAAAGGCACGGTGACAGCCAGCTTTGCCCCTTTTTCCTCTTGATCTTCCCTTTACCAGTCCCTCTGCTGCATGGCAGAATCATTCACGGAAGCAAACCAGAAAATCTGGACAAAGATGTTCCTACAACCTGCTCCAGACACAGCTCAGCTTGTCTTGTCCAGATACACCTCAAACACACAGACTCAGAATGCCTGTGCAAACAGTCAAAAAGCAGAGGATCCACCTGTTCCTAAAGCAAGTTCCTGTGCGAACCCCACCAGACAATGCCCCAAGAAAATTTTCTAGTTTGGCCCTGCTTCGAGTGGGGATTGGACCAGTTGCCCTCCAGAGGTCCTTTCTATTTTAGAAAGTCATTTCCAAACTGTTTTCCTATGATCCTCTGATATGATCTCCCTTCAACACAAGCTGTTTGCTGTTGACTTTCCTTCGTGTATCCTTTCAATAAAGAAACCCTGAAGCAGACCTGAGGCAGTTGGCGTGTACCCAGAAGACACAAATCCTCAGCTGGAGCAGCCATCAGGAGACTTTTCAACATCTCTTCAAAGTACAGGGGAGAAGCAAGCTTTTGGAAACCATGTTTTCAGGGCACCTATTCATTGTAATAATTGAAGGTGTCACAGATAATGAATTACTGGTTCTTGCTACTGGCCTAATAATCCTTTTTATCTCTGGGCTTGCATTCAGCAACTCTAACATGTTGATTCAATGCGGCAACATACTGAAGAAAAAAAAAAAAGCTGTGTTGATGCAATGCAAAAACAATCTATTCATCATCCTGACACCCAACAAATAACTTTTCCTCTTTAATCTGGAAGTTATGGCTGTTCCACGTGTTGCTAAATCATGCTATTGCTATTCTAGACAGGTCTTACTGTTCAGCTTTAGATTTTGGAGATTTTTTTCTTTTCTACCAGTACATATTTCCAGCTTTCTCCTTTCATGTGCTTTTGTAACATGTCCTTTACAGGGCAACATGAGCCAGATGAGCTATTTACAGCATATAGCTCACACATTTGTTATTATCTACAGCTCACATGAACAGTACCAGACAGTCCACAAAAGTGCTCTCCCCAAAGACTAGCCAGGATAAAACCGGCACGACCTAAACAGACTATCAAGTCAGAGCTGGAAATCCTGCTGGGATAAGAAACCAGTACTTAGAGATTTCTACAGACTGCCTTTCATCTGACTGCTGGCTCTCCTCATCAATACCAGTGAGGTGTTACATTGATTGAAGCGCTTCACAATTTTCCTTTCATGCAAACAATCCATGTGCAGATTTTTTATTAACTACTAACTTGCTGCTTTTTTGAGATAGGAAAATAATTACTTCTAGGAAGATAAATCAGACCACAGATTCCCTGCTAAGCGCTTGCCATATCATTTCACTAAACATTCGCTGGTTTTGCTTATTGCAGCTGTACAGCTTTTGTAGGATCTAATTCACACACCGTACTCAACAAACCCCAAATATTTCCCATGGGGCATTCAGCTTGCTGACCTGAACTACAACACAGTTCCATCCCTCATTATCAGGTTCCTTCACCCATGGAAGAAAAGACCAAGGCAAACATCCAGCATACTCACGTGAACCTGAAGTTCATGTTCACAACTCCAGTTTAGAGTCATATCCTTTTTACCAGAGTTAAATACAATTTCCAAGTCTGTTCCCTGGAACGACCACAGGTTAGTTACCATTTGAAAAATCAATATTTGCCAAGAGTTGCCAGTGCAACAGTGTGAGAATATGAACATCACCAAAGATATTCAATTGGCTTCTAATTAGAAATGTGATATAATGTTTTACCACCCTTTTTTGTTTCCTTTTTAAAACATCCATATGTTTGACATTTTGTTTATAGGAATATTAACAAAAATGAACAGAAATGAATTCTGGGTCCATGGCTGAGATACATAAGGAGACAAAATTTTTTTGTTTCAATTGTAAGGCATTTTTAAAGCTCCATTTGTCAAATCAAACCAGTAATGTACATTCATAATATAACCTGTCACAAACTTAATTTTTAATAATGAATACTAAGTATTTGACTAAAGGATTTAGGAGAAAAGAAAGGACTTTTCCTAGAAAAATGATATAAAAAATTTTAAAAATAAAAAGGGCTATCTGTATTTTTACAAGGAATTATTTCTGTTCCTCACCACCGTATCCACACACTCTCCCTTCCTCCAAAGGAGACCTAACTGCAAAAATTATTGCAGAAGGAAACAAAATATTTAACTAGAGAAACATTGTCAAATGGAAGATCCAGAAGAACTAACATTCTAATATTTCTTTTTACTAATCTCCCTCGCAGATTTATCTTTTAAGTTGCACATTGTGTCACTGTTACAACATAATCTTTTGCGTCATGGAGAAGCCAGGTATATCATAGATACCTCTGGTCAGAACACATCAAGAGCAATTCAATGGAGCTTGAAATCTCAGATATCATCTTTCTTATCATCTTAGAAAAGATGATATAATCTAAGAAAGGACAACCATAATTCCCATGATGCACTGTAGCAGAATTTTTAATTAAATGTCTTATTATCAGCCAAATATTGGCCTCTTGAACCATTTCTATTTTTGAAGGAAAATGATAAACCCAAGTGAGATACTTGTGAAAACAATTTTTGTCCAAACCCAATATTTTTTCTACAAAATAACAATATAGACTATAAAAAATAGTACACTCAGACTGACTATTATAAGTAAATGGAAGTAAGAACAAATTGCTACATTGGTTAGGGAAATTATTTGCATGTTTAACTTTGCCATTGAAGTCCTAAACTGTTTCTATTTCTCTTGTCAAGGCTGCATTTCATGGCAGCACACTTCCCCAGCAGCACAGTGTCAGAGAAAAACTGTGTGAACAAAAAAAGTGAGTGGCACAAAGGCTGACTATTTAGGTAAATATTGCTTAGAAGCCTTTGAAATATAGAAGCAAGATAAAGCAGGAAACATTTTAAAATAGAAGTCACCTTCTTGGTAAAGATCTTTTACTCGCACTCTCTCATGCAATTTCATTGATTTCTGTGGGATTAACTGCATACATCTGGTTTGCAAGAACCTCTGGCAGACAACCTATGAAAAAAATCAAAATAGCTGCCTGAACTGCAGTTTTGCATTCAAAACAACTTATGTCTCTGCTTGCCATCTGCCATAATTATTATTGTTTCTTCTGAATGTTCATTGCATTTGAAATGTATTTGAACAACACTGGTCTTACGAGTTATAAAATAGTCTTTATAATGGGTTTACCAAATTATTGACTCAAAGCTTTTTCATATGTCAGCCACAAAAAACAGCACATTCCATAAATAACTCATTTTGCAGAGGACTGGGGGGGGAGGTGGAGTAACTAGAAAAAATGCTTTTTCTTTCTTCTTTTACATGACTTACCCACCTCATTTCTCTTAGCTGTATTGTCTGTAGTTGATTCAAAACTATGAAGTTCCTATGCAGGGAGAAAATATCTGCACAGTGTTAATTCTCATATCTCAAGTACTACAGTGAGTAAATTTTTGATGCTCAAGTTCCCAGAGTTCTGGGATTGTATCAAAAATTTAACAATCTTTGAGATAAATGGAGAGAGTGGAGAGGCTTGAGAATAAGCCTCGCACATTTCCTCGTGTTTCAGAGAGCGGAATGCTTTTTGGAAAAGAATTGATGATTTTTACTGACCCTGGAGGGCTTTTTAAGTCCATCCTGACAGTTTTTTTATTACAGGAGCTTGATTAGCAGTTCTTCATACAAAAGCAGTCAGCTATTTAATAGGGTGCAGGGAGGGTCTCTAATGCAGGTCAGAGCCCAGCTCTCACAGTATTATGTCCTGGAGAGGCACTTATTCCATTCCAGACAAAGGAATGAAATTCTCTGCATCACAGAACCTTCTGCTGAAGCAACAGCCTCTCCTTGACTGCTTTGTAATGGACTTTGGAAAGTGATTCTTCCTGGGCCGGGACACAGGGCAGGCATAAAGTGCTGCCCACTTCCATTAGCAGCCCACGGGGTCTGCGAGAACCGCCTCGGGCAGGAGCAGCCAGCACAAAACCCTTCAGGTGATGGAAAGTGCATCGGCTTTTCAAAAGCTTTAGGAAGCAGGAGGCCAGGAAGGGCTGCCCAAGTTATTGAAAACCCCACTGTAAATCATGTCTACCTGCAGCCCACCCAGCAAACATCCGTCACCAGCGCTGGAGAGTTTCCTGCAGTGCTGCTTCCCCTGCTGCCTTCGCTCTCCATTCTGGTGAGCTGGCACCCCCAACACGTTCCAGAGGACATGGCAGCCTGGGCCTGGGCTGTCAGCTCGGAGTGCCCCCAGATGCCTCAGCAGGTGGAGTTCAGCGAGGCCCAGCTCTAATGAAACCCTGTGTTTTCAACAACAGATGTTTTCAGTTTTTCCATGATCAATACCTTTAGACTGTGCACCCGAAACTATGGTTGGTGATTTCAGCATACATGAAACAATTTGCATAGAAGCCTGCACATCATAAAAGCACTGAATGATTTGTGTTGGAAAGGACCTTAAAGATCATTTAATTCCATCCCTGCCTTCCCTGGGCAGGACACCTCCCGCTAGACCCGGTTGCTCAAGGCTCCATCCAGCCTGGCCTTGAACACTGCCAGGGCAGCATATGCTTCTGAAAATCACCAGCATTTCACTAATAAGGCAGCTGTAACTATATGTCAGAATAAAGTAAACTTTAAGTGGAAGGGGGCTTTCTTCTACTTTCATATGTATAACTTACTAATAATAATGCTAACAGTAATAGTACTTACTAATAAGAAACATTAGCAGCTAGGATTCAAATATTTTACCATCAAAGTAATTCGGGAGTATTGGTTTTCAGAGATTTAAACTCTGTTAAAATGGCTTAACCATTTCACTGTAACCAATAATAGAGAAAACAGGAAGTTTGTTTCACTTGTACAAAGATATTTACATAATTATTACTTAATAAAAATTCTGCAACCAAATGTGTGGATTTGTTCTTATGCATTTAATACTACCATGGGTCTTTAAAGAAATTTCAAAAAAGCAATTTTTGTGAAAAACTTTGCCTCAAGGACCATGTAGTCCTAATCAACCAGCTTAATTCTATGCCTTTTATATCTAAAGATGGAGATTAGATATTGAAGTATCAGAATCTAACCATATGAAATTAGGTGCTTCCATCCACTTTGAGATGTGTGGCATTTTCACAGACAAAGATTAGGACCAGATAAAATCACTGGATTAAAAATTTAGAAATGCGGAAAATGTGATGGAATAATTTAATTTACTATTTTTCTCTCACTAGCGGTTTGTCTACTTTTATGTTTTGAGGCAAATTAGCAATAAGAGATTATGAAATTCTGCATATTGTGACAACTATATTTCTAAGGACCTGCTTGAGTTCAAGCTTGGAATCTCCTGAAAAGAAAAAAATTATGTACCATAAAAATACCTAAAGTTATATTTTTACCAACAGAATCTTGGTGCTTGGTGCAAGTTACTTACATTAAAAGCATTTTTTAGTTTGAATAGTAAAACAAGATTTTTGCCATTTTCCAAAACTTCAGACAACTCTTTTTTTTTGCTCCCTATAGTTAGGTTTGGTTCTGGAAGCTGATTCTTTCATATTTGTGATACAGAAGTCTTCTGAAATCAAGAAATAATAGGGGTTGGTTTCACATAACTGGGAAAATGGCTGAACACCTCTAGGAAAGGTTGGCCTGATCCCCACTCCTTCCTTCCAACTTTTCCATGCAAGGCATAGGAGGTGAAGGAGATGCCAAGCAGCTGACAATCACCATGTGTTGCACCCTTGAAGTGACACTGCTTGTCCTTATACACTGAAACAAGGATAGTTTCTTGCTGAAGGTGATTTCCAGAGTGCCTACTGATTAATTAATTTCTGTACTACCTCAGGTGCTGACAAGGAAAGAGCCTTTCTTTTTTTCCCCGATGTGGGTTGCACAGAGCCTATTAACATCTTTGTTTCTTTCTTCTCAGACTTTTGTTGTGGTACTTTCTAAAAAATTAAATAAACTTCAAATTTAATTTAAAAATAGCAATCCAAATCACTTGCAGCAAATTCAGTGGCAGTGACAAATGTAGCACACAGTCTTGAGCATAATTATCCAACTTTGTATACTTAACCTAATGGGGTTTTTTGCTACTGAGATGTCATTGAAAAATGTCCTTTTAAACCTTGCATCTAATATATTATATAATAAATTTATTACTGTTCTATGATTTTATTTCATTTATATCCTCTAGTTCTAAACAACAGAAGAGTAATATGCTGAGGGAAAAAAAAACAACTACGTATCAATTTGTCCAGTGGCTTTTACTACAGAATTTCTTAATTTAGTTTGGGACGGATGTGACCTAAAAGTTAATTCTTGGCAAATTGTTAATTGTTGTGACCTAACAGGCTGCACAGGTTATACACACAAAAAATTCATCACTACTCTAACTCTACTGGACCTTAAATACAAGAAGACATCTGTAAAAAATGAGAAATCTATCTAAATTTCCCACACACTCAAGACTAAATTGTGATATTCTATAACCCAATCTTTGGTGATTATCGCATCAAGCTTTTCTCCATCAAGAGAAGAGCAAGTCTCCATCATGTTCTTCCTAAAAGAGCAGGGGAAACAGCATGCTCTCTTCTCAGACTCTGTCTTGGTAAAATCCCTGATAACTTTTGTCATTACACACAAAAGTAATTTCAGGTGGCTGCTTTCCATTTGCTCAGAAATATCATAAACACTTGTCCCACACCCCACCTGCCCCATCAATTCTTATTTACTGTATCAACAGTCCTTAACTGTGGGCCACTTTAAGGGACTTTGTCCAGGGTAAAACACACCAGTCAGCTTGCACAGCCAGCCAGCGCAGGTTACAGAAGAGCAAAGTACCATGGCACATCCCACAGCAAGGAAGCCAGTGGCCAAAATGTAGCATCTGACCTCATTATGATGTGGTTTTTTTACACATTGCAAAGAGAGCAGAGTGCTGCAGAAATCAGAACCCAAAAGGGAATGCCAACACAGTGTCTGAGCTAATGCTGCAATTACAGCAAAGCCAAGACCTGGAAAAAGATTTTTTTGTTCTTCTTGATCACAGCTAATGACTGAGCAGCCATGATCTGTCTAAAAGATAATAAGGTTCTTGAAGGGCAAAGCAGAATAAACAGCACAACTGTTACTGTTTAGCCTGGAGAAGAAAATGCTCAGGGTAGACCTTACCAGTGTGTATATAAATACCTGAAGAGAGGGTGCAAGCAGAGAGAAAGAGGCTCTTTCCGGTGGTGCCTGGTTAAGGACAGGAGGCCATGGGCACAAGGCTAAACACAGGAGGCTCCCTGTGAACCTTAGGAAGCACTCTAGTCCTGTGGGGGTGACCAAGCACTAGCACAGGTTGCCCAGAAAGGTTGCAGTCGCCCTCCTTGGCAATACTGAAAAGCCATCTGGAATGGGCAACTGTGCTATGGGTGGCCTTGCTTCAGGAGAAGACTGGTCAAGATGACCTCCAGAGGTGCTTTCCACCCAAAACCTTTCTGTGATACCATGATAAATGTTAATAAAACATGCCAATATAAACTCCTAATACAAACTATTTTACTGATTGGAATGCTAAAACTTTTTGTCAGTTCTACTTCTGTTTGTTTGGGATTTCTGTCTTGTTCAGATATTAGATTGCTCATGCAATCTGAGCAGATTCAACACGTAATGTCTTCAGTACAGTAGAGATATTGCCCTCTCTTCCCTAATACAGGAAATCCTGATGAATTGTCACCTCCAAGGAAAGGAGCAGTTCACCCAAGCTGTCCCTTGGAATTACACCAGACTCTCTGGTTGGAACAACAGCCAACCCATGCTAACTCTGGACCTCAAAGCACTCCCCAGTCTAAGAGTTCATTAATTCTCTTACCACTCTCCTGTGCCATATCTGAGTATTGAAAAAAGGTAAACCACAATCAACTGCAATAGGCATGCCTACTAACCCTCATGCTGTCAGAAAGAAATACAAATTAATACATTAATAAGCACACTCAAACCTAAAGAGAAGCTTTTACAAGTAGCTGACACCCATTTCCTGTGAGTACAAAATGCCCAAAGTTGTATTTTTGTGCAAGGTGTAATCAATCATTACCATTTATTCCTCACTTTATCCAGGAAGGTCACCAGTTTCTCAGAGATGAAAATATTACCTCATCAAAATTCTCGTTTTGAAACTTAGCAAGACCCTGCTGAGAATGAGGTTCTATTCCATCCATCACAAATGATTCACAGGCTATCACAAAATCACGCTACATGGGCTCTCATATCCAGCAATTTCCTAGTCCTTGAGTGTGTTTCTGCCATGCAGTTTGTGCTGTGATGATGTTTTCAACAGTGTGCTTGTGCATTCTTCAAGATGATTGGCATTGCAAATGCCCAGTTCCTTTCTGCTCGCCCAAGAAGATAGATCATTTCAAGGAGCATCATTTTCACAACAGTAAGTCAACTTACTTAATTTTAAATTCAAATGAATTGCTAAAAGGAATTACTTTCAAGGAGCTGGAGGTTCAGTCTCTTTCCTAAAAACAGAACTCTCCTCCCATCTAAAACAGAGCTCCTTTGTTTCCCCTTCCACGAGCATGACAGTCAAACCATGACACTGTCCATCACATCCCACAGTAAGCACATTATGACACAAATACTGCCAAGGGCCACGTCTCCTTAAGAAATGTAGAGTTTACTCTTGCAAGTGAGCCTTCCCTGTTATGCTTTTGAGGAGTTTGTCCTAAAGACAAAACAGTAAAAGGGACACAGGGAGAAACTAATATTCCCTTCTTGGCTATGCCCAGCATTGCTACTACTCATGATGAAAGATTTTGGGAAGATGTTTTACCCATATTTCTCATAAACATCTCTTAACCTCTACCAGAATGTTCCTCAGTGGCTGTAGGAACACCTACAATCCAGAAGGCAGCAGAGATCCGTACCTGCAGCTACAGAAGTTGTTTTAAGTAACACTTGCCATTTCTTATGGTGAGAGGTGAGAGCATTTCTTGAGTAAACACATGGGAAGGGAAGACAAAGCCCCTTCCAGCTGGCATCACCACCTCTGAAAGCTCTCAACAGAAGGAAGCAGCTCAAGACACTCTGATTTCTGCATAAGGTGAAAAATTAGGTGAGCTTCTTCAGAGAAGCTGTCTCTTCATAAGGAGGACTACGTGAGCAACTGCTGAGGTAAAAGCACAAAGAGAACATTCACCCTCTGTAACACGCTTAGAATGGCAGCTGCATATCCAAACACTGAGATACTGCTTTGAAATACAAAATACAAAAAAATACAAATCTGAATATGATCCAAATACAAGGAAAATTCACTTGAATGATAATCTCTGGATTTTTTTAAAAATTTTGGAAGAAACATGAGCTCACAGAGAGTAAACATCTGGCTCAATTTTTTGTTCCTACAGGAAGTAACAAATTAGAGAGCTTCAATTTAATACATTGTGATTGTTTGCTTTTATAGAAATATGAGGACATGTTCCAGACTTTTAGCTACTCGTGTCAAAAGGAACTTAAGACACAAATTTCAACAGCCTCATTTCTGCTATGGTCTGGAAATGATGGATGAAAAATAATCAAATCCCAGAAAGGTGTCAGCTACTAATAGGCAACAATTCTGAAGGCAGGACATTTTATAATGGAGATTCCACTTTTTTTTTCCTCAATAATTAAAAATCTACTTTGTTTTTTGATTTAATAAGCTACTTCAAGGTAACTTGCTAGAATATGAGTGCAATAAAATACAGCTCTAATAAAGCAAATAAACCCAGAGCAAAAGTTAAATCCAGAACAAAAACTGCCATTACTATAAGTATCTAACCAGAAATAGACCACAATCCAGATGGGAAAGTCAGCCAACAAATCCTTTTTCTGATCTTCAGCTGACGAATAGGAACCAACACTGAAATCAAAAAAGATGCATTGATTTACAGCTGCTGAGAGTCAGCTGTGGATCTGAGATGACAGACAAGTCTGATGGTGTAAAATGGAGTCAGAGCTCAGTGCTGACAAATCTACAGAGACAGGAGTTGCTTTAAGCAACAAAACCCAGATTGATTCTACCTAATCTGTGGCAAAGGATCTAGGGCTTGGATCATTTAAAACTGGACCCGGACATTACCTACTGAAACATGGTAGCCACTTATTCTTGCCTTTTTTTAACTAGGTTTTTTGTTTGTTTGTTTGTTTATAAAAGTATTATTTTAAGGAGAAGTATTTTTAGTGGAATATCATGAGTATGGATACATTACTGAGGGTTCTAGAGAAGCCCTATTCCCAGGTAATAGCTCAGAGTGAGTCATGGAATCATAGAATATGCTGAGTTGGAAGGGATCCATCAAGATCATCAAATCCATCTCCTGGCCCTGCACAGCATCATCCCCAAGAGTCACACCAGGGAAGTCCCTTGAATCTACTTGTCCTTGATAAGTGCCTTATGGATACAAGGAAACACGTACTCCTGTTCCCTGCTGTAATCACTGGAAGTTTTGCCTTTATCAAGGGTTACTTGAAGTTTTGCTTTGATCAAGCTGTGTGGGAGACTCTTGTACATGCATTAAATGCACATTCAAACTCAGAATACAAGCAGACCAAAGGCAGGTGACTGTGTGGGAGTGCTCTTGCACATCTTTCTCTGACAGGTGATTATTTCCAGCAACTCTCTTCTGTTTTTCACATCCAGACCAGAAACCATCCTTAATGCCTGTGGCTTGGTATTTTAAGGATTTCATTGAATTAATAGAAAAACGGGCACATGGGGAAAATGTGACCTGGCATAAGGACAATTTCTAGTTCCCCTGCTACCAAATGAAGTAATGTAAAGTTCAAACAAAACAGCCACTGCCTCATGGTGGCTCGGGCTGCAGGAACAACTCAGCTGTTGATGCAGCAGATACTGAACCATTGCTAGTAGTCCAAAATATTTAGTAGAACAGGCATTACAGTCAAATTACTTTCATATGCTGCATTTTAAATTGTGGTGGTTCAGCAGAAGTATTCAGACAGTAAATACACTCTCTGAAACAAACTACCTAGGCCATCCCAGGCTAAGCTGTGCCTGCTAATGGAGAAGAATCCTAAAGCATGCACTGAAGATCTCTAGATAAAGCTGCACTAGTCTGAAATGTCCTGATAAGCTTGCTGGCAGGGAAGATGCTATAAGGCACAATTCCACTGAGTTACAGAATCACTGATGGCAAAGCCACTAAACAGAAAAATGAGAAATACATATATTTAAAGATGTTTGGTTGTCTATTTTTATTTTCTGTTCTCTCCTGGTATGTGAGGTCATTACCTTCAGGAGTAACACCTACAGAATAAAAAAATCATAGGTCACAGTAATGTCTGGACAGAAACAAGGATATGGTTAACATAATCCAATAACTCCTGAAAGCACAATATGCAATAGATCTCTATGAAAAAATACAGCAGTTAGAGTTTTCCATAAAGGATGCTCTTCAATATAACCCCAACCAAATATTAATCTACTTTTCATTTGGTATTAAGTTCTCTGTTCAGTCATTTTTTAAACCCTGCCTATTAAACTAACCAATTCTCCTAAGGCTGGCTGTTTCATTTTTATAAGATCAACAAGATTTTAAGTATTCCTGGGAGCTGCTTTCAGGAGTTAGTTATAGGGTGAGGAAACAGGAACATGCAGGCATGTGGCCTTCAGACTCCGGCACAAAGAAGTTTTCACTTATGATCAAAAAGAAAGTTGAAGCTTTGGTATCCCTGGACTTGCAAAGAAAATAATAAATAAAACCAAAAAAAAAAAAAAAAATCCACCCAAAAATGCAGATAACCCATTTGTTCAGTCAGGCATTCCATTTTCTTTCATGAGATGTCAACAAATAATGAACATCTGGTAAGCTGGGAATTCAGTGAGCTCATCCTACTCATTAATTTCACAAGTGGTGTTCCACTAGCACGCAGAGAGATGAGTGGGTCAGGGAATAGGACCAGTTGCTACTTTTTCCACAGAACGAAATAACAGAAAAATGGCAACATTTTGAGAGAATTATACTGTACCTCTGAGGATACCTCTTTCAAAGCCATTTCAGTTGCTCTGGTAGGGAGCTTGGCGTGCTGCTGTTCAGACTTCACTGACATCAGACCAGCAGCTCTCCTCTTCATTCGTGTGTTGAAGAATTACCTGTTCCCATTTTAACATGGATTCTGTCACAAGCACTCATCACAACCCCTTGTAGACTGTGAGCTCTGTGGTGTTAACTCTGCCTGCCTTCAGACTGCAATTCATGCTGGCTCCTCAGATGCCCCTCTCATTCCGTGGGATATGATTGCCCAGGCTGCTTCACCCATCCTTTAGATTCCATTTTTTAAAGAAACTCCTGGAGGGAACAGGGACCAAAGCATGTTTGTAGTAAACTTTACAGCCTTCATGTGTTACAAAACTACTGTTGAAGAAGAAAGGACTTAAGCCAAATCAAAGTGCTTTTAAAACAACACAATTGAAAAAAAGAATACGCATCTCTGCTTGCAAATACTCCATTCAACAATCCTATCCAAAATTACAATTCTGATTAAAAGGCAGAATGGCAAACTTCTTGAACCATGTTTCAGATTATAAAGCCAAATCCTCTGCGAGATATTGAAATCCTGTATGGACAGTAAAGCACTAATGGGAAACAGTTATTTTCCACACTAATAGCTTTAATAGCTCACCGTGCAAGGAGCATTAAAACACCTAAACGAAACTTTTCAGAAATTACACAAAGAAATGCAGAGCCACTGAAGCAGAACTCTCTAAGAGACAGCGCCACCAATTAGTCTGTGCTGTGTATTTCAGGTGAGCAAACCAATTCCAGTAGGGCTAGACCACATGCTTAATTCTTAGGCTGGTGGCATTTTCAATGCTGCATACCAGAGAGCAATAACTCTGCCTGAACTTTGATAAGATTGGAATGGGAATCATGCTACAGAATGGGAATCATGCCTCAGTGATCGAGGAGACTACAAGTCTTTTGATATGTTGGGGGGGATGAGGGTGGAGCGAGTACTTTTTTGAAGACTTATAATTTCACAGTCCTTTACCAAGTCACTTTACTGCTGCTTTCTTCGACACATTTCCACTAAAGAGAAAACAAGCAGTTCCTGTCCCTTTTCAAGAGTCTGACAAAGCACACATTTGTGTGTGCTTTTGTAATCAATTCAAAAATTCAGATCAGACATAACATCTGGTTTGCAGCAAAATTTTCCTTTCCAAAAGAAAAACCTAATTAGTCTATTATGAATCATGCAACAATATTGATATTACAATCTGAGCTGAAATAAATGTCATAAAAGTACCAGACAGTAAACATAACACTAATAACAGTAGGGGATCTAACTTCAACAATGTTTTTAAATTATTTTCGTGAATGCTTGGGATTCTCAATTTTATGCCACCTCACTTCAGTGTACACTGAGCACTCCTTTCCGTTTAGCTCAGTATATTTTCCCTTTGCCATTTCACTCCTGGAGTGCAACAAATGACTAGAAAGGGAAAACTTCCTCTGCCTAAAGAGGTTGCCCAACACTGCACAGTCTTGGCATAATTCAAAAAACAAAGCTTTCTGGATGGAGAAGTAATCCCACCAGAAGATTCCCCTTAAACCAGAGTTTCCTAAACGTGTTCCCTAGATAGTAGGGCTCACAACTCTCACAAGGTGACAAATAGTTTTCAGCCTCAGGGTGCAGAGGGGTGACTCACCATAATTGCAGCTTTTATCACTTATTATCTGGACAACATATTCTGAGAATTCATTTGATGTGATGCCTGGGTGAAAAGTTCGCAGTTTGTGCTGCACTAGAGACCATATGTCTGGGTAGCAAGTCAGAAAATGATAGGTCAAGTTCAAAAGCTTCATCCAGATACAGCTATTAAGCTTTAAAAATTGCAGTTATTGATCTGGATTATTTCAGTTTAGAGCCAGGTCTCATTGAAATATTACAGGAGGAAGGAGCTCTTAAGGTTGCCAGAGGACATGGGCTTGTTAGGGCCAGTGATGTCCATTCCCAGACACTTGTCTGAACTGAGAAAGAGAAATGCCTCAAATAAGCTTTTTTTCTTGTCTTAGTCTTATAAAAGCTTGATTCTTTGGGTGTAGTTCTACCAGCTTTGGCTTTCATTTCTGGCCTTAAAACAATACTGGTTTGTCTGCCTAAGCAGCCTGTTTCATAAAACAATGGCAGCAAAAAATCAGTAGACTCTCAAGCTGAAAGTTTTAAAAACTCATGTAAATGTCCCCTTCCTTTGCCTCCCACTTCCCAAAAGAATCTCCCATTTGATGCACAAATCCTAAGCTTTTATAAGAAAAATCTAACGGTAGGTTTTGATCTCCTCTGATTTTACAACTACTCAGAAGGCAGAAGCATCCAGGGAAGCAGGAGATCTTTCCCTCATCCCAGGAAATCCTGTAGCAAGGGGCAGAAGAGTGACTGTTGATGGAATAATGACTGATGAGTGAGTAATGTTCCTCAGCAGCAGTGCTTAATCTTGTTATTTGGGGGAATGTCAGGTCATTAGAGAAAGGACAGAAGTTACTGTCAGAGGGACTGGTGCAAACAAAATGCATTGCAAAGAGCAGAGTGAACTTCCTTAGCAATGGCACTGACAGCTGGGCTGCTCCCAAAACACGCCATAGGCACAGGCTGCCCGAAGCAACGCTAGCAGGAAAAATTAAAGCACACCAATCTTTTCATAAATGTGCTCACTCTGATCCAGGCACGCCAGAAAGATTCATCTCTGAGTGCATTCCAAGTCTGGGTAGATCTAGAGAACATCTGCCAAGACACATTTAGCTGAAAGCCAGGGGTTTGGTGGAGCAGACAGTATCAGTTTTCAGCAACGTTCAGGACTCTGCATTTATATTTGCATGACTATACAAATATGTGTTTGTATTTAGAAAAAAACAGTTGTTGTTTGGGTTTTTTTATTTTTAACCTGCTTGTCAATAAATAAATTTATTTTTGTGCATTTCATTTCTTGCATTTATTTTAAGTGCAAGCAAGTGATTAAGTGAAGCACAAATTAAAAGGAGGACTGGGCTCCCAAGAATGTCACTTGAAGCTTGTTTTACTGAAAGTTAGCAGGATGTAAGCTCTGACATGCTTTTTTTTTTCCTTTCGACATTGAAAACATGCCAGCACTTCCACTGCTAAATGCCATAAAGAACTGGCCTTAAATTTATTTTTTAAATTATTTTTGTCATGCACACTAGATGGTGCTCAAGTTAAAAAATGAATGGCAACTTCAATAGATTTTTCATGAGATTAGCAAAATACATTAACATATATCAAGAAATCAGGGAAAACTGACTACTCACCGGAGCCTCTTCCCAACTGCAGATCATTTTACTAAAACTGTTTTTTCACTGACTTTGTTCGCAATCACTCCTGATTTTTAGTTGCATATTTATGAAATTTTTGCAGTGCAAAATATAGCACCCTGCATTACTGAAAGCAGAATGAATGACCTGAATATATGTACACAGCTGCAAACAGCATGGAAATACATTTCACCAGCCATCAGAAATTCAGTATCTGTGCTCATGACAATACTGAGTTTGTGGAAACATTTGAAAACAGAGTTGTTTCTTTCTCAGTGACTACATTGGATTAACCTGTTAGTTTATGGAAAAGTTATCATATTACTTGACATTTCAAACAAACTGTACCAAGCATACCAAGTGTACCAAGTCACTGACCTTTATCCTGGATACACTGAGTTTTGAGCAAGTCAGGCTCTTTTCAAGGAGCACAGAGAGAAAGGACTGAGCAATTCAGAGTCTGACACTGTTCAACAGGCGTCCAGTCCTGGCTGAAGACTGATAGACCCTCCTGAACTGGCACTGATGGAACACAGGTGGTGACAGACACAGCGGAGGACACAAAACTGGTGAGGAGCAGACACAGACAGCAGTGCTGGACTGGCCACAGGCATGCAGGCAACGAATTAGTCAAACATATATAGATGCTTGAATTTGGCTGATGACATTGCATTGATTAATTTCAGATATTTTCTACTTTTTCAAGACCTTAATAGCTCTTCATGGAATGTTATTTATTTCTGCAGGGTTAATAATTCCTTGAGCAAACTCAGAGGCTGACTTGCGCTGCAGACAGATGGACACTTCCAGATCTGGCTGTGCAGCTGCAGAGACTTCTGACCTGAGCTATTTGTCTTCCACAGCCATCAGAGGTTCTTCCCTACTCCCCTCTCTCACTGTTAGTGGATTCACTTGAATCCTCCTTCTCTCATTTCAGAACCACACAGTTAAGCCTAATTTTTGGTCTAATTTTGAAGCAGAAAACAACAGTCCATGCTATTCTCTCCGCTGAGAGAGGGCAGAAGCTTTCAGCAGCGAATTAGTAGCAAGCAGCCATTTCAGGGTGACATCTTCAGCCAGCACAGCAGATTGCAAAGTGAACACCATCCCCAGCAACACCAGCTGGGCTAAAAGCCTCAGCCCAGACCAGCTACCAGCTCCACTTTTGGAAAAATGATGACAAATTATTACAGAATTGCAAATCAATGGTCTAGGAGGAAAGGACGTGGGAAGCAAAACTAATTGAATTTTACAGTACTTCACAAATCCCCCTAAATATTTGATCACAAAACCCAAAAGTGATCTTGATTCCTTTTATCCAACACCTGCTGCTCTGTCACAGTTCAACATTAAAAAACAAACTACTCCAATCTGCTGGAAATAACAAAAGGCAAGAGAGTGTCAAGTGCTGTTTGCACAAAGAGGACTGTGCAATAAAGTTCATAAAATCATGAGCAAAGTTCACCTTTATCCTCTACAAATAACATTTCAACTTCCCTGTGCGTATATAACAAAAAAAAAAGCAATGTTTCATCACATACAACCACCCTGTACTTTCAGTGTATTATCCTATCTTTTTTTGCCATGAAGCGAAAAGCATTTAGATTTCTGTGAACAGAAATCACCATGGATTTAAATGTGGGGAGACCATTAGGAACTAGTAACCCTCACCCAGTCCTTTATTCAGAGAAGAATAATGTATCTTTTTCTTCCTCATATCAGACAACAGCACACTGAAGAAACCAGTGGCATCCACAACTGCATCAGTACATTTACAGACCCTACATACACTACCAGCTCCTGGATAGTCTTTTTTTTTTACCACAGATATTGCCATGAAGCTATAAATCTAAAAAGCATTTTAAAATAATTACAGGAGGATATTAACCCTAACCTAAAGAGCTTACAGCTTAGCCTACAGTCCTACTTCAGGATTCTTTATTGCTGCCAAGGGGATTTGCAGAGATGCAGCAGTCTGAGCAGAAGGCCATTTCTAGAAGTGCCACATGACTTCACAGAGATTAATTCTACAGTTCCTACAGTGAGCGTGGGGTTCTACCAGAACATCCCCAGGCAGAATAAACTCATCTGCTCAGGAAACAATTTCTCTGACTATGCATCTCCCTCCACAGTCTGATATACAATCACTAGATCTGAACATTCAGAGAACTGAATGGATGAAGGAGATTTTTTTCTATAATCTCCCTGATTCTCTTTCAGGCCCAACAGAGAATTAGTTGCAAAGTAAAGCCCCCTCTCTCACTGAGGATTTTAGCAATTAGAAAACAGAGGGTTGGAGGACACTATTGCAGACAATGCTTTGCTGGGTTGTCAGGCTGAGTGTCTTTGACTTTGGTTATGTGCACCAGTGAGTTTAGGCACTGGTTTTTGAACAGTACACGTAGGTTGGCCCAGATGGGCAGAAGGCTGAAATCAAATCAGCAAAATGAAAAGAGCTAGGGAATCAGATTTTCTCAAATTAACTGCTATTTAAAAATAATAAGCAACTGCAATTGATTCTCGTTAGTGCATCAAGGGAAGATGGAGAAAATCCAGAGCTAGGCAGTCACTTCATTGCTATTCTTCTACTGAAATCTTGCACATTTAATCCATATGAACAGTAAACAGAAGAAAGTTACTCAGCATTTAAGCAGTTGGTCTAATTCCAGGCTGGCAAGGCATGTGCAATTGGTACAGTTGAGCCAAACCCTGGAGCAGAACTCTAAAAAAGAAGGCAGGCATGTTGAGATTGCAAGTCTGAAGCAAGCCCCAGTTTTTGGAAGCAACAATACAACACCACAGGATCCAAACAGCCAAGAAACTCAGCAGGTTTAAAATATTTATGTGGATTTGAGTTCTGACCATTTAGCCAATACACTGTCTAGGCTTATTGAGCTATAAACCCACATCAGATATTTGCTGCCCTCACCCCAATAGGTACAAATATTTTATTTTGAAGACTATGTCATATTTCAAAAAAGGTCTGAGGCTTCTTTATCAGTAAATGAAACACCAATGGAAAGGAAGGTGAAAAGGAAAGCCTAATGGAATAAACATGGCCTTAAACTGAAAAATGAAGGGGTGAGGGAGCAAAAACTGCTAGATGTTTATAGCATCTTGATTATAACCTTCCTTAGCATCATTCTGAAAAGTTAAAGTCCATCGAGATTAGGGTTCAACAAAGCAAAGAAAACACAACATGGCAGGCTTAGGGTGCCTGAGCATCGATGAAGGAACTCAGAAGGGGAGTGGATTCAAATATGCCATTAAATAAGAGGGCTGGCAGTGTATTCAGTCATGCAGCAGCGGAATGGGAGCATCTCCAGAGGGCTCAGCCATCTGAACCATTCATTACGCTCCAAAGTGCAGCCATGGAGCCGGCTTTAGCCACAGAGCAAGGCACTCTCATCCTGTGGGTGACAGCAGCACCAGCCTGACGAGCTGTCCCCACATTTATGATTCCAGAGTAAGAATTATGGGAGTGGTGTGCAGTGCCCAGTACAGTCTGTGTGCAAAGGGACAGTCAGGAGTGATCCAATTTTTCATTCTCCCAGGGAATCACAGCAACGGAGCCAAACCCTGGGAAGAGGAGCAACATCAAGGTCTCCTTTATTGTAAATAGAGAAGAAGCAGGAGAGCAAGCAGAGACCATAAAAAGGAGAAAATACTTAACCATGCCTTAACTGTGCATGTACAAATTACAGGATGGAGTCTGGTCCTCTTGGAAAAGCCAATCAATACTGGACGTACTGTTACTAATACAGAAAAAAAACAATGGGGCAGGATTGTCGAACAACTGGGATAAAGTCAGGCTCCTGCAAGCAGACTGTGCAACATTACTACCATACTGTGGATTAAATCCATATCCTAAGGATCAAAGGCATTCAGTACAACTTTTCTTAGATTCACTGCCTGCAAAAAACATTAAAATTCCAATGGAAATCTAGACTGAAGGAAATAAAACAAATATGGAGCCATTCACCAATACTACAGTCTTTAAATTTTCATTGCATCTGCCCCAATAGTTACCAAAAGGTAAAGTATGAGTAGCTCATTTTTCCAGTGTGATTACAGGGCAAAGCAAACAGCACAATGGAGGAGCTTGATGAACACAGGAAAAGCAAGTGCAGTGTTCACAGAACTGTAACAGAAGGGACTGTCTGAAAGAATGATCCTCCAGTCACGAACAGCTGTACCCACGTAACAAAAGAAAATAATGTTCAGTGCCCTATTCTGTTATACCCTTCTAGTTTTATGTTGTATACTCTTTACTTACTTCTTAGCTTCACAAAAATGCATGTGAAAATCTTTTTGCTTTTTTTGCTGTTATTATACAAAATATTTTTTATGTGCCTAAGCAAAATAAAGTAGGGAAAGAGCCACTTTTAACCCAAAGGTGATATGAAATACCTCCTCCACATTAATGAAACTATTGATTCAGATTTCTGAGGAGCAAATCTCCAAAGTCATAACATAGCTAGCCAGCAGGGAAAAAAAAAATCCTACAAATAAATTAGAGAGTTGGCATATTCCTCCAGACTCACTGGGACTTAGTTTTGGTGGGGAAATTCTGCAGTCATGAATTGACAACTTGGTAGGAAGCGAATCAGCATCAAAATCTGGCTCTAACCCTTTTCTCCCAATTCTATTGCCCAAAGCAGTACAGACTAAGATTTATTTCCTGCAGGTGATTCTCTTCCTTATAAACCTCCATTAAGCCATTTAAAAGCAAATGTCCTTATAATATCAGTGCTAATTTTAATGCTTAAGGAACATCCCAGCTACACAAAGCGGACTTTGATTCGAGTGTGTATCTTAAATATTATTGGCTGCAGAGAGAGTTCTTTGGCCTGGCATCTAGGTTTTATCATCATTTAAATGAGAAATAAAGGGGTTTAATTTCCATGAAGATCCCTCTGCTTAGCTTATAAGGAGCACACCTGAATGTGTACACAAATCATGTATATTTGAAGAACCTTTGGTCTTGCCACAGTGGTAACAAGCGACTGTAACACAACAGGGCCCTAAAGCTCATGTAGGACTTTTACGTTAATTTGGTAACACTCAGCACTTCCCTGTAACACAACAGCTACTTCCCTGTTTTATAAAGCAGCCATGATCCACCTGACTTCATGGAAAAGTATCATGATGTCAGACCAGCCTCACAGAAAAGCTTTCTGTATTTACAGTATTTTATGAAAGTTCTGCGTAGACCAAGGACCAAAACCAAACTCAGCTCTTAGCAAAATGCTAAGGCTTTACAGTCATACTTTGAAAGTGATGAGTTCCTTGGACCTCCTCCTTTTTTACCGAGATTCCTTGTAAGCCTGTCCAAGCCTGGATAACGAGATGCCCAATTCCTCAGTTTTGCCAGCAAAGGACTGCTTCCAGAGATTATCCCCTCCATGACACCAGAGTCACACACCCAGAAGGACTAGTAAATATAAACTCATCTTGCCAATGAAATCCAAATACCACAGAAGAACTTGAGTTTTTCTACTTGGATCTACAGAGGTGTCTTTGGAGGAGAAAAAGCGGGGAGAAAAAGATAATAGATTCTAAAACGAACATTTGAAACAATATTTAGCCTGTGGACGAAGCATCCTGCATTCCCCAAGACAGACTAGGTAATTAGGAGATGGAAACTGTTGCCTTGAACAAACCTGCGAAGCAGCAGTCCTTACTTCTGTCCAGAAGACCTTTATATCCCTCTCTGAAAAAAAAATCCAATTAATTTGCAGAAATCACCTTAGATGTCAGTAAAGAAGAGGATTCAAGTAATGCTCCATATTTACATAGAAACCATCAGTTCCAGGTGCTACCAAACAAAGACACAAAGTTTTTGACATTAATACCAACCTGAGAAGTTTAGATGGGCTGATTCACTGGAGACTGCAATGGGTTGTTGCTTCCGGTATTGTTTTTGTGGACTATGAGTCCTCCTGCCTAGATTTCAGTTCAATCCTAACCAGCCTTCTCGTGCTCCAGTGCAAGGACCAACACCTCATGTCTCACTTTTCCCAACTTCTGAGTCTTCTCTCCTCATCCCCTTGTTACCTACTTGTATTTTAAACTCCCATGTTGTTCACCAGTTTTCAGCCTTTTGACTATTCAATAGCCTACTGTAAAACAGGATGACAGTGCCAATGTAGGAATTTAGTTTCCTGAAAAAAGGGCCAAGAGTCACAGAGTTTGTACACAAAGACACTTTAATGCAAATCAAATAGTACTGTTTCATTCTAAGGTGCTCACCATTCTCAAACACCCAACACTGAGCTTCCCAGTTTTACCATTCCATTGAGAAATTCACTTTTAGTCTAAACAACAAAAATTTTCAAAGACAACTCAATATTTTTTCTTTATTTTTTTTTCTTATTAATCAATACTGCATTTCAATAGCAACTGCTAAATCTTTATGAGCAACAGGAGCATATTCTGCAAATTTGTTGATCGCTGTATAGTACAACCTCAAAACTCTTGTCCAAAACCCATGTATTCCAAAATTAGGTTTCCTCCCTCAACATGCAACATTTGAATAAAAAAGTCCTGACTTATTCCAAAAGAATTCCACTATGCAGTTATATAAACTCAGATCTCTTGACAACCCCTCTGGCTTATGAAGACATAGGTTTATATAAAGAACCTTCAACAGAAAATGAAAAATGGATATTATTTTGCTGAAATTTCCAAAAGATTCTAACAATTCCATTACCATAGCAGTACATATACATAAAGACACTGTGTCCAGTAATATAGTATTTCTGAAGGACTATAATTGTTCTCTGCAAAAGGCTGTGGCATATTATGCTGTGACTATAATAGAAACTACTGGGCAGCCATTCTATTTTATTTAAGCCTTCATAATTAGGAAAGTACCTCTGTTGAAATTATATTTATTAAAAAAAAATAAATCTTACTTTAGATTACTAAAAAAGTGCACATTCTGAGAGTGCAGGCTCCATTTCACCATTTCTACTCCTTGTTTGTTCTACATTTCAGTTCCAGTTCCCAGTTTTTCACAACATGCTGCAATGCTTGGACTGCAGAAAAAAGGCTGTATTTGCCTTGACTCAAATCACTGGTTTTAAAGAGGTTTTCATATGACCAACACATTTCAGCCAATCTTGAGTATTTGAAAACCTTCTTTTTCCATCCTACAGAATCAAAACTTCCATCACTAAGTAGGGGCCTTTAAAAATAATCTGAAAACCGTATACACAATATTTCAAGAGAGCAGAGCAGCTATATAGCTGAAAATGGCAACATAGACATTTTAAACATTAAAACAATCTTCCTACTTTCTATATGAGGCCTCTGGACACAAAGAGATTTTACATTTTGCATGGTTTTCTAGCCCCATATTTGTAAGTGGAGAGGCAAATTTTCAGAAGGATTTCTTATTTAGCTAACAGAAAAATAAATCATATTGTAAATGCAGTGCTGATGCTGCCTAGCTTCTCTTGCTCATATCATGATAAATATCAAACTTCTTGTCCTTGCTTACAAGGTTCATGTTTACACTCAGTGTCATTGTTGATGACTGGTATATGTTAGCTGGTTTCAAAATAACTAACTTGGGAACATTGATAAAAAAGTACTGAGCTCTGATTTGTTGTGTATATTCTGTTTTGGTTTACACAGGAATGTGTCATCTTTGCTCACAGCCAGTGAAAAATATTTTAGCTCAACAGAAAGCATGGAATTGCGTGATATCATGATAAGGAGTTTCACAATTTCTATAAAAATGTAAATCTTTATTCCCAAACCCAGCAGGAGGAACATGTCTTCAGCGAATCTTCCGTCAACGCTCTCAGTCAAAATTCCCAGGTCAATCCTGCATCCATCTCTGGAGAACATCTTGCAAGAAAGGTAAGATGAAAAGAGAGCAGGTAAAAACTAAGGTGCAGTGCATGGTGTGCAGTTTCTCTGTGCCCTGTGTGCAGTGTAGGAGAGAGGAAGTTTCTGTGCAGCAGCACGTGGACCAGCTGAAGGACAGAGCAGAAATTATTCCAGCAGTCTCCTCCATGCCTTACCCTCCCCAAGGCTGGGCTATTGCAACCTGGGAAATGGCTCTGGCGGGCAGAGGTGGATTATTTCCAGCGTATCCAGACGAAGCACCTCAGCTTGAAGCTGCAAAGGATTCTTCCTTGCCTTGGCTATTTGATGCAAAAGATAACAGCTGGCTGCTGACAGGGAGCTGTGTTACCAATATCTCTCTCCTCAGAGGGAAAGAAGAAAAAATGACTTCACATTGGACTGTTACAGATACTAATACTTTTGTCAAAAGCAGAAACACACAGAGATTTTACAAAATACTGTCTAGACACTGGAGCACACTGACTAAAAGAAATCTTTTGAGTACAAGCTTAATAAGGCAGGGTAAAAAAATCTACCACCTTACAGCTAATGACACTTTGAAAATGAGTCTGCTGTGTGTGATTTCACTGATGTCTGAGGGAGACAAAGCTCATTACGTTCATGTTTTTCATACTTTCAGTCAAACAGATTGCTGAATAATCATGTTTTCCTTATTCTAATGGGTGAGGAAGCTATTATGCAGAAGGTGTTTCCATGTGTTGCAGTTAATAAAGGCAATTCTTACTAATAAGAGTAGGTTGTCTCCACTCAGCTATCTGATGAAAAGCCCCCCTGTTTAGACAAAAAATCAGATCTTGTGCCTAGAAGAGACTCCTAGGGCTGCACATTTCAGTGGCTACTGGAAAGTACTGTCGGCAGATGAATCCCAGGTCTTCTCCAACAGAGTCCGAATCAGTGACATTCACTAAAGTGTTCAGGGCACTAGGAGCAAGCACTTCACGTCATCAATCTCTCCTTCACATCCACCCTTTTCTTGCTGGTGAAGGACAGTGGACAAGACCTGGATCCATCATTATGGAAAATCATTGGCAAGTCCCTTCAGGAGGTCAGGGTGCTTTCTTCTTTGAAGAAGCATCTGGGTCACTGTCTTAAGAGCTCAGAATTCTACACGGAGAGTATGGCTAGTTAGAGACTGGGATCACAGATGCTCTTTCAGACTGAAAGCATAAAATAATTTTTGGGGAATCACCCAGAAGTATGAGACATCACTTACATCTTTGTCTTTCTAACCACAAAGCTGGGTGCATGTCCACAACTGGATGAAAACCTCACATCTGTATTATACTGTTAGAGCTACCTAGTAAAGACAGAGGAAAAAAAAAGTCTTGAAGCTCATCCCAGTTTACTACGGTGTGTTCAGTATCTGACCACATCTTTAAAAGCCACATGGAATCCAAACCTACTAAAGGACAACTTGCCTCAGACAATTGACATATCCCAACTAGGTTTACACAGCAGTGCTACACGCTGGTTTTCTCTGGATTTCAAAGTAGGGCAGAGATTGTTCACCTGTAAGTACCTGAGTAGAAAAAAAGACCTGCCTCTGTTGCCATTCCCACCTTCAGGGAGACTGACAGTTTCCTACAAGTAGTTTCAAAAGGCACATCATATCTCCATGGTATGTATCCACCTGTAGCCTTACATCTATGAAATTCAAAGCATTCTGCAAGACATCTTTTTATCCAGAAATATGAAAATGTAGAAATTATTTTGTGGAGAGACATTACTAATAGGAAATAATCTATTTCTTCATGTTTTCTGGGAATGGTGTTCTGCTGGTTTTCACTATTCAGAATAGGCTTCAAGAAACGCAAAAAATACTCACAGAAATAGGCAGATCTTTCCAAATATAGAGACAATGGGACTGGTTTCTACACATGCAACTAGTCCAGCTGGATATTCACTGTCACACATAATACTCTCCAGGATTTTACCCAAAGCTAATATGGCCAACATTTTCAAAACTGACCACTAATTATGGGCATTTCCTAAATCAGTCGAAGTTTCAGAACTGCTGAACAGTACCTTGTCCTTGTGGACACTCTTTTTAGAAAATCAAATCCAATACTGAAAAATATGAACACTCAAAGTTTGCAGTTGTTTTTGAAAATGCAACCCCCCCAAGGCTAAATCCTGCTTTAAAGACACTGCAATAGTTTTGAAAGCTGCATATTTTTGTTGAGCCACTAGAAGACATAAACAAATGCGATGGGTGTTCCCTGCATCCGTGCTCCTTCAGCAGGACCAGTGCAAACAGTCCCTCCCTGACCAGCCAACACTGATGACTGGGAATGGAGGGAATCTGGGATAGGCCTGCACAGTGAACCACAAGTAGTCCTTGCAGAGATGAGGGGGAACAAGGGCTGCTGTTGGATCCTGGCCAGAACACAGAACCCAGCCACAATATGTCCACACAATGCTTCTGTCTCAAAGATATGGGAAATCCTGTTATGTCTGCATTCACAATTAAACACGATTTTGACATTATTATGGTGCTGATGCTGTTATATCTTCAGTGTATGATGGATCCTGGCTCTGTTCGGGCCTGCCTATTGTTCATGAGAGACTTTGCCTTTGCAATGATCGGAGAACAAGGTGTTCTGGAAGCTCTTTTCAGCTGTGATCTGGTGAACTTCTTACGGATTTTTCTGTAAGGAAGGAAGAAGGAAAGGAGGGAAAGAAGAGAGAGACAACAGAAGAGATAAATCTCAGTCTTTAACAGGTGACTGCTCAAGAGCCAATAACAAACATAACAAATACTCTTACCAGAACAGGAAGGCTAGTTCACGGAAAAGAGACTTGCAGGCAACAAGAGAGAGCCCTGTCCATCAACTGAGGATTCACAGTTGTCTGATAATGATTCATTGAAAAGTGAATTGGTGTTAGACAATACTTGAATAATAATGATCTATAATTACACGAAATCTTGGGCCGGAATGCCCAGGTGGTGAATCCTGACACGTGATATCGATACTGGAATGAAGGACCACAGAAGGAAGAACTATGTTAGCACCCAGTGAATGTGCTACCTCTGTAAAAGTGGGAGCAATTGATGTTATTTGCACTGTACCACTTCTGCAGATAACACATGACCCAGAGCTCTGGGCTTTTTTACTAGTGCCATTCAGCTGCAGTAAATTCACTTTCATTTTTGACTTTCAGATGATAAATCAAACATATTAACTACAGGTGGCCATATTGTTTGTATTGTAAACTTATATATCAAAGGATAATTAATCTTGAAGCATAAATCCTTGCTATGTTTCAAGTGCCCTGTCTCTTTATTATTATAAATAGTAAATATTTGATATAAATAACCACAATGCTGAGTGTATCTAGGGTAGGGTATCAGAAGATACAGAAATGGTACACACAGAGTAGGCCAAGAACCATCCTCATTGGCAGAGACCTGAACATTAGTTACTACTGGAAAATTACCTGTTTTCTGAATTCACTCAAATCAAGACTCCCAGCCTTCTGTTAGGTAGTTTTATAAATTACAGGGATTTTGAGTTTATGGAAATTAATTAAAGCAAACTGGAGCCTCTAATACTTAATGAAACCAGACTTTCTAATTCAAACCTTTTGACTTGAATATGTGACCTACAGGCTCCAGGGGGATGAGGTGCCTACCTGCATCAAGGTTCTGAGATGGTAACTCAAGGTGTGGTTTTTCCCTTTCATCTAAATGGGCTGTTACCTCTGAAACTGAAAAATGGTGGCACGTGACATTGAAAATACATGATCAGCTGTAAATAAATTCTACTGAATGCTAAAATAACAATTTGCATATTAAATTTCAAACACCAGTTTGTTATTAGTTAGTTACAGGTTGAGTGTTCCCCAGGGATATGAGCTTCCACTTTAACTAACTGGGCCACAGAAGAGAACATAAAGAAAAGAAAAAAAAACAACAGGCAGAAAACAGAAGAACATACTCTGCTATTACAGATTTAAGGGAGGCTGAAAGATACGTCTATTTTGGTTAATATATTTTAAAGGTGCAGAGATGTATTCCCTTTTTGAAAGAAGGATGTTCTCAGGGCCTGGAATACCAAATTAGGGTTTAGCATCATTCAGCAATAAGCACAACAGAAGAAAAGGAAAGGGAATCACCAGAAAGTTAAGTTTCAGCTTTTCACAAAATCTCACTGAGAAAAAAACTTACTGTTTGAGAATTCACTTTACATGGTCATCTTAAAATAGGCCAAAGAAGATATTAAATTTATTGCAAAGTTATTGCATACCTTCCAGAACAGTAAGACCATAGAAATGTAATCTCAGCCTGGCAGAAATGCATCTTTCTAAAATAATGAGACAGCCAGGTTTTATAAATTTGTGTGAATTGACAATAGCTGTTACCCACACTGATTACTAATGGGGATCGTCCCAGCAAAACCTTACAGAACTAGATCCTTTTTGATGTATTTGTTTGCAAAACTTTGTATTTATTTACAGAAGGAAAGTGGTCATTAATCAATTGAGACGTCCACGGTTCAAAAAATATCAGATAATTGCTCACCCTTCTGTATTTTTAATAAGGCAACTTTATAAACTGCCAAGAGCTTCCTGCTTATGAAAGTAATTTGCAGCTGACACTAAATGTAAAGACAGTAAGGTATTTGAGATTGCAATTTGTGATTATTTTGTACGGACACCAAAGAAAAATATATAGTTATTCCCATTAAATACTAGTTCAAAACCAGCCAAAGAAAGGCAGAACAAAAAGGTCATCACATTATTATACCAAGCCACAAACAGAGTCAACTCTTCACTGACTATGAGTGAAAGTAGCTCTATATATTCTGTCAGAAAAAAACTAATCTGGTATGCACTCTGAAAAGGCAATCCAGCACTTCTGTTTAAACAGGATTGTGAAAATGCTTCCAGAAATTAGCTTTCTGTGATATAGCCTTTCAAAAATAAAAGTGGAGGAATGGAAATTTCCATTGACTACATTAAATGTTATATTTAAACAATCATTTCTCTAAAAGCCATAACTGTTCTTTTTACTGCAAAAAATATAGAAGGTGGAGGGACTGGATTCTTTACACTGAAGAATTCAGCATCTAAATACAGTCTAGCCTTCTGAGAGGCATTCATCAGGTTTTATAATTCTTCAGAGTTTTTTTAACATTTAAACATGAAGGCTGCAATAGTAGCTGACAAAAGGCAGAAAATTCAAAGATAAAGCTGTTGTCACCCTTTCACTCAGAGCACTTCGCCCTCCCCCAAAGATACATTGAACTAAGGGCAGAGTCACCTTTAATGTTCAATTTCCTGTGCCTCTTTCAGTTAATACCACCCATATGTTTTAATTGCATAAAGCCTTTATTTGGCAATGACAATAAATGGCTTTAATATCTGTATCACTGGTAATATCCTTTGCAGTTGTTAGGACAGATTAATTGCTCTTTCCCCTGGTTCTTTTCCTTTGACTTTTTACCAGTGCTTGAAGTATGATGCATTACAGACTTGAAATGCAAATTCAGAAGTATTTTAATGCCTTTGCTTTTTATTTCTACCCTTCCTGAGACCAAAGGTATGAGAACGAACTAAATATTTAATAGGGGATCAGTATACAAAGCCCACTGTGCTCATTTTTAAGTCAAATTGGATGCACTGGTATAATGTACCAGTGGGAATTCTTTACATCTGCATGATACTTCAATTAGTAACTGCAGATAAAGATAACACAAGACCCTCAGCACCTAGACAGGAAAATATGGAAATGTACATAAGTCTTACTAAAGGTCTTGATGAAGACTTATTGTCTCCATGCAAGTTTCATGCACAGACTGGAACCTCCTAGATAGAAATAATAGTTAGGCTGTATATGGCATTTATGCCATGTTTAAATTTAATCAGGCAAGTCATTATAATTAACCACCCCTTCCTCAGGATCCAAGAGTGTTCCATGTAACTAACCATCTGGTGAAATGAAGCACAATCCTATACAATCCATTATGTCCAGATTTCTCAGGGATAGGATAACTGGTAGCAAAATTCCACATTGGTAAAAGCTAACTCAATGTTCCCTTCCCTAATTCTGCTGCACACTAAAACAGCATCAATTTTTAAATTTGAATAGAATAAAGAGAGATGGCCTCCCGTTGGTGTTAGTCAAGAATGTGTTTTCAAGCCTTTTCTAGTAGGACTGGGAGGCATTGCCTGCTTTAGGTTTGTTGATATCGAGTGTTGTCTGTGTGCTACTGTGCTATCTATAAACTGCTGTGCATCACTCTTGCCTCCTCTGCATCGGACTCAGACTTGCAATGACTACACAGACTTTGGTTTATCAGCTCTACCAACAGCTCCTAAGAAGCAATATTAAATAAATATGAGCTATGGAAGAAGTTTCTTCAGTGAAAGAAATTAATTTCATGCAAAAGCCTGATATTTAATCAGATGACAAACTTTGTTTTGAAAGAAATGTTTTCCTAGGCAGAGGAATTACCCCCAACAAACATGCACTTGTGAGATGTCCATAATTCTTCTTAAATACCAAAGTCCAGAATTGCTTTTGGTGCTCTGTTTCCACTAAAAATATGTTAATGACCTAATACAACCTGGCTACAGAATTTGAAGCTGAAGGACACAGTTTTGTTTTCCACACTCTCCCTAAACTAGTTTGGTATTTTTGCCTGAGTCTTTCTTAGACTGATGCCATTTAAGCAACATCCTCATATGTAAGAACTGGTGCTATGGAAATGTATTGTTATCCAACCACTGGTAGCACAAGGAACACCCCCAGGTCATCAGAAGGCATAAGAAAACTGATTTCCTGCACAATCATACTTGAAATTCCATATAACCTCTCAACTGGGGTGAAGTATTCTGCTATGACTGGCCAAGTGTAAACAGCAACGTAAATGTGCTAGATGCATAAATACTGCCAACACTGGCACAATTTTGTGTTCTGGCACAAATTGTGCCTGAAATTTGCAATCAGTCTAACCATAGAGCCATTCAGAGAGAAAACAAGGCTAAAAAAATAAGAAAAAAAAAAAGCATTCTAGAGAAGTGTTTATGAAGTTGCTGCTGCTCCAGGGTAATATAAATTTAGCACAATATAAATTTTCAGTGCAAATTCAAGGCCACTGAGAAAAAACAACTATTTAAAAGAATAACCATAATTCCTTGGTGGTTATTAGATCAAATAATCACTTATTTCTCTGAGGGCTTCTTTTATCCAGAGGTAGATTTTAACTATTCAGTGGATTAAATTACAGGAGGGGGCACTATCTTACAAGCTGATAGGCTTTTTATTAATTTCAACAGGCTTTTGAACATAGTGAAAGGGCAAAATGTGTGCAGTGCTGCTTGCTCAAAGAGAATTTAACTGGGATTAAGCTGTAGGCACAGATCCTTAGAAACCAGATAGGTTACTGGCTTAAGGACTCACAGCACTTCCTACATTTCTACCTGTGTGGAAATGAGAAGTATTTTATTTAACTGTTTGGCTTGTTTTAGACATTTTTATTCCCCTTCAACATTTTCAGAATAAAGCATTAAAATTTTAATCTAACCTCAACATAATAGAAAATAGTTAAAAATAGGTTTGGAAGGCAGAAGTGGGTTGACACTGATACACCTTTTAAAAACAAGGGCCTTAGGAAATGTTAATTTATAAAAACATAATGGAAGATTTTAATAAGCATGGGGCTACTGGAAAGCTGTTGCCATGAGCCACGTAGTTGCATTATAAAACCCATACAGATGGCAGATAGAGTGATATAACCTTTATAAGATTAAAGAGGTGCTGCTGTAGACACACCAACATTATTTAAATGTTTCAAGAGCTTATCTTATTTTTCTCCCTCTGGCAAGGAAATGTTTTCCTTTGCTAGTGTTTATCTTCCAATATTTTATCAATATTTATGGAGCAGGACTGTTCTTTATGAACAATAATTTTTAGACACACCAGTTACAAATTACAGCGTCAGATCTTCCTAAGCAGTTTAAGGTAACATATTTTTTCAAGTACTGCATCACTTTGAGGCCTTCTCTGATGTTTTGTGTTTCAAAGCAACCGCTTATAGATACTATGTATATAGAGAAGGCCATGAATAATAGGGTTTAAGCATCTTCTTTATTGCAAGGAAAAATCCAGGTCTAGTGTTTAAAGCACAGAGTTCTGGGACTGTGTCACGCCTGACCCATTGTATGGCACAAGCCACCCCTGCTTCTTTCTACCTACTGGTGATTTAAAACCTACTCAGATCAAAATCACCTTGGAGCAGAAACCATCTCTTTATGTGCATTTCTTGAGTGCCTAGAACAACAGGTGTATCTACTATTGAAATTATTTTTATCCAGTTTAACTGCAAACAACTGCCATGGTTTCTGGAATAATCAACTAGTTCAATAGATTTTTCCATATTTTCATTTCCCCTGAAAATATTTCACTAATATTCTAATGTGGTTTAGGAGAGAAGGAATTAAAGAAACACAAAGTCCTGTTCTCAGCACCACTATTCATTTTCCAGTTGAATGCTGGAACTGGAAAAAACTTTTAACCCCTAAGAAATATTACAAATGGATGCTGTCATACCCTGATCATCACATGATGAATAAATCTAAATCCCAACAACCAGCAGTTGAACTATCCACATAGTTCATCTGTGTGATTGGTATTACCACCAAGAGGCTAGAGTTACCTGCTGCTGAGACAACAAGGATTACACATCAATTTTGGTGCAAGGCTGACTTCTCACAGAAGCTGACACAGTCCTTCCCTCAAGGACGAGTGACAAACCTGTCTTTGAATTCATGACATTTCACCAGTGTCCAACTTTATAGAGTGGAGTAGAACCACTAAGTCCTAGCAAAGGAAGCTCGACGGAATGTGTAAAAAAATAAATTATTCATACTCCTTCAACCAAAACAATGGCTCAGGCTTCAACAGACTTGTAACCTGAGCTACAGGACAGCTGCTCTGCACTTTATCTGAAATTCATTAGGCTCTCCTTAGTTACCTTACACTGCAGAGGCTGCAAGGCAGGAAGCCTGCTCTATCCAATCAAGGGTGGCTTAGCCTCTCCTCGCTGGGAAGGAACACACAAGATCACTGCAGATGCGTCAATACACCGGCACCCTGGGAATCCTGGGAGCCAGCAAGCCTTCCACAGCTCATAGGCACAAACAGCAGCAGATTTCAAAGCAGCTCCTTTATCCTTCCTAACTATATCAGCAGGGTGAGGATGAATTCCTACACTGCACAGCTTTATACTCTACCAAGAGGAACTTTTAAAACCCTAGTTATTCTGCAGCAGGATGGCCATTCTGTGTATTGATAAAACATCACCTGCTATGAGATGAAAAAATTACCCACATGGCAGCATATAATTTTTCCTGAGACAGGCAAGAAATTGAAGAGAAGATGCATCAGAGCTGGCTATCAGTGGAACACAATATTGCTTTCAACTGGTCCCCAAACACCTTGCATATTAATTTACAATTCCAGCATTATCCCAGAATCCAAGATGACAAAAATGTATACACTACTTCTGTTCCTGGCCTTGGGCTACAAGCATTAAGAGCCAGTTCCCTGGCAACATTAAACACTGTATCAAAAATTTTCAATAATATTGTGTTAACTAAATATGTTTATTTAAGTCTGAGATAGCAGAAAACTCCCTATTATATTCTTCATAAGGGGAAAAGATATATACTTTACTTCTACATTTTATTCGGGTTTTTTGTCTTTGTTTTCTTACCTTGCTTTATTTATTTCGGGGGAAGCTTCATAAGTTTTTGGCCTGAATGCAGTGCTTTACAGTATTACAGCTTATAATATCACCTGAGGCTCAAAAAGATTGACAATATGCTTCCTTTTTATCAATTATGCATATACTTTTCCTGGAATAACATATTTACCAATGGAGTATATTTGGAGGAGGTTCTTGGCATCCTGGATACTTGCTATTAAGCAAGGGCTGAAAAATAAAACTTATTCAGTCTTTCCAGAAACAGTTGTATAGAAAATGTTCCCTCACAAACCATCCCCTGGGGCTCTGCTCCACACCATCAATCTCTTGCATAATCAGCATTTCTCTACACACAGAAGCTCCAGTGCAGAATATGGATTAGAAACCTGCAGTGTGGCATCAAGAGAGGAAAGATTTGCCACAGGACAATTTGATGCTAATTTCTAAGGTCATTTTTATGTCAAAGGTTGAAGATTTTTACATTTTTTTTTAAATATTTATGTGACCAAGTGTCTATTCAAGTTCATTTTCTGCCACTCATCCTGCTCTCCACCTTTGTGGCCAATACTTTTCACATCAGTATCTCATGGTGCTTGCTGGACTGCTGAATTTAAAACTGCACAGCATCCTAAAGAGCAGGTATACACCCACATTATTCAAGGTTACAGACAACATGGTGGACCTACTGAAAGGTTAAAATAAATTACTTATCTGGTGTCTCACATCAAGCAACAGAGGTGACCTCAGAATTTTAAAGTTTGGATCTGTGCTTTCTCCACAAGAACAACACCCAAATAGTATTTTGTCAAGTAAATGTTTTAGCCTCTACCCATAGCACAAGTTACAAAAACAGCCAGTGAAGCCTCCTTAGATGTTTGACAAGAACTGTTAGTTATCAAGTCTCCTTAGATGCATGACAAGAACTGTTAGTTATCTCTGCGATTGACTTTCACAGTCACAGTCAATATGTTCTCTTTGGTATTTTATAATTAAAATGCCTATGTAGTTACTTATGCAAGCTTTTTTCACAAAAAGAGACCAACTAGCACTTGTTTTTCCACAGCCTTACCTACATTTATGCCAGAGGGTCATGGGTTTAAAAAAAACCCAAATTATCATGGAAAGTATTAAGAACAAATTATTAAATACATACACTGATATACGGAATAATCCAGAATTAAAACCTCTATCAGTAATTTGAAATGAAGACTGATAGAGGACAACTTATAAATTAAATTTAGTGGGCAGTTCTATGTGAATTTTAAGACTGTGAGGATCACTGACACCGTATTTTTGAACATATTCACCATGGTACAGTTTTATAATCCTTTTTGCTATTTAACTTTAGCAACACTGTGTTCACTACAGGACTTACACAGTTTCCCTGCCTACATGCACGTTATTGCTGTCTATTTCCCTGCCTTCAGATGAAAAAATTCTTAAGTCTGTGTCCAGCTTCTACGAGTTACTATTGCTCATTTAGAACAGTAATCACAAAAAGTGAAAAATATCTCTGAACACTGATATTGCACAGTATTTGAGGATTACAATCATCAATATCTAAGATCTAATGTGGTAAACCTCTGTGGTTTAGGCATAAGAATGGTGAAAGTGGATAATTTTAGCCCTAAGATAATGTTACTCTAGCCTTTCTACAGGTAACAATTGTATAATTGATGTTCTCTTATCTTTTCTTTGATATTTAGATGTGTTGGTCTGACAAGTTTGCATTTTTATGGTTGCTTTGTATGTTTCCCAAGGCTTTGACAGAGAAATTGGCTTCCCATACAAAGATGCTTATTTATAGAAAAACTTGTTCAAAACCAAATTGGTTTTAACTCCCACAATAGAAGACGGCCAAATATTACAAGATGACACATTCCCACTGGGCATGTGGGTTTAGGAAAAAGCTAAGCAGCAAGCTAACAAAAAGCTAAGCCCTAAGACTTTCAGTTAAAGCATTCGATAAAGAGGATTGGCTTCAGCTACATCAAATCCTCTGTGCAAACACAAAAGACAGCTTCTGAAAGAAAACCCTTTGGAATGGCTGACTATTAACTGCAGGAAAATCAAAATTTGTCAAGAATTGTAAGAAAACAGGTTAAAAGAATTGCATGGCATCCCAACTGAACACCTGACACATAGGGTGCATTAGGGACTACGTGACGGACTGTGCTCAGTGGGAGTCAGGAATGGGTTTAAGGGCTTTGCTGAATGGGGTCTGCAAAGTCCAGCAAAGCAAACAAGGTTTATGGAAAAGTCCAGTGCTTCCATGGGAGCTTCTCCACCAACACCCATGTTTATGACAATCCTTAATGCACTTATCATCTTATATTTCATATAAGTTTTTGGGGTTTTCTTCCCCTCCCAAGTTTACCAAGAAAACAAAATTTTACTAAAGGCTCATCTCTGAAATTGTATTTCCCTTCCCAAATACAAAATTTTTTTGCTATTTCTGCAGTTACTGTCTGGATGTGAGAGGACATTTGTCAAAGGCAGTGGAGAAGATGGCAAGTGGCTGAGTGACCCTTCTAAATGTGCCTTTGTTTTTTGGCTGAGTCATGTGAATTAACTACATTCAAGTTCCTACCTAAGACACAATTACAAAACATACTTTGGTATCTAAGCCCCCCCGGAGAGGCAGCATATTTGAATTTCTGCTCACAACAGGGCAGGATCATTTCACAAGAGCCAAAGGTGTGACTTTTCAGGCAGCAGTAACTAGGTCATTTACAGCCATCTGTTCATAGCCTCAGCCTCCCTGCAGTCATCACCAAAGCTGTGCGCTAATTAATTTTCACCTGCTAATCAGTGGAGACAGCTCTGAAACTAACAAATCATCCAGTTTCAGTCAACAGTTTCTGGACTCCTGTGGGTGGCATTTCTGTGAGACTTTATTACCAGTAAACGTAAAGAGTTTTCTCTGAAAGAAGAATCCCTGTAAGACTTCTGACCTGCTCCATGTAAAACAGCCCTGTGGGAGAACGAGCACACTTCGATCATCTGATTCTTCAGGCAAAGAACAGGAGTTACACTGGCAATTGCTGCCAAATCTTCAAGCAAGTATTGAGGCACCTTCTTATTTTTGATATGAGGAATTAGGTGTTTAAATGCTTGAAGATAGACTTAAAAGACCTATTTGAGGTCTCATGAGAAGTCTGTGAGGAAGCAGGGAACTGAATCATATTTTTTCAAGTCCTAGGCAAGTGCTCCAACCACTGCAACATCCTTCCACTATCATGTGGCTTCAAATAGGGCAAGTAGCTTACTACAATGCCACTGAAACTCCATTTTAAACAGTGAGAAGATTAGTACATAGCTCCAAACCAGCACGATTCTATTTCATTTGTTCCGAAGACTGATAAAGCTAAACTCATAACACTATGTGTTGTTCAAACCTCCCAGCTTTATCTAACGGCATGACTTATACTGAGCTCTCAGGGATTTTTATAGCTACGATTCCTTAAGTTAAAAAAATATTCACATTCTTCAAATGAGTTGTTCTAGTTCCATGGAATGAACCTGCTTTTAAAAACAAGCATTTGCATTATCACAGTAGTGTTACTTTGATTTAGTAGGTATTATAAAGGGTCCAACAGGAAAAACCCATGTAGATAAATATTGAAAGAAAATGTCTTTAGACCCATGAAAGCTGCTCAATGAGAAATGAGTGGCAAGAGATTATGATCTAGTTTCTACACTGCTGCTTGTAATTCTGTATCACAGTACCTCAGCTGAGGCTCAGAAAAGAATGATTCATAAGGTGTGAACAGTGTGCAGCATTCATGAATAGTCCACATGAAATAAGGTCAAAATAACATCTCACAGAAACTATTATGCTCACTTATGAGCACATAACAGCTTTGAACAGGAGCTAACCAAGTAGGACAGTTCCTAAACTGTAGCAAGGACAGTTCCTCCCCAGATTCCTCACAAGCAGTATTGTCATGGTGACTGGAGAGAGTTGTCAGTTCACCTGAACTCATACGTGGCCAATCAATAAGATATTTGCAATCCTATCAGCAGGGATTAAACAGAATTCCAAGGGATATATTCTGTAATCCCAGCTTTTCAAAATGTATGACAACTATAGAATGCAACAGAAGTAAAGGAACCAGAAAATTACATCCTTAGAGGACAATACGTTTGTTCTTTTTGTTAGAGAGCTGCTGTATCACATTCTCAGGCTTGCAGCTGATGCTCCAAGAGTACAGCCAGGCATCTTCCAGAAGCTGGTTGCAGGACTGGGTCTCATGGCCATGGTGCCATGCAGGTAAGAAATGAAAATACCCTATGTCCTGGATCCAAGTGTGGTGTAGATCAAAACCAGCATCCCAATTCAAATCAAAGTGCCCCATCTTTACAGAAAGCGGAGGTCAAAAATACTTTTTTATGTTTTGGTGCACAGATCCTTTTGCACAGTTGGGGCCAACTGGAAAAGAAAGCGTAAACATACCCATGGACATTTCTGGGATAGGAACTGCACTTGTGAAGAGGAAGAAGAACAGGTAGCACTGGAACTCTGGCTCAGATTTCTGCACTGTGTATCAGACCCCAGCTGCTGAAGCCTTCTTCCTCCAGTTTTCCCTTTTCTCCCAGCAGCATGCTGCAAGTGGTAACTCAAGCACCGTGCACGACCTTGTCCAGGCATTGATCACAACACACGTGGGAGAGAGGAGGGGCAGGGCCAGGTCATCCACAACTCTTAACATGGGCTTTGGTTCTCCCAGGTTTTCAGTTTGCATTTAAATGTACAATTTAGGGTTTCCACAGATAAAGCTACACTGCAGAGAGGGCCAGCAGCACGTGCAGGAGCACGAAGGGCTGTGAGCACTAGCACGGCTCTCCCCCACTGCTGCAAGAGAAGCAGACCACTGACAGCACAGCAAGACTCAACATTTTGCAGAAGCTGGTTGTCAGCTTCACATTCTCTTCTTTCTCAACATGCAACTTTGGTTTTTAAGCTTTTTTGTGTGTGCTATGAGACATGCATAAATAAAAATGAGTGGTATCAGGTAATCATCACAGCAATTGTGATACCCTTAGGTAGCATCTCAACAAATCAAGGGAAGCTTTTTCCTTTTGGAGACAGAACATGAAGTGAGGGATACAAAATTGCCTATATAATGCTGCCACAGGGATGCCTCTTAAATAATTTTATCAGCAAAAAAAGGAAGCCATGTCTGCTGGTAACAGCTAAAGATCACGTTCTAATTTTAGCAGTTGCAGTTAACTCATTCCCAATGGAGTTGCACTTACCGTGAGAAGGTTTCTAACTGCTTCAGCACTGAAAGGAAACAAGCATTGAGTCATTCAACTGCAGATCTATGTGCAAATATGCTTTTCGGCCCATGAAGGGAAAGCATATAGAATCCACTGCTATAACGCAGGCAGCCAAACATTTCCACACATTTCTTATAATGCAAACGCTGGAAAAAAAGTAATCCATTTACCAACCAGTGTTTTAGCTGTCCCTATACAAGTCTGACCATTGGCATGCACATGCACTCTGTTAGGGGCAGAGCGTGGGTATAGGAAATATAGGCACACTGCATACCTAGAATTGGTGAGAAAAGTTTTAATCAACAGATATATTCCCCTTGACATCAAATGGTTCAACAGTAATATTATTAATTTTACTCAAGGATTATGTTTGTATCTTATAAAACTCAAAATATATTAAGCCGATATATTACATTTTTATTAAAATTCTGAAGACCATAATATAAACTGTTCAGTTTTTTCAATTATTAACTTCCAGAACAGTGATTCTGTACAAAGAATTTAGTTCCACACAATATGGTAATTTGCTGTGTTGACCTCTAATTGGGCCCACAATAGAATCCACATCACAGCTAGTCACCAAAAAAACTTCCTTACAGCAAAGGTGATTTAGTACAACATAATGAATAAAATTCTTTTCTAGTTAGGAGACTTCTGGCTGATCCTAAAGCACTTAGTGATAGGAGAATTCTAGCAACAAATACTAAAAAGAATTAAGAACACTCTCCTGGTGAGCAGTGATAAATTTGAGGCTCTTTAAAGAGTGATTTTTCAATGAATTTTGTAGGCAGATTTGCACTTTAGAATAAAATCTTGAACAAGTCATTTTACAGTAGGGAATGAAAATTTCTTTTCCATTCAAAAGGATACAAATAAAGAAAAATACAAAAATATTAAACCCAGTAAAGGTCAACGTAAAATGACAATGTAACATCAAAAGGTAAGTTCTCCACCTGCCACGTGGTTTTCTGCCTAGATGAATCCCTGCTGTGAGCCTGTGACTGAACAGAGGCAGGGTAATCCCATGGGAGCTGGTCTCACACAGGCAGCAGGGAGGTTTCAGAGAGTGCAGCTTGACACTAGAGATGAAACAGCAAAACTGGGGACTCCTGCATTTACTGGCAAAATTCACTGAGCTTGCTGACAGGCATTCAGGAAGGGCATCCACAGATACATACAGAAAAATTCATGAGGATTATCCCTTCACAGCACTAATGTGCAGACAGATGGAAAAACCCTGTCTCTTCCCCAAAGTGGCTGTGGGCTGTAATGACTGGGGCTCAGCACCGTGTTAATGTGCAGCCCAGCTTTGCAGAGGCAATTGGGCTGGAAAAAGGGAAACACAAATGGGAGTTCTGCTGCCATTTTTCCCCAGATGTGCAGATACTGATAAACAACAGGGGAGGAAATGGCTTTCAAACAGCTACAACTTAAAAAAATAAATAAAAATGAGGATGTGCATTACAACTGATATAAAATGCATTCCTCTGAAGGGCAGATTAGCACCCAAAAATATGTTGAACTTCAGATGCAAACTCCAGTCCTTATGTTTCCATGATACACATGCTCACACTACTTTTTAAGGATAGCTGCAGGCATTGTTGAACTGTGGCCTGAGTGTAGAGTGAAAGGCACTGCCTCAAAATTCTAGGATAACTCCAAGGGATACCCTGGAAAGCTTAGATGATATATAATTTCCATAGTTATTTTCAATGCTCTTAATAATTAGCTCCCTACTCATCCATTGCTACAAATATCTCAAATCTGTGAGCAATTAACACAAGAGTTAACTTCACAGAAATAATATTGCTGCTTAAATTCAAAGCAGAAAAGGGTGATTAATTCTTTTAAAATTTCTTCTAAAATGGAGTAATAAATACATATATTCACCTTATCTATTGATGAATAATAGCATTTAGAATGCTCATGTGCATCTTTGGTCTGATTAGCATGAAGAAGACTGGTACCTCATTTAGTCTAGGAGAAATGTTATTACTTCTTTCTCAGACAATATCAACAATATATTCCAGTATAGTTGGGTTTTTTTAGCTAAATTTCTGTTAAAATTTACCCTCTAGACTCTACTTGATGTTTTATAGAAATGTGCATCTTCAACATTAATTCACTAGACAAACGAAAATATTTTAGGACAAAGAAATTAAAATTGTTAGGGACTGTTGCAAACAAAACATTATACTGAAAAATATTTCCCTTTTTGCAGACTTGAACTACACTGAAAAATATTTTTTCTTTTGCTATAATTAGCATGTGTCTCTCTCATATGTATTTTTAATGAACAAATTCACATGATAAAACAGATTGGATCCTGATGGAGCACAAAAAATGTTCCCTAAAGAACCAGTTGTGACCTTAAATGGGGTGATTATTTCTGAGCTGAGTGTTCAGAACATGTTCAGAACCTAATGGCTGCTCCCTGGCAGCTCATTCTTATTTGTTACTTTTTAAAAATTTTTTTCCATTCTTTGTTAGGACTGGGTAAATTGTGTGCTGCTTTTTCAAACATCTCCTCCCTAGACATCTCCCCCCATTACAATTATATTATGTTCAACTCTGTCCTGGCAGTGCTGAGCTGTGTGATCTCCTGTCACAGGACAGGCTGCCTGTCAGGGGCTGCTGTCTGCCTCCCTCTGCCCCAAAGAACAGAGCATTTAATCATTGTTTTGGACATTGAGGCTTTCCAAGTAGCAGAGCCAGGCAGTGCATTCCACTTGGAGCTCTAAAGGCTGGAGACTTTCAGAGCCCAGAGGAGAACAAGCTACCCCATCTCTAAATAATCTTGGAATAAAGGGGAAAGGAATCAAAGGAAAAAATTAGAAAGGAGAAGGCACACCTGAGGGAAGGAATCAGTGGGGATGGTGTGAGGACAGGAGAATTAAAAAAAATAAAAATAAAAAAAAGGAAAAGCCCTGCAAAAGACAAGGAACAGATCTCATGTGAAACAGTTCCAAAGGATAGAAAGCATTCCCTGCTGGGCTGCTCCAGCACCTGCCAGAGTGATGCACCAGCACATGATCAGGCACCTCCTCGTGTGAGGAGCATCAGTGAGCTCCAAATCCCCTGCGCTCCCCATGCCAGGAGGTTTCAGATGTTACTCCTTAACTGTTCATTATTTGGAGAAGAGCAGCAGACACAGACCCCTGGGGAGTCAGTCCCTTGTTTGCACCCCACTACGGCTGCAGAGCCAGAAACAGCTCTGCTTGCTCCTGGCCTGGGGACAGGGTCTGCAGGGAGTGGAGAGGGGGAGTTCCCGGGATGGGAACAAGCAGAGCTATCACAGATGAGTGTTTGCAAAGCCAGGACTCACCTCACAACTCTTCAACCACCTAAAATTTAAACACCTAATCTAGATAAGATTTCTGGCTGTCTCCAGGATCAGTGGAGGTCACTACCAGTGTAAGACTCTTCTCATCCTTTGACAGGCACTGCTCCATAAAATTGGGAAGAAACTAAACTGAAAATTCTAAAACTTCAAAAGGTAACCAGTCTCACTTTCAGGATCTAATTGCTAGGCATTAGTCTGATATTACTAAGGTCTCTGTATCAAACAACTCTCACAATAATGAATGCCATTAATCTGGGCTGGAATCATAAGCCTAAGAGCTCATCAGCTCAACATCCTCTTATCACTTTCTCTGAACTGTTGCATTCCTCATTTAAAAAAAAAAAAAAAAAAGTGCCACTATCCATTGTGTTGAAATAACCACCAAATTATCATGTGCTGGTGTGTTAACTTTCCTAGCTGAATCTGCCATTAATGGGATTAAACATGCACATTTTCCTTGGGTATCTCTATATTTGCATATGTTCTTTCTCTTCCCTTTTCTTATTATTTACATTTTTCTTCAACTACCAGCTTCTAGGCTTGTGAAATAATCATAGAACTGACAAACAGTCTGATGTTACTTGCTGTAATTAAGCAAGATATTAAAGGTTTTTAAATAACAGGCCCAGCAAGCATAGCTTACAAAATCAGACTGTAACTTCTTGTCTTAGTCTAAATTAAATCAGGAAAGGGCCAGACAGAGGGAGAAAAGAACAGAACAGAGGAAACTCCAGAAAACTAGTGACTCTTCCATGATATCAAGCTCTCTTGGGAAAAGCAAAAGCTCATTAAATTTTACCAATTAATCTGTAAATGAAAGGTTGAAGGAAATTATCATCTCAGTTGCTTTTAAAGGAAATCAACTTCTAGCCTGGAAAAGATGATATCAGCTGTATATTTCTCCACTGTACACTGTTTTTCAAGTTCTGAAAATTTTAGAGGATAACCTACACTGTAGATGTGTTTATATTTTTCTGAATGGTCAGAGGTGCTCTAAACCTCATTGCATATGAGCTACAATAAGTGAAAATCTAAAACTTCTAATCTTTGCCACAAAAAAGTAGCACGATGTCTTATTAACGAAATATTGATAATACGAGTAGATAGAAGATGCAAAGTTTGGCATATGCTTTGACATAGCATTGCTCTTGGCTGTAATGCAACCTCAGACAATAATGTCAGAAACTGTTATTGAAATAGTGGATCAGTAACACGTATGCAGTGAAGCCTCATTCCCTGCTAAAGTTTCATTTTTCTTACCTGGTCTCTTCTGTAGCTATAAAGAAACCATCTTCTGAAGCATCAAGCCAATTTTGCCTCTGTCTCTTGATCACTGGAATGGTGCTTGTCTTAATGGCACTTGCACTGGCTTGCAAGGCCTTTCCATTGGTCATATGGATATGCGGAGCAGCATGCTGAAATCACAATAAAAGGGAAAGGTATTTGTCTGAGAAAAAGCATAATTCCATTAACTCATTCTGCTGTAAAGGGCAGCTGACACACATCTCAAAACCCACCTCATCTGCCTCAACCAGTACCTGGGGGTAAGATAACCAACCAACCTGTGCCCGTTGACATGTTTTATGCATAGGTCTTAAAGCTCTTTAAAAACTAAATTAACTATTGCTAATGCAAGTTTATATGAAAAGATATTGAGGCATGACTCAATGCTATGAACTAAGTTCAGAAACAGAATCCCCTTGGTTTCAGGAGAGAATTAATACTTTCTGAGCGAAAACTAACCTTCCAAGCAATGAGATACAAGACCTATTTTTTAATCCAATTTTTTTACTCTGCCTATCTTACTTTTTAAATAGAAATCACTGAATGAGACAAGTGGTTTGGCCCTGCCACTCACCTGAATGGAAGCAGGAAAACAAAGGTTTATATCACCATACTGGTGCAATGCTTCCTAGGTTTACTCACTAGCCATTATCTAGTTAGAGCTACCAATAACACATCTGCATTCATTTCATAATGGATAACATCAAACAGAAAATGACGCATTAATTTTCCACTAAACCTTTACCTGGAGTAGTTGTGCAACGAGAGCAAGTACTCGGACCTAACAAGAGAAGCTACCTTCTGACACATGAGGAAAGAGTGAAAATGTTTTCTGTATCAATTACAGGTAACGTTTTGGAAGAATACACCATGACGAAAATATTAATCTTGGAAATCTGAATCTTGTTTTCCACATAATTGATTAGTGGCAGGACTAACTAACAACAATTGGATTAAAACAATTATGACAGAAGACATGATACAAAGATGAAAATTTGCTTACTTAATCTCACATGGATTCAACATCATGTTTTCTTAGGAAGTACTATTTTCTTGGTGAAGTAAAACCTCTCTTCCACATTACTGACAGCATTTTTGTCACAATCCTAAAACGTACACAGTGCTGCACATTTGTGGGAGTACCCCCTAATTAAGGGACCAATACCAATACCACAGCCACTGGGCAAGAAAGGGGCTGGTAGCACCCACAAAGAGAAGCAGAACAGAGCACAGAACTGCTCTCTTAAGCCATGTCATAAAAACATAACAGCCAGAATATATAAACAAGGGCATCATTTTTTCCTGAACAATTCTTACACTTGCATTCAAAGCATTATATTCACATTATGACACAACTTTCACCACACCATTTGCTCCCTCCAGTAGGACAAATTTTATGTAATGGACAGAAAATTCCACTATTCATTATGTTACTGCAAGTAACTGAGCATCTCCTCTGTGATTCCTTAGATCTCACGTAACAAAACCAAACAAGAAGAGAAACAAGACATCAACTCTGAGTGAGTCACATATAAATCTTTCTTAGAGCTAAACTATTCTCCTTTATCTTAAAAACAAACAAGATTTATGGTGAATTTAGTTGTTGTTGCACACAGAGATATAAATGTATCACTGTAGTCCTTCTAAATATTTATCTGATTTTTTTTTCTGTTTTTTTCATTTAGTGTCTAGACCTCTGTTTGGCTTTCATGGCTTTTTTTTTTTTGTATTGGGTTTGGTGAGGACAAAGACCTAAAGGACATGCTACCAGAAGTAATTCAGCTGCTATTTAAAATAAATTCAGGATAAATACCACCAATGCACGTAGGTGGGATGAAACTAGAAATTCGTGAAGGTATTTAACTGCTGCTCTCTTATTGTACAAAGTGGGTTGTGCTCAAAAAGAGAGCAAGAAGCCGTGCATAGAAAACAGTGCCAGTAATTATTTGTATCTGGCAATTGCCAGTGCCATACATTACAGAGGAACATTCAAGGGCTCCAATGGTATATTTTTTTGTTGTGCTTCCCTGCTCAATAATGGGTTTAAGTTATCTCATATAATGGTTCAGATCTTTTCCCAAGCTCCTTTGTAATACACCACTGAATGTTTCCTGTATTCAAGATAAGAGACGCAGGCAAAAAAAGTTCAGGAAATGTACAAGGTACAAAAAGCATATTTCCTATGGCATAAACTCTGAAAAACAGTGAAGCCTGATGGAAACAGTACTTGTCTTTTCACAATACTTTTTGCCCTGGCAGAGCCAGATATTGCAACTAATCCTGAACTTCTGTTTTTTCTACTTTTATTAGCCCCTAACCCTCATTCCAGGCAAGAGATAACATTATAGAAAATGACACAAGTCTTACAATATAATCTCATTTCTGTTGCATCAAATTGCTTAGAATTTTCTCTTTTATTTCCCTTCTATCCCAGCCCTTTCAAGCTATTTGAAGAAATTAATTACATTTCACATAAGGACAAGAGAAAATAAGATCATTGTTCTCCAGTCTGTGCTAGGGACCACATTATCTCTAATTTCAAGTTAATAAAAACAATTGAAGCTCTTGACCAGGCAATCAGTTCATTAGTTCCTCTCCAAAAAATATATTCACCAATGTGTATGAAAATGAGCATTCAATGCCACTGTCACACCAATATCAACACCAAGAGAAAAATTAACTTTTATACAAAATACTCATTAAATGCTTTTTTTTATGATGAGGATGAATTCATATTTTCCCCCTCTAGCACACAGTTATGCCAGAAAGGTTATGAAAGTCTCAGGAATACCCCCTGTGACACCACAAAAGTCCTTCTCATTTTAAACACTGCTTGCAGAAAGCTTCAGTAATTTCCCATAACAGCACCATGTGCAATGAGCTGCTGGTGCTTTGACTCCTCCTGTGTGCATCACTAACGAGCTGCTCCATGAGCTTGCAACAGAGCAAACTCCGAGTCTGCATCCCAGGGGCACATCAGAGCACACCTGAGCATCAGGAGCTTCACCCAGAGTCTGCAGGTTGGACAAATCTTCCTCTGTGCTGAGTGACTCCTTTCTCCCAAACTCTTCATCTCAATCTGAGTACGTTCCTTGGGAGTTCTTGCACCTCTAGGACAAAATTGTTCCATGCTCAAAAGACATCAGGAGAAAAACCTTTGATAGTACTTGGAAGAAAAGCTTCTCAAGACAAAGGGAGCTCTGATTCAGGCAAAGTTACATCCAGCAAAGAACGCAAATATTGAAGTCAGCACAGGGTTATCTCTGGGAAGAGTTTCACCTGCCAAACAGGCGGTGTCCATGCTGCAGACAGAGCACACCCTCAGAGGTCAAAGGCAATTTTCTCCAGGTCTTCAGCAAAGAGGAGTTTACGGAAAGACTCTTCATTGCACAGCTTCACCTGTCTCCTGCTGAGACATTCTCTGCCGCTTGCAAGTACTGCTCATCAAAACTCGCCTGGCAGGGGCAGGAATTTCCCATCTGCATCCATTTCACCGTGGGCAGCTGAGACACCTCCAGCTTTCAAGGAATGCAGCAGGTCCCTTCACAAAGAGACTACATGTCTTTCTCCCTGTCAAATCTTCGGGAAGCAGCAGCACTGAGTTACAACTGCAAACCCAGGTCTTTCAACACAAGGTGCACTAGGCATAAGGCTCTGCTGTGACAGGGAAACCAAGGAATTCACTGTATAGGATCACTGTACGCACGCTATCTGCTGTAGCCGCAGCTACGAGTCCAATGAAGCTTCGATACCATTCCAAAGACACTCCACAAACACCTTATATTAAAGTGGCAACTTAATATAGCATTTTTGTTAACCAGGGTAAATCTCCTGGCCTCACTGGCTCCCAGAGGTATTTCAAGCACAAGGATACCAGGATGCATGATGCTAAGTCAAGAGAGAAATCCTGTACAAATTCAGAAATGGGACCCAGATCCCAAATCACAGTCGAGGTTCCTGTCTATAAACTGCTCAATTTGTACTGCTATATAGGTGACCTAGCATTTGTTCATTGAGAGCCACTAAAAATTCTGAAAAGACACTCAGGTCTGAAAAGACATTCAGCTTTGAAATAAATACATAACACCAGCACTCATTCAAAGTGTAAAAACTAACAGTGAACATTAATACTGTGGCTGAAGGAATGTTTAACTCGACTACCATAAATTCCTAAGTGGACTTCAATTTTTGATTTCTTATGTTTTCCCTCATTGTTTCAAAAGGAAAACACTCCCATTGCCTTAAATTAACATTTTAATTTTTTTTGTTGCATCTTTAAACAAAAAAAAGTCATCTGAAATCAAGCAGAGAAAAAGAAACTCTCTACAAGGACAAAAAATCTCTAGAAGAAATCAGCTATGTTCAGATGTGTGGTAATAATCAATATTAATTGGTTCCATACATTTTGTATGGACCTCATTAATCAACACATAGTTTAAAACAAGTTTAGAATTACCTTGACTTTAAATCAGGTGTTGATTCTCTTTTGCCACACCTGAAGTATTCTTATTTCCAGAGTGATTAGCATTATACCTTTAATAAGCATTAATACCCAAAATCTGTACACAGCATGAAGTCGCAAATGTTGACAACAGCATGCAGGCACACAACCACTTTGGGTACAGAATTTCATTTAAAAACCCAAAGGCTATTAAAAATGAAAGATTTTCAAACAACAGATCATATACAAGAAAAGAACCAAACAGTCAACACAACTGTACCTTTGGAACCTCTGGATTTGCTATCAAACCTTTCATAAAACATCTATAATATTTGAAATGCTGAAAATCTAAGTCAATAATTTTTCTGTGCAAGAGAAAAAAACCATGAAACAAACCCCAAAAGAAACAACCCTCCTAAAAGATGACAGTTGACTCGCCAAAGCATCTGGGCTAAAATACTCAATGTTTATAAACTCTGTATGTCGTAGGTGGTACACAAAAGCTATATAACCTCTGAATAAATAATGGCTTAGAAAAACATCCTTTTGAAGAAAATATTTATGGAAATCAGTAAATTAGTAATGAAAGACTAACTTAGACAACTATCCACAGAATAAGAGGAAATTAGTTTTATAGTTAAAACATAGAGCATGCCCTTCCCTGTCCGCCCACCTTGGTCATACAGATGCTTAAAATACTTTGTTTTTTTATTTTTATAAACAAGAATCTGAAACAAAAAATAAGCAGGCATCATTGCATTTAAATACAGAAGAAAAATTCTCGTAATGTTCTCAGAAAAACAGCACTTTGTTTTCCTTAGCAGAGTACACTCTATACCTTGCTGGGTTTAACTTTAACATAAATCTGATTCTTCAGAGACAAGATCAGCTTTAATGCCTTACATTATTTCACCACCTATAAACACAACTTTGAAGAAGTTCAAATACTTCACCTTGGTAAGACAAAAGCTTTTTAACATTCAAAGCATCCAAGGCAGTAATACAAATTTGCTGTGGTACCTCTCATATTCTGATGACTAAAGGTCAGCTTTTAACTTTTTATCTCTTACAATATAGCCATAATGAGTCAGAAAAAGGGGACTTCATTTCAGAGTGACAATTTATTGCAGTAGCCATTATACATTGGATCTCAGTAGTATTCCTTTACTACATCCATACTGAATGTATAATCACATTTCTAATGCAAGGAATAGCATACTTTTTGGTTTTACTGACAATTTCTACCTATTCATTGGGGAGTAAGAACTTCTCTTTTACACATTCAGTTATGCTTTAGTTGCAGAGAAGAGTGGACTTTGCTATAACAATTTCACACATAGCAGAATACTTATTTATATTTATACTTTTATTTGTTTAAGTGCAATGAACAATTACTGCACACTGACTGCAGAACATTAGTCTGAGGTCTGAGCCATCTCAGTTGTCAGCAGCAAAGCCTGGAGAGGTCCACAACAGAGGAACCTCAAGAACTCAAGCTATTTAAAAACCTTTTCCTTCTCTCTTTAAAAGTTTGGGCATGTTTTGGTTTAGAAATGTTCTGATAAATTATTTGAAAAGAGAGACTGAGCATCTTCAGAGTACAATTACTAGGATAAAAAAAGTAAAGGGAAACAAAGAGTGAAGTTTTCACCAGCTTCAGCATAACTGTCCTGTTTTTTCCTGACACCATCAGTAATGTAAAAAAATTTTTCAATCCCTTCCAAAATTTTATAGCAGTGGAATACACTTGAATAACTAAGCATCTTCTTTTGAAATGAGTCTATTTGAAAAATATTTATTACAAACAAGGATTACATCTCATCCAGCAGGAAACAGAAACATCACTTTTCCCAGACATCGCTCCTATTTTGAAATGTTGTGATCTACAGTCCTTACTTATTTATTTCCACTGAATTATTAAAGGCTATTGATGATAAAGGCAATGAGCTATATTAACTTTTTAGCTACCCCCTGTAGAGTCAAGAAATCTGTTGGGAGTTTACAAGTCCCACAAATGCTGTACATACAGAAGAGGTAAATAAACTTGAAGGGACACCCTAAAAACTGTAGGTATGAAAACAAACAAGCTCATGTCATGATTTGCTGGGGTTTATTCTAAAACTTCAACATTTGCCTCAAAAATTGGTCTTTTCCCAAAAGCAGAAAGCCCTCTCCTCCAACACCCACAGGATAGGAATCAATCATTCCCTGTCAGAGAAAGGTTTTCTTTATGTGAATTGTTGTTCAACCCTTATCTAACTTTTATTATGAGTTTGAAACAGAAGGAGACTGACAACATTTCTCACCCTATAAAAATGCAAGATAGACACTTAAGGGCCTGACTTTCTTTACATAAAACTTTTTAATCTCATTTTTGAAGGTGCATCTGTCCACTTAAACATTTCTCTATTTCTGGGACCCAAACTATTAAACTCAAGGTAAAGTCAGAAACTGGCCTCTGAGGAATGTGATGCAAGAAATTATTCAGCTATTGTTCTGAACTTTAAATGTCCTCTGACCCATGTGATACATATAGAATGGAGGAGATTTTCTCAACATTAATTTGACATTATCAAAAATCACTTAAGCACATAACACAGAATTGTAATCGGATTTTTCAGCTATTCAAACTGACAGTACTGGTACCTCTTAAGCTCTTCAGCCTCTCATTTTTTCCTAAGATTTCTCATTAAATAAAGACAGACTCATTTTATCTCTACAGTGATATTGGACTTTATAAAAAAGAATGCCAATGGTTTAGGATACTACTATATCTACCTTGTTTTTAAAGGAAAAATCATAGCTATAGACAAATCAATACCTACAATCTCCTCTATACTTACCATTATTGTTCTTGTTGTATGGCTGGATGATTCTGGAAAATAAAAGAACCACAGCATATTAGAGTGTTGTCTTTATCCACAAAAGCCCTATTTTCTGATGCTAACCCTGAAGGCTAAGATGCTACTGTTCAGCTGCAACAATGAACACATCAAAAATGCAGAGATAGGAAAGATTTCTCATGAAACGAGCATGAGACTCATCACTGGTCCTGAATATATATGGCATGCTATAATATGCTGTTAACTGCACTTGTTCTCTTTGCTTAATTATCCTCTTCTGCAAGAAAACATAAAAATGGAACTAATTCATAATTCATGTTTGAAGAAGTGAGGGCTTTTTTCATTTTGCTTTTAACATATGGCATCATGAAGGATTAACTTTGCAGACAAAAATACAGATAGTATCAACATAATTCCATTACTATTGCCATTTGGAGAAAAGTTTTATAAAACTAGACAACTCTTTTTCTGAGAATTTTGAGGTGGATGCTCAGTTTGAAATTGACAAAGCATATTGAGAAATGCAGCAGGAAGAAATGTTACCTATTCTCCCCTATATGATAAATCAGGAGTCAGTCAACTGAACTCATATTTATATAAATTGTACAGCAATCACGACTAGGCCAATAATTAACATAGGTCATCCTGCTGTTTAACTCAGATTACTTTTGCTCTTTCTTTCCCCAAGAACAGAAATCTCACACTCTTTAGCTTTAAAATGCTACCATTTACATATTAGAGACGTGGTTCTTTCCCAAAGCAGTGCAACTTCAGTAACAAAACATAAACAATGTAAAAACCTGAAAGAAAATTCACTGCTGGTCTATAAAATGCAAGAAGACACTACCAGCAATCTCACAGACTTGCTCAAAAATTTGGATAGGTAGGACACCTTATTGGCTATAGCAGAGAGACTTCTTAAGGAAGGGACACTTATGAATACGACACGTAGTTCTGCCTAAAATGTACACAATTCTGAATGAATTGAATCAGCAGCATCTCAGTTCTGCAAGTGAGATAAATACAAAATAATTACAATGGGTCTTTTCTTTATTCTTGCCTTGGTTCCAAGTTGCGACTCTTACAGGGTTTCCAACTGGTATCACACAAAGAATTCTCCAGAGATTTTATTATTGTTAAAAATAGTATTAAAGAGATTAAAAGGACATGAGAAAGAACAGCTGCACATCTCTTTCTGAAAAAAAAAAGGTAATTACACTCTTAAACTGTCATTTCTCATTTTGAGGAGTCCGCTTAACCCATCTGAAGGTACAATTCAATCACTGCTAGAATAAAGGCAAGCCATTTCAGACATCTCAAACTATCTATAAACCCCAACAGTCAACAGAAATTCCTGTATCTAGTTTACATTTACATTTGTACAAGTCTTCATCCTTAATCAATTTTAAATAAAAAACATTTTATATCACTAAGGTCACTACTTAAGGTAGTGTAATGTGAACACTTACCTAAAGCCAGCAATATTTTAGTTGTGAGCTCCTCTACCAGCCCTCTTTTCCACTCTTTTTTCACACAAAAGTTATCATGTATAAAAATACATTTAGGTCACCAGTCCGCCAGGCAATTTTTAAACTGGTAGTATAAATCTAAATATTGTGACAGTCTGCTGCTTCCTGATACTTGAGCATATTTGGCACTCTTATAGATTAAGAGAAGATCACAGTAGAGTGAAGAACTTTATAATCTGTTAAATTTTTATCTTCACAGTAAAGTAATTTTTGTTATTACAACTTTTTTTTTCTTTTTGACATCCCAGTAAAATAACATTTCAGGACCTGAATGTTCCTGAGAAAACCCAGAGACTGCATTCAGGAGGTATAACCTCCTGAAAAATTGAGACAAATACTCATTCTGTTTGTAAGCCTAAATACCCAGGAAAAAAAACCAAACCCAACTAACTTATCCCCAAGAGCACAATCTTTCCTGAGGTATCCTAAACTTAGGCAGAATTATCAAGTTAAAGAAAAAGAATGAGGCTTCTTGTCTCTTGAAATACAGAAGAGATGCACTACACAGCACTTTCAGTCACCCCCAAAATGAGCCAAGCCAACAAACAAAAATCCATATTTTTTATACTGAGATACTTGAAACCTTCCCTCTTACTCAGAGGTGCTGTGCTTTTGGCATAGCTCTATATGCCAGATCTATAAAAACTGTGCTCAGCCACGATTGTCCCAAAATACTCAGACACCCTCTCAGTATCACAGACAACTAAGTGAGGGTATCTCCCTAAAATGAACTGAGGAACAACTGAATTTTCCTGGAAATTGTTAGAGTGTGTTTTTGAAAAGAACCCAACAGACACTGTTAATGCAGTGCCAGCAGCTGTTAACTCCAGGATATTACCAGATGGATAACCTAATAATAAAACCCAGCAAAAAAGAGAAGAAAGATCTGTTATATTGGTAAATATCCCTCTTATATCATAAAATAAAATCATTCTCTGTTTTTTCATATTTTTTTTACTGTAGATACTGAAATATGATCTAAGTTGCCAAATATCAAAGACCTTATTATATCCATAAATAAAAAGGTAGGAAAAGAACTGTTTAATAAGTAGATACAGTCAAAAGATTCTAGGATCTAGCAGAGACTACTAATTAAGGTGCCATTGTTACACAATTTAAACTTTTATATACTCTGATACACAAATATTCAGACTTTAGAACTGAGGAGACACCTATTTGTTCCAGAAAATAATTACACCCTGACTTGGCAGGTTCTGAAAAACATTTATGTATGGACGCACCAGCCAATTTTGTGGAAAACTTTTAATTAAGGCAGCTATGGAATAAAGCCCTTGCTTAGAAAGCCAGTCACGCAGCATCGAAAACCTTTATGAAAGGTCTGCACACCAAAGCAAACTCCAGTGCAGCTTAAGTCAGAGCTTATTTAAAAACCACAAATGTCTTGGTGTTGAACAGAACAGAAAACAAAACTTTGGATTTTCAGTTTTATCTGCCAAGTTCTAGAATGCCTTAGGGAATTGAAATAATCTGGCTCGAATTTCAGTGAAACTTGGCACCAGTGGGCCCTTGGTTTATAAATGAGTTCTTACAGCAAAAGATTTTGGGTAAGACAATGACCTGTTCTTGCACAACTTCAGTAGGAAGGGAACTCCAGGATAGAGACTGATTTTCCCCATAAAGGCAGTGAAGCGCCAGTGAAGTGGATTTCTCCACTTTAAGCAGAAATGGTCAGACATCATCATCACTAACAAGGGTTTTTAGTGCTGTGATGCAGGCAAAATTCAGTAAATTCAACTTCAGTGTTGACAAGATGTTTAGAAGTTTATTATTGTGGAGAAATTGATGCAACAACAGCAGAAACTGCCTAAAATGCTACTGTGCTCTTTCTAAAATATATTTATTTTAACTCAAATAGAAATAAGTAAGTTGTAGAAGAAATTTCCTCACATCAGAAACCACACAAAATTATCACAAAGCATTTTCCCCATACACAAGATCTTTCCAGTTCCACTGCCTAAACACTCTGTGAAGGTGCCTTCCCTATTGCATTATGTACTAAAATTGTTAAGAATTATTGCTCTGCAATCACAGCTTACAAAAAATAATCAACCTACTTGACAGTAATCACACACAGAAGCACTTTGAGTATGAGCTCCAGATCTCAAATCCAGAACACGTAATTCAGGAGGTAATATGCTGCTAATCCTGTTATCCAACAGACAGGATTCTCTTTCTGCAGCTACAATACTTTAAAATAATACTAGGGGAAAGAAGTGATTCTAGGAATTAAGCTCTGGCTATCTGCATTGTGGTTTATGTGTTAACTTAATTACAGTGCTGTTTGCTGTTTTGAGAGCTGATTCATTCTGCCAATTAGAAAAGCCAGGGTTGCTGCAGTTTCATATCTACATGTTACCTGTAAATTAAAATAAGGAACGCTGATTCAACAGCAGAAATGGGGCACTTTCACCATGAAGTGCCCTTTCCCCCACCTGTGATCCCACGTGCCTTGCCCTTTCTAATCCCTGCTGTCACCAGTGTTATCAGAAACACATTTTGCTCTGGTGAGTTCAGGGATACAACACTCCAATCTTTTCATAAGCATTCACCTCCTTGGTACAACAAAAACAAAGGGATCTTTGGCATGCTCCAAGCAGCGCATTAAAGCATGAGTGTGATTCTAGTTCTGTGCTTTTTTTTGTGAATCAACTGTACGCAAAGAAGCCTTACAAAACCAAAGATATTTTTGAAAGAAAGGAAATAAATGCAGAAGGAATTAATAACAGCCCTTATTCAATTCCTAAAGTAATTTCACCCTGGGAAATCGCATTTCTCAAGATACAGTAAACCTGAGCATTTCAGTTGAATGGAAATTGTATTCTGACTTTGGCATAACAAAAGTAATCACGGTTTGTATTAAAAAAAAAAAAACAAAAACCACCATGCTTAGGAATAGTTCTTTCTCAAAGCAAATCCAAGGAAACATGGGTTTGCAGAAATGCTTTTGCTCCTCCCAAGCACTCCTGTGACCAAATTACACTACTTATCTTTTCTCACTGAAAAATACCTTGCAGTTTAAGCAGTCTCCAGACATAGAATGGAAGACTGTCCTTTTATTTGTAATCAAAGGAGTTCAAATACTTGGAAGATAACTGTAATGTAAATTCAATGTACAGTGTATCACTGTGAGACAATAAATAATTTTCTCAACTTTAAGAAATTCCAGGGGTGAAAAATATTTCTCTTCTGTTTTTTTGGGCAAAAGTATTTTCCTCCTAGTTGGTTATTTTTCATGATAAGAACTAACAGGGAAGTGGGGAATCATCAACTCACTGTTTTATAACTAAAAAATTTAAATGGGAAAAAATTACTTTAGACATGCAAATATGAGATGCAGTGGCTTAGTTCTACAAATGATTGACAATGTGAGCAGTTAACATTCTGGGGTAATTAAGGCCTGCATAATTTTCCAGACACATTATTTGGGCTCTGGAAGTTGTCACTAGTTCATCATCTTCAGTATCATCATTAGTACCTGTGCAAAAACAAGTGAATTTACTGACCACAGAAATGTAAGCTTTAGAGCATTTTAGTTTTCTAATAAATATTTAAAATGATTGCTTCAAAATGATTGCTTGAAAATAGACAGAAATTGGCTACTCTTGTGCAAATTGGAAAACTTAAAGGTAAAAAGATTGTTAGGTCAGTCTCTTGAGGATCAGAGATGGTTTTAATGGCTTTATATAGAAAGACAGGACAAAGCTTTTAAGTATTTAATATAATGATATAAGCATAAAAGCAATATATTTGGGGAAGTAACTAAAAGTCAAAAACATCTTTTCATAGTCCTTTGCTTCTCCAGTAACTGACAGTAACACAACACCATTTTTTTCCTGAGAGATCTATTTTCCACAGTCACATTTCCATCGATACCAGTACACACATTTGACTAAGAAATCTGTAGCTGAATATTTTAAAGCGTTTTCTGGCTATACCAAAGACCAAAGCTAGAACACACATGTCCTAAGCAAACTTCAGAGGGAAAACTGACTGTGGAGCAATATATAGCTTTTGTCTCTCACTTTTGGGAAGAGTGAGTATACACAAGTCAGCATTAATCATACCTTGTATTTCAGCAGGGAAGAAATGGCAAAAGTGGATTCACACAGCGGCTTGTTTATCACAACTCATTTCTTCTCTTTCAGCTGGAAATCACTGGTATGTTAAATTAGGTTTATAACAATTTTGGTATGTTTAATGTTTATTAATGTGTAAAATAAAATTTAAGGTTTTCTTTTTTAAAGTAACAGAGTGACAGATGTTTTTTGATGTGCAATCCCCGCTGCTCGCCTGCCACCACAGCAGAACACCTCTGTCTCTACCAAAACATGATGTCTGTGATAACAACCATCAGACACCTTTGAGAAAAAAAAACAACTCACTCACTGCTGAAAAATTCCATCTAACAGCGCAAACTCTGTCCTTTTAATGTACTTCCCCACAGGGTTATGTGAACTTAATTATAATGAAGCATGTATTATAATTGTTTTCTCTGTCTCAAGAAAGTTTGGGACAGGAAAGGCTTCAGTCTCCCTGCTTGTCAGTTAGGCTGCTTTTATTTTCACCTGTTTGTCAAAGGGAAGTCATAAATTCAACAAGGAAAAATAAGATTGAAAACGGAGCCTCTCTTCCTTGCTTTTCTCTGGAATAGCCAATAGTATCAGTCATAAGCATAGAGAAAAGCTAAGACTGCAGCTAAGAGAGAAGGTACATTTTTTTGAGGTCTTTCTCCCTTTGCCAATTTCTCATGTCATCTTCTCATCCTGCCAGGCCAGAGATGTGTGGGTTCTTAGGAAAACAGACCCCAAAATTGTCACCTCATTCCTAGATACTTCATGTACCTGCTGCATATGTCAGTATATTCCAGAACAGAAATTTGACTGTTGAAAGAATCCTCTTGAAGGCACCAGGACATCTCAGCCTGAAATACAGCACTACAGGGATGGGCAGGGAAGAGAGGAGGAGGATCAGGGTTGTTGATTCCAATCTCTTCAGCTATGAAAAATTGGTTTTTATTTTTGTCCACAACTCATGAAAATGCTATCAACAGGCACAGACTGATTTCTGTACCTCATCAGAGACGCTGATGCCTTGGACATCCTGTGGATATTCTGGTTCTGATGCAGGAAAGGTAAGGAAATGCATGACACATGACAGAGATTATTCTTGTGTAAAATGCCTCTACCTGATGTTTCCAAATACTATAAGCAGAATTATCATTATTCAGCCTGTCAAAACAATAGGCTGACGTGAAACTTGACTACTTGGACACACTGTTGCTCACAGTTAAGCAGCCTGTGGGAGAAAGTAATTGCTTGGAATAATTTCAGACACTGTAATTTGAAGATCAGATTCAAAATATCTAAAGCACTTTACAGTCACACCTAAATCTTCCCATCATCAACTCCAGTCACAAAATTGGATACACATAACCTTCTGCAACATCGTGATTCTCTGAAGATGGAATTTTCCCACTTGAAAGAGGCTATCTTCACTGCAGAGAACCACTTAAATATCTTATGCTGACTTTAATTTCAGCAGCAATTGAAATGCTGCATCTCAGAGTAGTTAAAAGCTCCAGCATGTATATTAAACAAAAACTTCTCAAAGAACTGTGACTTTTCTTCCAGAACAGCAAAATGCCAGTAGACTGGCATTTTTCATTACAACCTACAGAATGTGAGATTTGCTGTTGTTTGAAAATAAAATGAAACCACTCTTCAAAGACCATCCAGCAAAAGTCTTCCTCCTAAAATAACAGGCACAAAAACCTACAAGAACCTCTCTGTGTCTAGCCACAATGCACAGTGTGCATTTTCACTCGTGTCCATGCCTTACTCCCATGACTGACACTCAATAAGAAAATATCAGGGCACAACATCCCCATTTATTAAGAGACAAATGAGATCCCTCATCATTCCTGACAATGATCAAGCAAAAAGAAGCCAAAAATGCCAGATTCCCTCACCCCTATCATTTGCACCAGACCTTTTCTGGAGCTGCAACCATGGAAAACTGAAAGGGAATCTTGTGCCGCACTGGCTAAAAGCAAAACACAAGCCAACATAAGACTTGTCTAAGAAATGCTAATCATATTCTTGTTTATTATTCTTAAAAGCATTTAACTAAATATTAATGATGTTTCTCATAATCTTTCCCCATTTCCCCACAGAGGCATAAAAAAGTGCCATTTCCATAATGTACTGCTATATTTGAAGCAAATAATCATTAATTTGCTTAAAAACAAATTCTGTCAAAATAAGGCACTCATCTAGGCAGTAAGATTGACTTAAGTTATGCTAATCTAAATATATATTTGCACAAGGCTAAGCAACATTTACTTGAATGCTGTGAAATATTGTGTATCTTAAGTAAACATATTTATATAGCTTTCTCACAACAAATTTCTAATACTGTTGGAAAAAAAATAAATTTGAAAATGCAGACCTTTTTATGTCAGTAACATTAAGATTATGGAAAAAGCAAGAAATCACACGTAATATAAGTCCCCCGTGCTCCTTTTTGTTTGCTCATTTCATCAAAGCATGCACTGAAAGGTGGAATCTGTGATCATCTCCATAGCTGGGTTTCTGGATACTGTTAATTGATACAAGGCAATAAACCCTGCAGCAATCAATAGGATTCTGGAACTGAAAAAGCTTTTTAGTGTATTTATAGTAACACAAAAACTCTGGGGGCTGGCATAACCTTTCACTGCACAAATAGTACACTGTGGTCAGGGAAATGACACAGAAACCATCATTTCCCAAGCTGATCTGATACTGAAGAGAAGCTGGATAAAATACAAGCAAAAAATATATATTTTATATTTACCAATAACCTAGGAGGAGGTTAATGGTAAACATTGAAGGTAATCACTTTTAACTCAGAAGAAACATAGGATCTGTGCTATTGAGTATCATTACTATTGGTTTGTTACTTTTTTATTGCATTTTATTTACATTTTTCCACATTTTAATCAAGGAGAGGGGCAAGAATAATAACCAAAATAGTCATTTGTAATATTAAGTTAGCCATTTTGCACTAAAAATATACAGATTTCACTTATTTAGGATATATGCATTCCAGTAAGTTGTTTCCATAGAAAACAGATAAGCAGAAATATCCTAAAGCAACAACTTGCAGTTCTCAATACTAATTTTTCAGATTAGATGTTATTTTGTGCAAATTGCCTTACCACAGTTAGCTGACTGTTTGATACACACTAATCAGTGTAGCTAATGACTGGTTTTACACCCTCTTTACTTTGAAGAGAACATCCATACTAAGTAAAAGAAAAATTTTACAGACTTCCAATTACAGCGATATAAGGAGGGGCTTAATCGTGTTACCTTGAACTCTCTGCTTCAGCCTTCTCTGCAGCAGAAATGTGCAGGTGGTAGCAAGATGGGGGTCAGTCTCTTCTCACAGATAACAAATGACTGGACAAGAGGAAACAGCTTCAAGCGATGCCAGGGAAGGTTTAGGCTGGATATTGGGGAAAACTACTTCACTGAAGGGGTTTTCAAACACTGGAACAAGCTGCTCGGGGTTGAATCACCATCCCTGCAGGGATTTAGAAGTTGTGGCATGTAGGATTTAGCAGTGGGCTTAGCAGCGCTGACTTAAGGGTTGAACTTGATGATCTTTGAGGTCTTTTCCAACGAAAGGATCGTGGTTATGTCCAGGGGACAGTAATGCATCACTCAAAGGTTACATGCAGAGCCCAGTCTAATGGCCAGCATTGCTGGAGGGGGGAAGCCTTTGTTCGCATTCTCATGCAGCAACCACTAAGGCATCCCACAGAACTACACCCTCCAAGGCTGCAGTGGAAATTCAGCATTTATGGCTCTGCCTACCAATGTCATCGTATTTTCTTCTAACTGCAGCTCCCACGGTTGTCACCTTGGTCCCCCAATAGCCTGTGTTGCCACGCATATTGTTTGAATGTGGTGTAAGAGCTGCATACCGGGCAGAGATGCAAGCAATCCTCTCCTCTGTGTATTCTGAATAACCACTTCTTGTCAAAGGATGTCATCATTCCTATCTAGGTGTTATTAAATGCGCAGGAGGTGTTTTCACTGCAATATACAAGTAGTGTTTGCAATGCCAGAAAAACACAATTATGGGGAAGATGATGGATAATGAATCAAAGTTTTTCTCCCTTTATTTGGAATACTATTTCTATGAGCTTGTCTGAAAGGCAAGTCCTCTCCTTTCTACCTTGACCTATTCTGTGAAACATGAAAAAAGATAGATACCTTTTTTATGCACATCATCTCCTGAACAGTCTATTTGAGAGCCCAATGTCTGACAGATTTTTACCCTCAATAACCTTATGCAATTACAGAACAAATAAGATAATGGCTTACAGAAGTTACATCTCGCAAAGAGATATCAGGAATGCATGCATGCATTTTTTTTTTTAGTGTACATCTTATATCCTACTGGAGTCTCCTCTGATTTGAACATGAGGTAAAACTGTTTACAGTTACAGTTGAAAAATCTTCTTGTTTGGTAATGATAAAAAAAAAAATCATCAATAATGCATAGTCACTTTTCAGGATGAAAAAAAAGATTATTTGAGAAAAGTCAGCCTTAGCCACAAATTTCCATCTTTTTTGTTGTTTTTATTTTGCACAGCTTCATTCCTGCACTCAGTTTGCACCGAGCTGTAATCAAGTGACTGGATACACCAAACATCACATCTAGCACTGCACAGTGTACAGAAAAAGCCTCTTCTGCACCTCTGACACAGCTTTTGCTTCCTCCTCTGCAAGTGGTGTGTCGGCTTTCTAAGGTGCAATGCAAAAAGCCAAAATAAAACATGCTGCATCTCTGCCTTTACCAAATTCATTATTTTCTTGTCTCTTTGTGTTTAAATCAAGATCAGTAAGAAAAATGGTAAATAGAGTTTTTGTAGGAGATGTTTTTTGGCATTAATATATTCTTATTCAGTGAATAAGCACCACCATTCATTGCACTGATGCCATAAACATGCCATCCATATCTTATATTTTTCTAAGCCTGTACACTCTCATTTAGTGTCATCTCAGGTTCACAGAAAGTTTTGCAATTCACGGAGTTAAAGAATATTTCCTTTATATTCCTTCACATACCATCAAGACCATTATGATGGCTGTAGTTTCTTTTTCCCAAGATACTTAAGGAAGAGTGATTGGAGGGTGCAAGCAGCCGTTTTGCACTTGGACTTTGAAGGCTCGGCATTGACCTGATTACATTGGGTTTCACAGCAGGATGTATCTCTGTTTGAGACAAAAGGAAAGGAGAGAGAGAGAGATTATACATACTTGATTTTAAAAGAAATAAAAGTAGTCTATTCCACATATGAAATTTACTTTTGATATTCAGTGAAAGGAAAGAAAGTTCCTTCTGCACTTGTGTGTTTACAGGACCTTGAACAACACTTCAAAGTCCTCATACCCACAGGTCTTCCAAGTAATAAAAATCTATTTCACTTTAGATTACCCAAATCCAATACCATAGCGTAGATATGTAAGGATTTGAGGTTGAAGAGCTAATAAATACAAAACAATCTGGAATGGGTGTGTTTATATTTTCCTACACTCTTGAGGTTTTTATTGAAGCTACACACCCACAGGTTTTAGCAAGTAAATAAAAGCATTTTACTATAGTGAAACCACCTCAATACCTCAAACTATTCAGTATTTTCTGTCACAATAACAAATTTTAAGGGATCTTCCCACACACAAGTCACAAGGTGCAGGAGTCAGGGGCCAGCCACTGTAGGGCTGTAGCTAAAACTATCCCAAAACTGCAGTGGGAACACTCTCATACAGAGTCATTACGGGGGAGCTTCAAACATCCCAGAGTATCTGTTTCATGGAGAACGATTATTTCGGAGGAGGAATAATAAAGGGGGCAGTGAAGTGCATCTGGCCAGCCCATTTCAGAGTGGCAGCTGCTGTGCTTGCCAGGAGCTGATACAGCTGCATGGAAATGTCTGTTATCTGCCAGATCAAAGTGGCAAAAGGAAGCCTCGGTTGAGTCTGCTGGTCCCTCACCAGGAATTTCCTGAACCAATTAATTAATTCCCATCACACATTTGGGTTCAAAATGCCACCACTGTGTCCAGCCTTGAGTGGAGCCAGGTGTGTGTGGGAAGCCAGGTGCCCGAGGGCAGGTTGTGTCCCTCTGACACGGGCACCGCGCAGGGGATGAGGAGCTCGCAGCCCAATTACCGCAGCCCCCGATGATCCCAGGCAGCAGAACAGGCTGAGAAGGTGAAGGCAGAGGGGCTGGGAGTCAGATCAGCAGTCAGCTGCCCAAGGCAAGTGGGATCAGAAAACTAAAATTAAGCACTTTCCCATCTGCCACCCAGGTTTATGCCTCTTGAAAAGTGCTGCTTTCTGCTTTTCTGTTTACAAAATGGAGCTCAGAAGCTGGGAAGATGCAAAATCTACAGTCAGGCCAGGTATCCAATGAGGATCCCCTCCAGCCTCTGCCATCCATGGAAAAAGAGAAACCATTGCATAAAGTCAAAGCCCACTGCAATGTTTTTCCACCTTTGGGAATGCCCACAAGTCCAACATCCAAGAGCTCGCTGGCCCTGCCTGGAGCTCTCGGTCTCACAGCCTTGGCCAGGCTGTACAGGACAGTGTAGCAGGAGGAGACACTGCAAGCAATTTTCACATTGGAAAAGACTTTGCTTAATTGGTCATTGTCGGTTTGGTTGGGGCTTGCAATCACATTTTCCAAGCATGAACACCCTCACAGGAGAAGCTGCAGGAGGGTCAGGTGAGAAACAGCAGAACAGAGAAATAAGGGCAAGTGTTAGAATAGCAGAGAGGGCAGGCACAGGTAACCAGTCACTTCAGGGCAGAGCTGAAGGTTTGATGTCACCAAATTTCCCACCACTTAATTAGATGAGAGCTTTTTACTGCCATTCACTGCAGCATTCATCTGCTTTTCATAGAGAAAAGATTTCATGGCGTGTCCCGTCTTTCTTGCTGTATTTCTCTTTTTTACTAAAATGGGAAGAGGCGTGCTTAATGATATGAACATCACTGATTGCTAAGGCAAAACTTCAAACTGAAATAGAAACGCTTGCGCCATTTGCTGAAGGTAATTGGAATTTGCATTCTAAAATGCTCATCTGGAAATCTTTTCCAATTTTCTGAAGGAAATGGTAAAGTTTCAGGGCTAACAACACTAAAGTATTATTTTATTGGCCGAAGAGCTCCAGTGGCAAACACAATAATCCCAGCAGTTGCATCAATGTATGAGAACTCAGAAATTCCTTCCAGCTACAGCCTACAGGAATACAATTCTATATTTTCAGGTGAGCAAACAGTTGAGGAAGGAAGCATTTCCTTACTTCGACTCATCTTCAGTTTGCAAGTCACTAATCCTCCATTAATTTACCACAAAGGCTGTCTTTTCTCTTTCTGCATTAGAGGAAGGTAGCAAGACCAAGCTCTACATTTAAGTACTAGAGAGGAACTTAAACAGTCAGGACCACTTCCCAATGGACTGAGTCCTTCCTGTGGGGGGCCTTTACATCTTTCTTCACTCCTCCACTACATATAGTATTGCTTCAAATATTTTCATGCTTTTCATGTTTTAGATCAGCACTTTCTAACCAGCTACCTCATCACACCCAAGCACAGTAACGAGGGGTTTTGCAGATTATCCCTTCATATTTTTGTATTATGGAGTAATAGTAAATAAAATCTTTTTTATTCCTGCTGCTCTTATCTTTGACCTGTTGCCTAGCACTTCACTGAAAGTCTTCTAGCCACCTTCACTTTGTGCTAACTGAGAGAACTCACTGCAGCATCCACATTACCCCTTTACCCACATAAAAAATAACAAGTTGGTCACATTCTGAAACAAAAATAAAACAGGAGCAAGAAAACTTCTCCCTTTTCCACTACGTCACTAGGGTGAAAAAATAAAAAACCCAAAGTAAACAAAGAGAAGCTGAACTCTTCTATTGAATCACCACAATAAACATTTAATTAGCCAGGGGTTCACCTTAGGGACTTTGTTTTAGGAAGCACAGTGATGACTGATGAGATTACAGGGGATTAGCCCCAGCTCTCAAGAGGACAGGGCCTGATTTTAATGCTTGTCCTACCTCAACCTGTGGAACCTGCAGCCAAGATGCAGAACAGGGATAAAGGGAAGTTATGACTCAGGATGTGCAGGGCACTGAAATCCTCCCTGCCCTACCAGAAAGGCTGAAAACAGTAGTGCCCTGAGACACACTGTTAACTGCATGCCAATAAATCTCTGTGAGAATGGCACAGGATGAATTGTAAAAAAAAAAAAACAACAAATGCCTCCTGTACAAGCTATGACATGATATTTAATATTAATTTTTATGAGAGAAGTAATGCAAGATTTACTTTGAAACATGCAAAAATCCCAAATGAACAAAAAAGATCACAAAAAAAATTAAACTAAAACCCCACCAAGCTCAAAGGCAACAAAAAAGTCACTTTCTATCCATCCTAATAGAGCTAATTCAGATGCATGTATTCAACTGCACAGGGTTCCCTTCGTATCCCCATAACACACATTATTTTCCTCCAGCTGTAGTGAGATACCTTCACTTCCCATTCAGTCCAACACTAAGCAGACTCTACAGATACCTGGCATATTTTTTAGCCCTGTTAATCTTCTACCAGGCCTTCATGTCAGAACACAAAATCCTGCCTGACACTGTTCATCCTCTTACTCCCATTAAACCTACAGACTCACACTGCCAGAGGGATCAAGACAACCCCTCAAAGACTAAATAACATGGCACTAAAAACCTGCAGCGTCTTCTAAGTTTACCCACGTTACCATTTCCTCTTTCAATGCACAGATAGGTCAGCTGGATGAACCACCCCCTGTCCAGGTTCCCCCTTACAACCAAAACTCCACCAAGTCAACCAAAGCAGTCCATTCAACATACATAACACACAGCTGGGATGCCTGTAGGAAATTATCACTGGCTTTTTGCTTAAACTTCAGGACAGAAGGAATCAAAATTCAGTGAGAATGGCATTAATTCTTCATTACCCAGTTTCTGAAAAAACTGATGATCCGGAAGAAAAGTTGTAACTAAGTTAATAGCTGATTTCTATTTCACTAAGGCAAGAGACTGTTACTTTTTACTTTGATCTAGTACAAAAAATCCCCGGTGGTTGAAATTATGAGCAAAACATCTAGACTGAGACCTACACTCATCTTCACTTCTGTGCAAGAGGATTAATACACAGCAGAATTATTCACTGCCTCTCTGATCAATCAATTGATTTCTATATTCACTTGAGGATTAACAGCCTCTGGGTTACCACAATTCTTACACAACGGTGTAAGTATTTAATAGCCAGTGATGGCCCCTTGCAAGGAATCATTTTTATGAATTTTTCCTTTCCCCATTAACTTATGGGTTCATTGTCCTCTTGGCTGTGAACTTGGTACACATTTCATTGCACCTTTTAAACTTAGGTCATCAAATAACAAGATATACGTCTTGGTGTGGCTGAGGTCCCCTTCTTTTAAGTAAAAAGTAGTATTGCAAATACTACTGCAAAGGGCCCTGAGCATACTGAGTGACTCCCCTTTGAGCAGTTATTTTTTTTTATTTAGGCAGCCAGACTATTTTTCACATTCTAAATTACATCAGGTTTTGCTCTGACACTTTAAACCAGTATTAGGAGGACTTCTGCCTATATCCTGCAAGTTCAACCATGCAGTTTTGCAACTGATAGTGGACCACCATTAGTATTAATAAATTAACTTCAGAGTTTTTCCTTGTTATTAAAAGCATAAATCTCTCTTTCTGTGCATGCCAGATTCCGAAGCTTCAGTATACACTGAGTGTTCATTTGGTTTGTTATTCTCTGGAGGCAGATACGCACCTAAATACCCAATGATACATGACAGTGGTTTTCGGGTGCTTTTTATCTTCAGAGGATTCCCAGTAAGTTCACAATGTCGATCTGCATCTGAGAATTTTAAAGAATAAAAATCAGTTTAAATATTTAACCATTACAAACAGAATTAGGACACACCAACCAGTTTCTGACTTGCATTTTTAACACAAATTTCTTTTTTTTTCCTTTTAGCCCACCTTTTAGATTCTCCTTTTCTTCATCATTATTTCTAATCATGGATATTTTAAGGCAGGACATGTCCTCATTCATGCAAGCCATGTTATGATTTTTTTAATTTAATATAAGTTTTAACACCAGTTTGATTGTATTTTTTGCTTACAAAGTCTTTCTGGAGACAGTCAGCCAGGCAAATGAAACACAGATGAAAACGCAAGTACTAAAAGAAATGCAGTTTTGGCTATTAAAAATAATTTACACACAATTCTTTTTTGTTTTCTACAAGTTCCTCTGTCTCTAAATGGAGTAAGGATTTAAAGCTGGACTACCGATTTTTGTCATGTCTTATTTGCATAATGGTGATCCATATAATGTTAATAACTAAAACTGAACACAGCAGCTAATATGGCTTGGGGAAAAAAAAAAAAAAAAAAAAAACCAAAAGAACTCCTTCACTGAAAACTTTTGAAAAAAGTGTCAGTTGCAACCAAGTATTAGAGAGCTCAAAGATCTCAACTTTCTGCAAAGGACATGAAAACTAGTAGTGCAGCAACTGCCTTAAATTTCATGCTCCTACTGTGAAAACACAAGAAGAGATTTCAACCATGTGTCCCAAACACAAAGTGTTACCATAAAAAGGTTCATGCTGAGGTCAATCATCTTAAGGGAAAAATTCACCAGGCACTATGTTTCAGTAAATAATTTCAACACTATTGGAAATACACTATCTTTTCTTTTCCTTCTTAATTATTCAGATTGATTGCATTATCTGTCTTCCAAGAGCACATAAAAATTCCCATATAGATCTTCCAGCACCCCTAGAACACGGGTATTCTCTTCTGAATAAAATCACATTCATCCAGTGATTGTATAGATCAAGAGTTCTCTCACATGGAATTAGTCCCAACAAATACCTACCTACATGTATTCCTTTCTTTGCACATGCAGATCAGCATTTTTTTAACAAGCATTACAGGAGAGACACATTATAAATAGATTATAACTGCAACTCCACCCTGCGTTTCACCAAACTCTTCCTGTTTGCTTCATTCCAGCATATGAGACAGAGCACATAGCCACAGGAAGAGGATAAGACACCATATAGAACAATTTATAATCTCTTTATCTATTCTATCTAGCTCTGTGCAAAAATCATGAAGTTTGTGAATTCACAGCAATGACTGGAGTAAGCATTTCAGATGTTCAAGCAGATGTTTTCAGCGCAGCGAAGCACAATTTACTTTCAACGGATTAAGGAATCAACCTGAAATTCTGGATAAGCCAATGGGTTTCACAGGTTGCAGAGCCCTAATGGTGATTACCTGAAGTACATTATTATTATTTTCTCCTAATCACAAAATACACTTGTGTTCATGAAAAAAAAAAAAGTAAAAACCTGGTGCCTGGAATATTTTTAATATTCCACAACACATGAAATTTTAAGAGATGGAGCAGAATGATGTGTCGCCACTGACTCCCTCAGTAAAATAAGCACAGGCTATACAGTATTTTATAGTTACTTTGAAAACAGCAAAGCATCACCTAAGAAGTAATTAGCAAGAAAATTTTCCATCTACATGCCTTTGCTGTAAAAAAAGCTATTGAATCATGGAATGGTATCAATATGCTGACTGGGAATACATACTGCAAGGAGAGCACGATTTCCATGCTTGAGATAAAAGCATGTTCACCAAAGGCAAGTATTCCAAAGCACACCTATCTACTGAAACAGTAAAGTATGTGTAACAGCAGCAAACTTTGATCCACAATACAGTGCTTCCATAAAAAGTGTAATAAAATTTATGATCTTTATGCAGAACACAGAGAAAAACACAGAAGCTGGATTATGTATCACTCTCAAGTGTAAAACCAGAGAATAAAATTTGGGTAGGAAGTTATCACAAACCCCAAAATTTGAAGCAAGTCCTAAAATTAAATATGATCTTCTACGTAAACAATAAAAATCTTAGTAAGATCAGTGAAATAGTGGAAGCTATGAGAAAAAAATACACTTATAACAAGAAGGAGCCTTATATTTTATAGTATATTTTTCAGACATAGCAAAAGCAGAAAGTGTGCGGGTGTCTTAGCAATAGATTATGAAGGTGTGAGGCAAATCCCAAGAAAGATAAAGGCACAGCAGAAAAGCTGAATGCATTCCTTGCATCAGTGTTCACTGCAGAAGCACTTAAAGAAGCTCACTTCCAAAATACTTTTATGAGGAAAGTATGAGAGCTGTGTCACATTAAAGTGTCCATAGGAAACAGTTCAAAACAAACTGGTTAACGAGTAGAACTGAGTTACCAGGACCAGGTGGAATTCATCCAAACTGCTGAGCAGACACGCTGCTGGAGTTTAATGAATGCTTAAATGGTCTTGGATCAAGAGAACAAAAACAGGGCAAATGTGATAACATTCTTCAGTAAGAAGCTCTGCAGAGTGGCAAAGGTTGCATTATTAATAGAGGCACATGGTTAAATTTGGAAACATCAAGGGAGCCAACAAAGACCTTGTGAAGGGAAAACAAGTTTAATGTGTTCTCAATTCTCAGTGGTGTGTCCTTGCAGCAAGGACGATGGCATTCTGGGCCATTATGAGCACACACACACACACACACACGCACACACCCAGCAGGGCAAGGGAGGGAGGTCACCTCTCCCCTCGGTCCCTGGGGAACAATGGCCAGACCCCATGTTCGGCTCCGGGATCCCCATTACAGAAGAGACAGAGGCACACGGGAACCATCCAGCTAATGGGGAGTCCCCAAGCTGACTGCGTGTTTGGGTACAGGACATACGGGATCTGGGCAGCCTTGGGATGAGAAGGACAAGGAGACACCTGGTTGCCACCTGAGCCAGACCCTTCTTAGAGGAACGCAGGAAGGTGACAACACAGTTCCTGCGTGCGGCAACAGCCAAGCTGGGAGACAGGAAATTGTTTTATTTAAGGATAAGATTATTTACTCTGAGGCTGATCAAACACTGAAACAGGTGCCTGGAGAAGTCGTGCCGTTTCCATCCTTGGACACACACAAAGCCCATCTGGACATGAACTTTATGTGGGATTAGATGTGGGATTAGAGACCTCCAGGGTCCCTTCCTATTTACATGCCCTATAAAACAGTAACTGCCAGTCTCAGAGGTCTGCCAGGATCCTCCGAGGGGACCATGGCATGTCCACATGCGGCTGATCTGGCACCCAACTTGGCATTTCAGTGAGCTTTTTTTACCAAACTGTGTCACCAAAGATCTCTGCTGTCCAGCTGCTACAGGGCAAAAGACTTTTTCAGGAATTAGCACCTTTTTATGATTAATTGTCTATGTAAACCCCAAATGGTCTGTGCTGTTCAATATATAAAAGGTCAGGAAAAGAGGTGATTAGAGAACTAAAATTTCCTGACGAGATATTACTGAGCATAATCAAAGCTAAAAGTGATAGCAAAGAATACCAGCAGTACCAAGCACTGCATGTAAATGAGTTCTTAAGGGGCAAAATAATATACAGACATAATGATGGCTTCTACACCATCACAAAGCAGAAGAGTATTCATGGAGACAGCATCAACAGCTTTCTAAAAATACCTAGACAATACTAAAAAGAAATCAAAATCAGAATGTTAGAAATCATGATGATAGGAAAATAGAAAACATGTGACTTTCTAAAATTATGGGAAATATGTACCTTGAAGTGCATATAATTTGGGACACCATAACCCTAAAGAGGATACAGCACAATCATAAAAACTCTAGGAAATAACATTTCAGGCCACTGCTGAAACACATTCTTTATGAGGCTTTAAACATGCCAGGCGTGACGACTGATGGGGGTGTTATAGAGCCAAATGGAATCAGGAACCAAGAAGATGATAACAAATGAGGCTGTGCTTTTAGATATGAAAGTATTTTCTAATTATTTCCTTTTTAAAAAAAACTAATTTGTAGGCCTCTTAAGCTTAGAGAGATTCATGTCTCTTTGACATTCCATCATATCTCTCTCAAAATGCAGATTATCTAAAGAATGTACTGTGGTCTATGTATTCCCTGAATTGTATTCTTTTTAGAAACTTTGGGAAAAAATAGCATGCTTTTTCAATTATTGTGCTGGCTATTAAAATCTGGCATGAATTGTGTTCAAAGACAACAACAGAGAAAAGATTTTCATCCTAGATGCATCTAAAAGTTCTTCCATAGCTATCAAAATCAAGGATGCAAAACATAGTTTGTGAAACAATACCCATAAATGTTACTCAATTCAGATGAATGGGTAGTTTTATGTCAGTAAAATACAAACTTTATGCTTAGAAAGACAAATCAGTAGAATTTTGCATATTCTACTGTTTTCACTTGCCTTTGTTTCATCAAACTAGATCACTAGCAAGTACTGTGTACCACATTTGTTAATAAATCTGAGGATTTAAAGGTATGATAAGTTTTCATCATTATCAGTACACCCATTTCCAGATAACTATACATATATTATATAGATAATATATTACCACGCACTGAAAACATTTTGACAACCATGTCTACACAGACAGCATGTAGTTATCCAGGTTTAAATTACTATAATTATAATATATAGTTATATTGTGATAAAGCTATATCCAAGCAATGGGAAAAAAAATCCCTCAAATCTCCCTCGGCTTCTGAAGTAATAATGTTTACAGAATCATGGCTCACTGCCAGGCATTTATCAACCTGCCTGTGAGCTGGAAACAGATCCAATCTCGTCAGTGACTGCTGAGAAGAATGTTCACTTTGCTTTTCTCTAATTAAGAGACCTTCCCCAGACAGGATGGTTTTGCTCAACTTTAAAAAAAAAAAAAAAAGCAATATATTCAAACTAAAAAGGAGGTAGTGCATGAGATTTAGACCATGAGAATTTCATCTTACCAAAGCAGCTCACCAATTCTAATTATTCCTGAAAAACCATCAGACAAGTTTACTGTCAACAACCACAGTGAGTCTATTAAGTTCAGGCAGAACAAAGTTGGAGCTTTCCACGATGGGCTGTGCTCCCAGCAGGAGGCACTGTGCCTTCTCAACTTCCTGGTAGCCATCCTGAGATTGAACTGGGATGAAAATGCATCATCTCCTCTACCCCCTGCTGGCATCTGAGCAGGGGTCATGCTACAGGCTTCATTAATGAGGAAAATTTAATTCTCTGTGCTAACTGAAGGAATAAAGAACACAGAATAGGACCCTGTTTTCTGCCAGTGGCTATAATGGGCTGAGGGAGGTGATGTGGGTGGAATTACAATAAAAAATGCTCTGTCAAAACCTGGTTTCACCTTCAAGATGCTTGGGCCTTAGGTTATCATTCCCAGAGGCTTCCATGGGAGCACGAAAGACAATAGAAATACTTGCAGATGCATTCAGGTACACAGGTGGAATGCAAAAACCAATTTATTTTATGAGTAAGCTCTGACACACTTGTTCAGTCTTTCTCAGATCTGGGAATCAGCTTCATTTACAACCTGGCACTTCAACAAATTGCACAAGACTAAGAGGGCATAAAACCCGATATGCAGCTGGGATAAGTGCCCTACCAATCCTTCTGTCCTCAGATTTTATGGTTGCTGAGTGTTGTTATGGTGCCTAATGCAATAGAGTTGGGAAATGCAGTTACATTTTCAAGAACTGGTTTGGCACACACAGAGTCAGGTGAGTCTGACAAAGCCTCTAAGCAGCCACAGACTCAAGCTTCAGCACACCCAACATGGAAAACATATTCCAAATCAGTTCTTGGGCATCGTAGCCACCTCATGCCATATCACATCATGGGTGACCTGGTACTCTGGCCAGGTTATTATCTAAGCCTGAGTATAACATTTCTAACACCAACACAGATATTCATTCTATGCTGTAATTACTCAGTGGATCCAGCATAGGAAATCATTGCTGCTAATTAAGTATCTTGCTTGAAAATGTAAAAATTATTTGCTTCAAGACAACCTTAAAAAAGCATTCAGGGCATTCTCAGGAAAAGAGAGACTAGTTAGAACATTAAAATCTACAGAGTGCACTGAGAACAGGTCACCAGATGTCAGTACAGGAATAAAACCACAAACCAAATTTTTCCTTTACTTACTTTTTTGGCTTTACTAGAGCAAGAATACGACAGTGACAATGCAGGTAAAAGCACTGCAATGATTCCGCAGAAAGAGAGATTGCCAGAAACAGAACATGGATTGTGGATATGTGTATGTACAGAGAAACGTGAGTTAAATTAGTTGAGGTATAATTTGGGTTCCACCATTAGAACATTATTTTAATGCTGTGTTCAAAAACTGTTAACAATTGTGACTTTCTTTTCTTCAACCTATGTTAGGTGTGATCAGGAAGTATCAGAATTCAGAGACAAAACTGCAAGGTCCAAAATTTGTTTTAAGCAAAAAGACTAATGAAAGACAGAGACTACAGGAGAAAAAAAAAGGTCTTCCTGCTCTTGCCATTAATCAGCTGTAGCACTTTTTCACTCAAAGAAGAAAACACTCACAGCACTGCCAGTCTAAAACAAAATTACTATTTCCTGCTGAAAAGCTCAGCTTTTCATTCCTCTCTTTTAAAGTTGACCACATGTTCTAGTATGATGACTAACAGTGGGATGAAAGCTTTTTCTTCTGTTTTTTCTTTTCCTTAAAGTTTCATTTTTTGAATTTTTTTTTACTGCAGGGAGTGAGAATAGGGATATGGATAAAAATATATAAGGTTCAAGTGAACTTCTAAATTTTCCTCCATGATTCAGCAGAAACATAAAGGTTCAATACCTTTCTCTCAGAAAGTAACTCTTACTTTGGATTGAGGATTAAAAATATAATCCTAACCCAACTTTAGACATACTTTTTCCATGAAGAGCAACTCATTTTATTCACACAGTGGACACATGGCTTCATTAAATCTGAAAGTTGCTCCCGACTTACATAGATTTAAAAGAAGAAAGAAAATGGCCAAAAGGACAACTGAAAAATTAGGCAAGGACAACGAACAGAAATATTCAGCAAGTTTTGGAGTACTGTAGGTGAAGAGTTTGCATGTGAAAAACGGCTGGTCTTAAAGTACATAAAGGGAAAATAATTACTCAAAATCAGATTTTAAGCCTCCATGGAGTAAACTCCTTATAAACACACAGACATCATGTGCATCTTGGATAAGTATGCTGGGAAAACATTTAGTGTTGATCTTGTAAACATGGTTACAAACCCCACATCTAATGATCTTAAAAGTTCTCTTCAATTCTAATGCAATTGACAGTACAAAGAGCCAAACAGGGCTCATCCTGGAATACCAAGCATCTGCTCCAAGAACTGTATCTATGGAAGACTGGGAAACATAGCCCAACAGTGTGAACAGTAAAACAATGTGCTCAGTGCAGAAACAAAAGCTGTTGAAATCTTCAGTGACTTTGAGGCAGAACTTTCATATGCAGGTGAAGAGACTTACTGCTGCTATCTACAAAAACTCATAGCCTGTTGTCATACTACTAGAAATTCATCAGGTCTTTATATTTTGGCTATAAAAAGAACAAGCACAATACAGAATTTTATTTAAAACTAAACTTTAAATTTAAAACTGGAACAGAGAAAACCAAAATGGTGCAACTATGATGTAATAATAAAAATGGCTATGACCACCATTTGATTGTCACAGTGACAAAGGACCACACTGTACATCACATTTAAATTATCATGAATCCCCAGCTCCTGATTCTTTAACCAACCCCACGGAAAAAAGGACCTCATGTACAAATCTATAGGGTCTGCTCAGCAAAAGAATAAAAAAACAACATAAAAGCAAGTCTTTCATGCTGCCTAGTAGGAAGAACGTATGCCATGGCATTGATTTTCCCTTCCTGCCCCACATTTTTGTTAATGTCAATTTTTGAAAGTGAATGAGGTAATAGTTATCCCCTTTTTAATTAATTTGTTTCCACAGCCTAAGATCTGTTTAAGGCAACCAGACTTTATCCAATGTGTCGGTGATATGCTGAACAAATGAAAAAAAAATAAAAGAAAAGCAAAAGTGTATAGACAAGAAATGTTTATTGAAAAAGAAAATAAAATTAAAAGACAAAAAATGGGTGGGAAGCACAGCACACAGAACTAAGAATTAAAAAAACATCTTACATTCTGCCTTAATGGCAGCACAGTTAATAGGGACAAAGGGACGTCGCGCTGCCTGCCGCAGCCGGAGGGTATTTTTGCAGACCTGACGGGCCAGTTTTGTCCAACACGTGGTGTGCAGAAAGAAAGCCTGACGTGTTTTCACCGCCGACTTTGGGCTGCCGGTGTTCCGCACTGGGGTGCCCTGCGTGGCCTGCCGGGACAGGTGAGTTCGGACGTGCGGCTCCTACGGGAAGGAGAAAAAAGGTCACAAAACACAGAGCAGGATCACAGCATCCACACAGTCACGGCTGGGCAAACTCACATGAATACTCAGGTCCTATGTCCAAGCACTTTACAAAAGACAGGCATGTGTAGGAAGATGTAAGCCACAGAGTAGAGAACTCTGTTGAGAATGGATATACAATGCCATTCTAAATGAGATGTTGCAGAGTCAATTTAACATTTCATAGATGACACACTATTTGACAGACAAAATTACTTTTTTCCACCAAAAACGCAGGAAGCGCATGTCTGTTTATCCAGGCAGTAGTCAAATAAAGACATGGCAAGGCTTGAGCACTCTACAGCTCTACTTAACACAGGAAAAGGATTAATAAAATGAGTTTTGTAACACCAAAGTTGAACATGTACATAAAAAACCATTTCCATTAAATAGTCAAATCACAGCAATCTTGTGAAAGCACCATGTTCTGTTTTAGAGAAGTTCATCTACACAATCCTACCTCTGTTGCTTGGCTGGAAGACAGTTTATCTTCATCTGTCTGTGTGGGCATTTTCAGGCCACCATATTTCTTCCAATAAATCCAGCAAGACGCACACAACCTACACTGCATATTCGGAGGGCCCCAAGAATACCACTGGTGAGACTGTGGAGCTAAGGAGGAAAAAACAGCACAGGTGAGCTGGTGCATGCTACATTCACTACAATAAATCCAAGTGCTGTAAGAGATGGCTATATATCGCCACAATATATGGCAGTATAAGAGCATTGTATAGAAAAATATTTAATATATTTAACTTGGAAAGTAAGAACTTGAATTGTTAGTTGTTTTATTTTTTTTACAAAAGCACCACAGAAGTCAACTCCAAATGGAAATTTTGGAAATGCTTTTATAATGAATTTCAAACCAGGGGCTTTGTATTGCCAAGAAGAGATTTTCTTCCAGGGGAGACCCACTATTTCTAATCTCACCCTGGAAGACAGGCTTATTATATCTACTCTCACATAACCTCTGTTGAGGGCTGCTACTTCAAGAAGTCCAGCAAGAATCAGAATAACACAAAATATTAGAAAGAAACAATAGCCCTCCACATGTTCCTCAACAACAACAGAGGGGGGAAAAACACCCCAAAACCATTCAAACAAAAAAAGAGCTCAAAAACCCTGTAGCCTTAAAGGAAAACTAAAAATAAATTTGAATTTAGCATTGTAAAGGTAAAGGAATAATATATCAATGCCATCATATTATACTACTTAAACTTTCTTTACTTTATGAACTGTTAAAAAATATATCGTAAAGCATTTGAATAATTACTTTAATTAATACACTGAAGGCAGCTCTAACGTTAAAGTTATTTCTGCCATAAAAGTAATTGCAAATTATTCTCTATCACACGCAAACAAAGGTGTATACACCTTTTTTTTTTTTAAAGCACATATTATGATTAGCCCAACTCGAGTCATTAAAAAAAACAGATTTACTTACTATAGCAGCTTTCACAAGCCCGACCTATAACTGTGGCTTGTGCCTGGTAAGAGGCTCCCATTGCTCCGTTGACTGCAGCAGGTTTCCCATTGTTGCTGGATATTTGATTGGGATTTGGTTTATTGCTTTAGAGAAATAAAAAAGGTTGGGGGAAAAAAAAGTGGTTTTACTGACTTGTTAGTCAACAGGAAGACAAACAATCTAATTCTGGAATTCTGATGTGTGCTGACATCTATACGACTTCTCTAAAGAACAAGACTAATTTTTGTACTCTATTATTTTCAGCATTGTAAGAGACTTGCTGTGGAAAGAGCTGCCCTGATACTCCAATTTACAACTCTTTAGTGGGCTCACATGGTCTAAGCTACTTGGCAAGCTCATAAAAGACTAAGTCTCAGGGTCAAAGCTTTTAACAAAAGTCTGACACAGCACGGAATTTAAGAAGGTGGCTCTTACCAACAGATAAGGCTTTCAAAGTCGAGGATGGACTTTGGGTGAAGTACAACAAGTAAGAGTAGTAACACTGCCCGTAATACTCCAGGGCTGTTCACCCTAGGGAAGGGTCAGCCTCCTGTCTGAAAAAGGACTACACATCTTCCCACCAACTGCATTAACACAAATGTCTTAGAACCCTGGCAAAACTCACCCGTATAATATCAGGTTGTTCTGTCTGGGTTCTCTCCTAAACTACTTCCTCTCTGAGAAGGCTGAATAACTGCTTTTGGATATTTCTGTTTAGCTTTTTTTATGTTATTATACTACGTCATTCTTGTAATTATTGTAACTACTAATACTTCAATGAAGTAGGACTTTATAGGTCAATTAATTCAGAGAGCATTAATATACTCCTCACTGGGTTAAGTGCAATATTTCCAAAGTTTCAACTTTTTGAGTGTTAATTCCCCTCAATACAATGCAAGGCTGGATACATTGATTCCTAGGATTGTTACTTTAAATAGCATAAAATATATTCAAGAAAAGTTAAAATGACAATTGAAGAACCCTTTGCTGTATCAAGTCTGTATTTCAAATGCCAACAAGTCTGTCTCCTGCCTTCTTCTTTTCCACTATATCCAGCAAGAGACACTTCTGCAATTTCCACATATTCTTTATCTTGGGTTCAAGGTACAAGGGAAGAGACTGTGAGACAATTAAGTCTTCCACATTACGGTCTGTTGCTTAGTTACCTTCCAGAAAAGCCATGAATTGAAAGGGGCTCCCTGGTATTAAGGACAGAACCTTGCATTTACAGGAAATACCTAATGATCAAGTTCAAAAAGGTAATCAGCTCTGAGAATCAATTCTACTCAGATTTCAAATGCAATAAATTAGTCTTGAACCAGAGCATTTATCAGTCCATTTCCCCGTGACCACCCCAGACTGGACAGATATCAAAGACTTGAGAAGTTCTACCATCCTCTTGCTGTTAACTAGGAATTTTGTCTTGAAATGGAAGCAAAGACAGGCAGCAAGATAAAAACGCAAAAATCCCACATATTGAAACACAGTTTGTCATCCAATACAGCTAGCCCCTACAGTGAGCATATTGAAAATCCTGAATTGTCCACATGGACTAAGGAAACTAAATTGAAAAAGCATCATACAAAGACTGAGCACCTTATGGTTTTCCTAAGGTAGCCATTTCTCTGAGAAGGTTTGGGAACACTCATACTAGAGTTTCTAGCTTTTTTTTTAAACAGTGTGACTTACAAGAGATATGAGCTTCAAAACCCACAAAATTTGTTCAGAGATAAGATTAAAATAATTAATTTAAGTCCACTGCTTTCACTGTTACATCTGTTCAAGAAAAAGTCTGTATGAAATATGGAAATGAAACTTTACTGTATGTAATTTAAACAAGTCTTCAAAACTCTTTGCAAAGTACTTCCTTTAGTATTACATTCTTCTGTTATACAAATACTCATAACAGTGAGAACTTCATATATATGTAAACTGAATATACCCACAGAAAGCTTAGAAAAAAGTGATTTGTAATCCTTTCTCTTGTCCTAATATTGAGGAAATTATGAATATAAAGGAGGGATTATATCTTTTTTCTGCAAACCACATATTAACAGAAGAAGATATAGCATTGAGTTAAACCTAAAAAAAAATACAGATCAAAACCCCCTCAGAAGCAAACAAGATTGCATTAACAGGACTTGGTCAAAGATAGAGGATCTGGAGCTGTGTGCTGCCTTTAATTTGCAGCCAGAACATCTCTTGTCACTAGATGAAAAAGAGATTTTATCAGCAAGATAAAACTGTAATGGGAAATTATCTGATTTTATTTTATGTAACTATGTCAACAACTGCTTCTTTTTTGAAATATCGCATTTACGCAAATATGAAGGGTTGTGCTACAGGGATTTGGAAGTGATTATTTTGGAAAAACTGCCTTTTAAATTATAAGGCTATTCTTGCATGTGAACAGTCCACAGGTAGCACTTGATCACCTTTTGTAAAACTTCTTATTCCAGACAAAAAATTGCAGGCCAAAAAAAAAGGGATCAGATAAATATGAAGGTTTCACTGAACACAAGACTTTCTAGCATTTTCTGATTATATCTCTGCATATAACAAATCCTCTGTAACCATTGGAAAGATGACTAGGAAAATAGCAGGCATGTAACTGCATGTTACTGTTTCAATTTACCTGTGTATTACTCAAAAAAATGACTTTGTTGTTATACTCACTAGGTGGGGATGTACACTTGTTTCAATTTACTTTCTGCTTCAGCCGCTTTCAGACGTTTCTAGTTGAAAAATTAACACATTAAAATACTTTATTATATAAGGCATGAGATTTCATAAAACTGCACACAATTAATCTTTAAATTATTTCTATTTTGTGATTTCACAAGAGCCCCCAAAACAAGTGTAGAAATCTTCAAGACGAAAACCATAAAAAACAAGTTCTCTATTTTTATTATTAGTTTGAAATCATAATATACTGTCCTTCCCAGCAAAACTCACAGGCTTCACATATGGCAACAAAACTATAAAAAAGACAATTATAATTTACATAAATTACATTTATATAAACATGTATGACATTGTGGCTACTCCTCATTGCAGAATTAAGCAGAAACTAAATAAATGAAATTTTGCTCCTCATCAGCCATGTAATTAAACTTCTTGTGCACTCTGTCCAGACTGAGCCTGGGCTTTTGTAACACAGTACAAGGCACAGTAAAGTCCACTGAGTCTTAGAAATAACTAAACACCTACTAGCATTAAATGCCACCAAAACTGTGGCTCAGGAATGTCACAGTAATAGGATTCCTATACTGCTGTCAAGACAGACTGTGAATTTACTAAATCACTACTTCCTTCAGATAGCCTGTGAATTTACTAAATCATTACTTCCTTCATCCTTGCAACAAACTCAAACCATTTTGCATTTCTATGATGTTGAGAAGTTTTAGTTATTGCCATATATTATACAAGTAACTAAGATGACAGTTTGCTCATCAGTGGCACAATACAGAGTTCAGATGTCTACAGGTTATCCAAAACACTTGAATGCAAAAGATTAAGAAAAAGCATTATTTCCCTGCAATTTCTGTACCCAAGACATTACTTCTATTCACTTCACAGAAAAAAAGAAAAAGACAAAGAGAGAAAAGGAGTTGAAACAGTCAATTGGCTGAAACACAGAGGATGAAAAAAAGGAGGGAACACATTTATATCCATCAATAATAAATCAGTACTACCTGTCTTTATCAGGTGATTAAAATTCAGTCTTTCATTTCTCCTACAACAGCCAATTCTCCTCTCTGCTATAATTTCTATTTTTTGATATCCAACCTTTGCAAGGCTTATAATCCAGGAAAGTATCTCCCACCTTGAGAAAACTAACATCAGACAACTCTGCTCTGTAATTCCCTTGCCTGAGCCATGAGGTGAGTTACAGGGTTATTCAGCTTTACTGGCCCAGCAGTCTGAGCAAACCTCCTTGTGTAAACTGCTGTTCTTTTCCATTTCATGAAGTTGCCTCTGGGTTCTCCATTTACAAAACTCTTGCTTGTAAGAACTGCATCCTTAAGGAGTAATGTATGACAAACAGACTTTAAATCAGACCACGCCACCATTAATTAATTCCCACGCAATACGAGAGCTCTTTTCTGTTTATCTCCAAAATAAGCTTTTTTTTTTCCTTACAGTTGTTTGCTGTTCACAAATACCCAGTTATGTTTGGAGTTACAGAAATGAATTCTGGTACAGATGCAATTTTTCCCCAGCGCCAGGTTTGGCAACATTGCTCTCCCTTCAGCAGGCCCACAGAAAAATGCAAACATGATCTGCCTGCTTGGGTCCGTTTTTTACAAGAGCAAGGAGAAGGAACAGCAGCAGCACCATGCTCCATGCTTCCAAACTGGAAGTTTTTAATCTGAGAACATTTCACAGCCTCAGCAGAGGAAATCTCAATGGCGAGCTCCCTCTGCTTAACAGCAGGACACAGGTTTTCCACAACTCTCTTTCCTTTTCATATGATATCCAAAAACATAGAATTTGTTTTCAGCCTGAAAAAAACACATGAAATTGCCAGTCAACAGGAAACATACATTCCACAGAGCTTCCTAACAAACCAGCTCCATTCTACAAAAGGAACAAGTAGATCTCCCTGCACACCTACCATGAGCAGAAGAGAAAATACAAATTAAGAGGCAAGAAACAGGGAAAGTAGCCCTGAAGCACTGTCAAAATGTAAAGACATGTAGGAAGCTGTATTAAGCCCTGATGGCGGTGTCAGTGAGAAGTGACTATATATAAGCTAATTAAATTTTAGCATACTTTTAATACTGGCATGGGGGTTTTAAGTAATGCAATTTAGCAATTGCTTTCCTCTTCTATTTATTAAAGTGAATGATATACTTCCTTCTAAAAACATAATCATGTAATGCCATTTCAGTATAAGCTATATCTTTATACGCTAAAACTATGGCTAATATTCCTCTCTAAAAGCAACAGAACATGTCATAGCTTGAATTTACACTGACACGCCACCTTTAAGTACCAAGAGAGAGAAAAGGATGCAGAAAGAAAACTACCAATAGTTGCAGTTTCTGAGATTAAACTTCTGCCTATTGAAATTTAGAGAGAACTGAAAAAGGCTGAAAGTCAAAACTGAAAATATTTAGACAAGAAACAAAGCACCTGGTTGTAACAAATCCCTGGAGCAATGTAACAAATTACTGGAACAAAGTAACAAAGAGAGCTGATGCTTTACCTGGAAAAAAAATTTACATCTTAAACAGTATTTCAAACAGGTCTTACAGACTGCATTGCAGAGGTCACACTACACTAATGCAGTTTTTCACCTAGGGTCTGCTGCTTTTAATCAACTAGCACTGAAACAATGTTTGTGTTTTTTAAAAGCTTTTCTTGCCAATATCAACTTACAAACACCCCAAGAAAGTACCATTTCCCTAAATTAGTACTGCTTTCAACAGTGGAAACAAATAAATGAGAGGCAAATGTCATATATTGTTGCAGCAGGGCAATTTAGCTACCATTTAATATGTTTCTCTCTTTTCCTCTCACAAAGTCTCAGTAAAGTCTTTTTGCATTGAATCAGACTTTTAAGGAGAATACACTGACCAACTTTTCAATCACTAGAATCAATCAGTAGAATCAATCAATCAAAACCTGGCCTTCCTCAAATACCATATATAATGTAGTGGTCATGAGAAGTGCCGTATCACCAAGAACCATTACCCAAGGCCCAAATTAGTTTTGCTTGACAAGTTCAGAGAACTTTAACTTATCTTCCCTTTGCTTTGACTTGAAGGGAAGATGCTCTCAAAGCAAGGTAGTAGCAGTACCTCCACTGTCATTAAATCACCACATTTACAACCTAGCAAGAATGACATCTAGCAACAATAATGATAAAGAAACCTTTCTTATGCCTGACGTAACATATTTAATTCACACATAGGAATAAAGATAATTAAAAGCAAATTTTCTTATTAAATCACACCAATCTAGAACTCAGAGACTGCATTTTTAAGATTAAAGTACATGCACTGACCTTTTTTGTCTTCTTATTCCCACCAGTCAACCCACCCCTGAAGCATGAGATCTAGAGAAGAATGGCTCTGAAATTGACACTTTCTTTCAAAATGAGAGGCATTTAGGAAGCATTCCTAAATGCTTTTTCTCCCTGAAATGCATTCAGTTATCACAGCTTGCTCTTTTGGGGAAAAAAAAACCCTATAGATGTTGTTTTTACTGAACTATTAATTTTTACCATTCCACAAAAACGTAAACAGTGAGAAAGTTCTGATCCCTTCTTAGGAATGATTACAGAAACGTTAACTAGGACAAAAATTAGGTATTTGGCCTACACTGGTTTTGTTATCGATGATCACAGATGTGACCCTGAAAGAACATGTCTAAAGCATTCAATCCTGAGTGTATTGCCATGATCTGAGTAGGATGTTGTAAGTTTATTTACTTAAAACACAGGCATCTACAAGAGCATTCAAGCTGCAGATAACCATAAAGCCTATGTATTTTTCTTGTAAAAACCCTAATCCTGTGAAGCGATACGCAATCTTAACACATCACACACCTTGTTTGTTGTAGCAAAAGAATCATAATAGAGCACTGGAGAACAACAAAGGGAATCTTAACCTTTCACCAATCACTCCTGATCATGTATTTCAGAGAAAAAAAAAAATCACATTTTTATCTCCTTCTTAAAGATAATCTTGCCAAATCACTAAGAGTTGACAAGATGCACAGCAGATCTCCATTGACAGCACCTTTCTAGGATAAAAATTACCAGGGGAAAAAAAAAGTGTTACAAGTGAAATGAATGGCAACAAGCCTAGAAAAAACATGCCTTTATATGGAACATATTATATTCTATTATCCATAGAACTGAAAGGTCTTAGTGATAGTCCAAGACTACCGCGTGGTAAAAGACCTTTCCTTTACTTTCCATACCCTAACAAGATGATGTAGGATCACTTTCAAATAAACCAGAACAACCTGAAGCAATCATCCTTCTGATACCTTTAATATGAAACAAGTCCAAAGATCCATCTAACAGGACAACTGTAGTGTTTACAGGAAAAAAATTATTTTCAATATGCTGTCCATAACATCACATTAATTATGCGGCAAGTAAAGGGGCTACAAATTTAAACATTAAATCAGAAATTAAAATGGAGTATTTTAAAGTAATTTATATGTCTAAAACAAGGAGCAAATATATAAAGAGTACAGTATATAAAAAGCACCAACACTGAAAATTTGCCTGAACCTCCTAAAAATATGCCAGTATTGGTACCCAATATAATCTTAACATGTTTTTGCTCCAGAGCAACCCAAACAGTTGAACATTTAATCAGAAGGATGAACACATCCACTGTGTGCAGAATGGTCTCAATTTTGAAATGCTGGCAATGCCAAAGTAATGTTTTGTCCGGGAGTACCAATAAAAGGTTTGTAACACCAGAAGCCACTTTAACACAATCTATTTTCCTGTTTTGTTCAGTCCCGTGGCAGAGCTACACAGCCTAAAGCATTTGCTCTGCAGACCATTTCCTTCTGATCTCCTACTGAAGTAGGAACCAGGAATCCAATCGCTGCAATCCAGCACAGGACACAAATGGCTTAAAAAGCTCTTCAGAGCCATGGGATGTACAGCAGCCATCAGAGGATTTGACAATGCAGCCTGCAACAGCACAGAACCACTGGTCTGTACCCCAAAATATTACCTTAGGCCATACCATTGTGTACCTTTTCAAGAACACAAACAGATCTTCATGCTTTAACAAGATCATATTTTTTTAAGACTGTCTCAGACTGCTTCATACTGAAATAGTCATTAAATTACCTGCTGCACGTATCTGTCAGTGGTTTTCCACATGTAGTAATACTCAATGATGCTAGTCAGTGACTTCCAAGGGAGCTGAAAAAAATTTGTTTTTCACAAAGTTAAAGCGGTTCCAAGAAATTGCAACGTCCACTTCTTGTTAAACAAATGTTAAAGTCAAGTAGTTGAGACAAACACTAAAAACCTGACTGTATTAAATAACTACATCAGAATCCATATGCAAACAAACACATTTTGCAATTAATAATATACAATCTTTCCTTATAGTTAAGAAGTATGCAGAATTACAGGATCACACATCCAAATCTAAATGTAATTTATTCTGTTTAAGCCATATGGTTAAACAAAATGATCAAAACAGAATGCAGATTTCCATCAGGAAACACAGAAGGTAATATCTCTATTATAAAGTGTGTCAGATGAAGAATAACATTAGGAATAAAAGTAATCATCTTGACAAGACTGTGCTCGAGTATCATGATAATTTTACTCTTAAAAAATACAAAGGATGCCATATTTAGTCCACAGATTTTTCACGTCCCATAACAACTCAGCTGCTCATACATTACCACTAGTTTTGCATAAACTCCCACATGCTCTCAACCATTATCAAGAAACAAAAGTATGCAAGGGACAAATGCTACCCTGAGCAACAAGAGTGATACTGACAATAAATATTTCAGAGAATTCTCTGTGCAAACACGGTACAATAATTGAAAATGACAATTATTCTGGGTGCCCACGTTCATCAGTAAAATAAAAATGTATTAATGTAAGTTTACAGGAGAAGATTAAGCAACCATTTTTAATTATCACCAAATAATCTATCTAACTCCACAAAGTCTTTCTACAATTTAAATTAGGATTTCTCATCCAAAATCCATGCAATTTTTCTTCATAACCTGGAAATGTTACTAACTTGTGTGTTATATTTTCTAGAGGCATGCATTAATGCAAATGCTATCTGCTTTCTAGAAATGACGATGATGTTTAGGAGGTCCCAGAAAACACAGGTGTGGAAACTGATCTTTCCAAACTTACTGACCCCACTAGCCAGTTTTCTGCCTGTCTTAAGCCAAAAGAATAGTTTTCTGCACCTACAGTAAAATTCCTAAAACACCAGAGGAACACCTTATCAAACTGCCTCTCCCTGCATGCAGGAGCTCACTAGTTTTTCAAGCTGCTTTATTCAGGTTCAGAGTCAGAAGTGTATCACAGTGAGTAAATCCCTGAACATTTACATTTGAACCAAAAGTACCAGTGTAAGAAACGCATATGCTGATGTCCCAATAATCAGTAACACAATTCAGGTTCCTAAAATCCTTTTGCTTTCTCAGGTAAATTACACCTTGAGAGAAATCTTCCCCCAAAAAGGCCAGTGACAAGAAGATGTATCTGGTGTGAGGTGACAGATTAAATGATTCTCAGCCTCCAGGTCCACATTCTTCGGGGCATCCAGATGAAATGCTGTCACCCCAACTACCTACCATTGTCAATTAGTACATTTTAGCATATTCAAATTTATTTTCCTTCCTGAATACTTATTAACATTCGTGCTACAAATGTTTGCCATTTGTCTAGAAAACACTTTAATCTGTTTTAACTAGGACTGTGACATCAGTATGTTCATTTGCTCAGTAGGCATCTACAATTAAAGGAAGATAATTAAGATGCTTGGACCAAATCCTTTGCAATCCTTTGATTCAAAACTTGCAAAACCTGTTTGACAGACTGAGTATGGATAACCTGTATTCCATTTACCTATGTACTTAATGTTCTGAACTGCCATAGAATAATATGTTGTCATTACCAAATTCTATTCCGAAAGATGTAAATATGCTCGTATGCATAACATTTTTGCAGGACAAAATTAGCAAAAGCTATCAGCTCTACAAAAACAGAGAGAGGAGAATTTTAAGTTTCTTTAGTCTCTTCAGGATAAAAATAGACCAATTAAACCAGATCAGCAAGAAAATTTTAGGATTATAAAGCATCCTAAAATGAACATGGTAATTTTAAGGCATGTTTTCACAATTTTTTAAAGCTGGAAAACAGTTGCTCCTGCTTCCTGTAAACAGTTACAACTCTTGATTACCAAGGCCTTTCCTGCCATATCTGAGATGGAAGAGTTATAAATTTGAGAAAACTGTTGATAATGAAAAACTAAGAATTAACAAGTATAACAGTCGTGTCTTACTGTTAGGAAAATAGTTACATTTGGAGAACATAAAATATTCATTCTTCTTCCATTCTACTACCCTGGGAAGTGAAATAATTCAAGCATATCAAGTAAATTGAACTAGATTCTGAAGTTTAGGTTGATTAGGATTCACACAAAGTCTTAAAGATAGAAGAACCTCTCCTACAAGAGTCACTGAGTCATCAGTTGATGAAAATTATTATTCAAAGGCTAGACTGGTAACTTCATTACAAATAAGCACCTCCTATCTATGAAAAGAAGCTAAACTCCTTTACGCTATTTAATTTCTAACAATCTTGTCTACTAATATTTAGTGTTTGTAGTTTAATACTTGAGCTGCACATTGAACATCAAACAGTGCCCGTTCATTGTAACTGCTGGAAAAGTAAATTAATCTGCCCTTTACAGAAGTATCATGTAATGGCTGCAATTGCACCTGCTGTGCCTTGCAAATCTGGGCCGACTCAGAAAAGGCAACTCCTCTGGGACATAATGACTCAGGCAGGTGCTGTATCACCCTTCTGCTTCAGGAGACTGCTACCAACCACTTTCTGTCACCAACCTGACTTTCTTGCCTGTCCTGTGGCACCACTGCAAGGTTTGAGTTTCATCTCAGGCACTGCAGGCTTGAATTTTATCATTAGATCCTACGGGAGACTCAAACAAGTTCACACATACATTATCAGTTCATTATCTTCTTTGCCCTTGCTCTTACAACACATCTAAGAGTACTTAAACTTATCAATGGCTCCTCACTGAAGAGAGGGATGATAATAGGTAAAAGTATTATCATGGAAAATCACTGCTTAAGTGCTACATATTTATACCTACCTCACCTTGCAGAAACTTTTCACATATCCATGATCTAAATCTCAAAGGACTATTTTCGATGATTACTTAAAAAGCAAATGTGTTTTCAAATCCCTGTACTTTTAGAATGCTACATAGGGAGTGAGAACACATAAATTTTACACTAGAGAAATTAAGATATCCCAAGACTACACAATGATTAACATAATTGAAACATTTCAAATTACACAGAATTAAATAAAGACTGTGCACAGTTATTAGTACCATATAAATTGAGATATAAAATTAATGTTCATTTAAGGATTTTTTAAAATGACACTTTTATAAAGAAAAAAAAGTTACTAAAAATAGATAATATCCCTGTTCTAACTAAATGAATCTATGATTAATTATTGCCCCACATCCATTTGTGCTGGACTCTGACTCACGTTAAGGTGCCCTCAGTAGGCTATGCAATGCTATCACCAGATCTGTGTGTGTTTCCTGCTTTGGTGGAAAGCCATGGGAAAATATCTGCATTTTAGGAAGGAAGATTCAGTAAAAGAGGGAAGGTATCAGGAATCCACGCAAGATAAAATTCTAACATTGTAAACAGCTTCTAGTAGAGTCATTCAACTATCTAGAATTTGAGTATTACAAATGCAGAACAATTCTTACAACATGTTACTACACTGTATCACTTTAATGTAGCAGTAACACAAAAATTATACAGAAAATAAAAATACCACATAAATACGAGGGAACAGCCTTATGCATACTTGGTCACAAATTGTGTTAGGACACAACTTGTAAACAGGCAACAAAACACGCTATATGCTTAAGGCATTTTCAAAAGCCAAATATTATATATCAACAACCATTTAATCAGAAGACATAGCTCCGGAAGTATTGTACAATTACAGCTGAGAACTATTTGTCTGTATGAGATATAATAATGGAATGTAATTTACATTAAGATTTCAGTTCTAAAAATCTGTAAAATACTATTTTTCAGTAACATTTTCTTGAACATAAAAAAGCTGTTTCATCCATGATGCAAATTTCAGCCTTATGTCATGAATGCAGTGAACATTTTCTCCCTTAGGAATATCAAAATTAAGCATGCAGATATAATACAACTATTAAAACATCAGTTCTTTAGAAAAACAATAGCCTTCCCTTCCCACCTTCATTCAATTACCTGTTCCATTTCTAATCTGAGAGAATGAAGGAAAGACAGCTTAGCTCATTGCCAAGCCTCCTCCCACTGTCCTGCACTCTGTCTCGAAAGGACTTCTACATTTATCATACAGTACCTTTTTTCCCCCCCCCCACAAAGATTATTAATAAACTTCTGCAAAGAGAATAAAAAATCTGAGCTCTCATAGTCAAGAAGAATGACATTAGTGTGAAAATGTTTCAAACAACTTCAGTCTTAAATAATGGAATTCCTTTGGTTTTAAGTCTTAACCTTTTTATGAAGCCCAACTTGAACTTCATGCAACAGAGGAAATCTTTTTCCTTAAAGGAAAAATGCTCTCCATAAGAAGTTTAAAAAAAATTTGCAGCAAATTATTAGCAATCCCATAAATTACTGTTAGAATCCATTTAATTTCATTACTCTGCATCAGAATTAGCAAATTAAAGGTTTACAGCCCTACAGTCTTATACTTCAGTACCAAAGCCAGTGTAGTTAGAACATATTGGAAAACATTTCTTTTACTTTTCAGAACTGCCAAAACATCTAATATGTCAAAATAACTCCCTGTAGTACATTTTAAAACCTATCTGAATATAAATTTCTCTCTGCTAACCATAGTAGGAAACTCCAGCTTTCCAAAACACCCAGGGGAGTCAGCCACGTAGCTGCTAATGAATTTCACTGGAAATTGTGGAAACGCTCTGCAAAGTTCATGGACCTTTTTCAGATGCTTGTAAAATCCTTGTAAAAATCCTTACTGAAATGTCTCAGCATGAGACATCCTACCTGGTATTAAACCACTAAACAGATTATCTTCTGTCACCATTTTTCCAAGCAATAGCATTGAACAAGAAAGCACCTTGACTTTCCTCCAGATAAAATGTATACATATGTTAATCACATGTATCAGCTACACAGATTTACCCCCCTAAACCTTTCAAACCTACAGAAAGCAGTTATGTTCAACCTTGGGAAAACAGCTACAGGCAAGGGCACTACTTTCATACTTACAAAGTCTTGTCGAATGTCATTGAAGTCCTTGCCATACTTTTCCAATGCCTCTTCAAACAAACTGGCTTCTGATGCCGACCACTCTTCCATTTCATCTCTACACAAGACAGGCCCTCCCAGCGGCACTAGAACACTGATGGCACTGCTCAGATCATAGTTGTGTTTGTGCAGTGTATCCATCGCGTGAAACTGGCAGGGACAAGGAGAGAATAAAGGCATGTTTAAATAGACACTACTCCATTTCAGTTAATGCAAATTCAATACATTATTCTCTGTAAGCCAAATGAGGAGCCTCAACTAATGCTAAATTTAGAATCTATCTTGATATCATAGTTTTGTGCTGTGGAATATGAGGAAAATAAATGGTTTATTGCTTAATTTGGGAAATACCTTGATAAAATGTTTACCAAAAATGACATTAGTTTATTAGTTCCTGCAAATTACTAGTGAGCATCTCTAAACAATCTTTAGTTGGTAGAAATTGGTTCCAAGAAACCCAATAAAGACAGTGGCATATATTGACTGCAGGGCCATTTTCAGTTAACAGAAGCTCTAAATATTAACTAAGCAGCTGCTCAGACATCTATGAGCTCAATATTCTCATTGCTGGTAAAGGAAGACATTTATTGTTTTCATTATCATCATACTGGAAGAGCAGCAAGATTTTTGTCCCTTGCTAAACACTGTTGTCACAGACCCGTAAATAAGGTTTCTTTGGTTGATTCCCTTTCTGTTACAAAAGAGAAAAACAGAAAACAAACAAATTAAAACAATCTTCCAACTGCAGGTAACACTGAATGCTCCCATTGCTAACCAGAGATGGGGAATATGAAAAGTAAACAAATCCACCCGTTGGGAAAATGAGCAACACAGAAGAAGCATTTCTGACTCAGCGTCCCCAAAGAGCCCATCACCACAACACAACTCGCTGTGCTCAAGGAGCTTTCAGAGGTGTAAGTGCAATAATGTTTGTGACTCTGTATCAGTCTCCTTCCAAAGTGTCCCAACACAGTGCTGAGCTCCAAGTGCAGCGTGCAAACTTTCACAGGGCCACAAACCCAGCTAGGAGAAAACATTTCAAGGAAGGAGCACTCCTGCATTATGGGTCAGTACAGCAATTCCAACAGAGCTTCTGCATACAAATGTACCGCAAATAATGGATTCTCCTATCTTTTGCCATCTCCTATGAATGGCTATTGCCTTTCTCCAGTGTTCACTCTAAGTCTTTGAGTGCAATCAAGCACAAGATTCTTGCAACTGTCTTGCCTGCAAGAAGTAATGCCACTATTATGCTGCAATATGTCATTTTACTCATGGTTTAATCAAATTCACCAGCCTGGAGAAAAGTTCTTATTAAAATCAAGTATTTTAATGTGGAAATATGTAACATATTGTATAAAATCCATCAGCTTCATATTAGAGAATGCACACTGGAATCACTGGTTTATTGCTTATCATTCAGGTAGTGAGTAAACCATGAACAAAGACTGAAATACTGTAGATATGTTACAAAGGCTCAAATTTTTCTTTAAATTGCAACCCTCATAGAAAAGCAGTAGACGCAGGGCATCTTCCAAGCAGCTGCTGAATCCAGATCTATTCACTGATACCAGCTTTCTTAAAAGTGCAACAGTAGTGAATAAATCACAATCTTGCTCTTGCTTTATGTTCGTTTTTCATCTATAATAAACATCAGACTCCATAAGACTTTTCTTGATATTACTAAAGAAAAGATTCATACTGAACTTTGTTGATAAGTGCTGTCTTCACTGAGCTGTCCTGCAACAGAAGGCCACTGACAAGCTCTTTGATAACTGCCTTCTACGAGCTTGTCAGCCCTCACCTGCTTCAAACTTCCACACTGCAGTGCAAATTGTGGAGCAAAAGAGAAGCCTGAAGGCATTACTAGAGGCTGAGAGAAAAAGTCCTGAGTATCTTCCTTTTACCTGCTTTACCCTAAGAAGCAGGAGGCTGGGAGACCTGGCATTGCCTCTCCCAAACAGGAAGTCTGAAGGACAGAGTAAAAGCCACCCTTCCCTAAGAACTCTTGCCCACAGACAAGGGGGCCCATGAGAGGAAAAGCGTCAGCCACCTAGACAGAGGGAACTCAAGTTCAAATACAAGCAGATAAAGAAAGAAACTTTCCACCAAAAGCTGAGGAAGAGCTGCATGGAGCTGAAGAAAGGGTGTGACACGGCAGGCTACAAACAAACCACAACACACAGCTCCCAAACCAGCTGCAATTTCAGACTGAACTGCCTCCAACAAAGCACTAAAACTGGAAACTGAGTGTGGATTCTCCAATTCAATAATATTTTAAGCATTTTTATCTTAGGAGCCACATATATAGAAGTTTAATAAAAATCATGAAAAAAACACAGTTCAAAATGGAAAGGAAAAAACTGTTCATACTTTTCATTTTAAAGAGACATCCAAAATCAGATTTAGGTCCCTACAGTAAAGTCACATAAGTGCTTCTGAATAAACCCACCACAAGGAGCAAGTGATTCCATCAACCTGCTCTGCCTTAAATGGTTCTCATGGTCAGTACAGGCACTATGAAATGTTTAGGAATCTGAAACAGAAGGCCTTCCTAGTCTCTTTCTATTCTTAGAGACCAATTTTCATTATAAAATAAAACACTGCAGTTGAGAAGGCCAGAAATGCAAGTTGTAGTTGGTTGGTTGTCTCACAAGTCTTTATCACTGTAAGAGTAGCACATTTATTATCCTCTAAGAAGGTAAACACACACTGTTTCATGTCTTCAGTAGGATTTTCTAAAAGCAGGGTGTTTCCTACCTTGTCTCATTACCTTCTCTATGTTTTCAAAATAAAGCAGGCTGAAAATAGTCTCTCACTTGTGATTCTGCAAGAAATGTATACACCAATCCTGAATTTATTTGTGTTTATAATCTAGGCTTTTTTTTTTTTTTCAATACTAGTCGGTTTACAGTTATCTCTGATTAAAACAAGTAATTAGGAATGCTGGAAAGCCATAGGTGTCGTGTACAGAAATCCCATTAATAGCACCGCAGGTATAAGGGTTATCTGCCTTACATTAGGAAGACAGATGATACAATTTTCTCAGTGTTATGCACCTATATCCAAAGTATAAATGAGATACACCACAAGTTCTGCAAACGTCTCTACTAACTTTAACTGCTGCTGAAAATATGCTCCCAATTAATAAGGAAATGTCTGAAAAAGTAACTATTATAATGACAAATATGTCTTTTCTTAACTTATGAGGAAGTACGTTGCCAAAAAGCAAAAAAAAAGCAGGGTTTTAAAAAGCTGAGGGGGTAGGAAAATGAGAAGAGACAGACACAATAATTAAGCCTAGGGTGGCTCCTCTGATGCCTCATTATAAATATGCCTTTCATTAAGTGTAATGGAACTTAATGGATCATTTGCAATGGAGAAACATTAACATGGCACTCAAACACTAAAAGTATCCCTTTATTAGCAGCACTGCACATGTACTTTCAAACGAGAAATTGCCATAAGGATAAATCTATTCTATTAATCACTGAATACAGTATGCAAAGAAAGAAGAGATATGCAATATGTGAAACTTGTTAGAAATCCTTAATCCAACAAAATATTAATAAAATGAAAAAGAACTATTTTAAATAACTATTTTGATGAACTAAATAAAGTATTTTATGTGAACAGAATTGTGTTCGTAAAAGTCCTATCAACAACTGTGAAACAGAAAATTAATTTTGAGTATTACTGAAAACATCACATTTTGCCCCTGCCTTTACTACCATAGTCCAGACTAAATCAGATTCCTGTTCAATAGCCTTAGAGTACACTCAATAAAGGTAATTAAATATTTTTCTCATCATAATAATGAATTTATTTTATCCAGAATACAAGAATTGTCCCACTGAATCAGACCAATTATCCATCGAACTAAGCATTCTCTCTCTTACAGTAGCACCAAGCAATGTTAGATAAAAGATTCAGGTAACTCTAATCACAGTCTGAGGTCAATTCCCATTTAATTGACCAGCATCTCCAAAGCTTGAGAATTAGGATGTTTAGAAGGTACACCTTTCCCTGTTCTCCTCAGTATTAACTTAGGGCCTATGGTCCATACTTTTTCTAACCCTTTTTTAACCTGCTGGTAATTTCCCAACCCCATAAAATTTTGTGCAACTGAATTCCAGGGGCTCTCTATTCACGTCATAAGGCAACCCCTTAACTATTTCAAACTGATCTGTTAGCTTTACTGAGTTTCCTCTAATTCTAATACACCAGTACCTGGTAAATAGGAGGTCTTCTTTTGCCTAAACTACCCGATAGTGTTACCTAAAATAATAAAACAGTTGATGTCCTTGGAAATCTATGTCAAACTTGATTCTATGAAACAGTATATTTTTTGTTCTCACACAGTATTCCTGGCATACTTTATTTGCTGTAGCACACCTTCTCATCTCAGCTACTATGATTACACAGAAACAAACCTGTAATCAATATATTTTTCACTTTCTCTAAAAGATGCAGGTGCTTACATTAACAGTGAACAGCATACTAAGGAAATATAGTAAGAATATGCTAATTAAAATGTTCTTAAAATATATGCTTGCTTATCCTTTAGAAAATTTGATGGCATATACATACTGTAAGCACAAAGTATTATCCACACAATTTCCAATCAGCTTTATTACCACATATTTTAAATGACACTTGCTCAACGGCACGGAATGAATCCCTACACAGTGTGTATTATCCATTCTGCTGTGGGTATCCACAGGTGTGGATGAGCCACAACTAAAGCCAAATGTTGTACAGGATAGTTACAAGGGCAGCTTAGAGAAAACACACAGGATTTTCTATCACACACACATGCAGGTGTCTAAAGCACAACAGGCAGATAACGGGGATTTGGAGTAACCGACTGTTGAATTCATGGACACAGATGTCGTAGGGTGTTTAAGAAGCCACCTACCAGTGTGATGTCTCGGGAAGCAGCGGCTGCGCTCATGTGTAAACTGGGCTGCCTGACAGAACTACTGCAGTCCAAGGCTCGAGCAAACGTGCCAACCGCACTGAAACAGAGGAACAGCAGCAACAGTGAGGACACAGGAAGATGTAAGCTCATAGTATCAGACCATGGCATATCTATAAAAATGACCTTTTAAACATGGAAGTCACATACTGGTACTGCTAAGATTTCAGATCTTGCTAACAAAGAACAACTTGATAAAGACAAATCACTAAACACTGCAGCAAAAACACTGACCTTCTGCCCCCAAAAGCACATGTAAAAACAGCAACTTGGAAACAAAAGGTACTCGGAGAATTCTCATGTACCAACCTCTTATTGTATCGATTTTTTAAATTAATTATGAAGTCAAAGGCTCTCCACAGCTTGGGGTTTACAATCGGGACTATTATTTTTAAAATTAAAATATTATTACAGTGTTTAAAAATTATAATTCAAATTAAAAAGGGGTTGCACCATGTCCCCATGAGGAAATTTTAAAAAATTTATTCACTTCAGTAGTACATGCCTACTACTTCCATTAGTGAGCCAAAAAAAGCATATTAGCTTCGTCTAAGATACCTCCAAAATACTATTTTTGTCACAGGCTTTAAGCAATAATGAAATAAATGGATCTCTCAACCTACTCAATAAAAGCATTCCATCATTGAAATGGACATATTTTCTCCAGAACTTCACTTTTTTCCCCCCTTTTGTTGTTGAACTGTACATGGCATCTATTATATTTACTCGTGTGACTGTTGTAAACTGTAAACATTTCTTGGCAGTACATCTATGTATCACACACAGTGAAGGAAAAGATGCACAGAGGATTTGACAGGGCCCAGCACATCATACGGGAAATGAGCAAAGACGCAGTGACACAAAAGATTATCAATTAACAGATCAGAAGTTTATCCAGTACCTGGAGTTGTATAATGACTCTTGAAGTGCACTGTGTCACATTGGTATCAGAAAAAAAACTATTTGTTGCAGTTATGACATAAGCCCTTCTAAATTCAAAGGCCCAGTTCTGTAACATATACAATGCAGTGCAACCCTCTGGTGTAGGGACTCAAGCCTCACTCTGCATTTACACCCCACACAACTTACAAGTGCAGAATTATACCAATAGTGAATGTCACTGACAGATTAACACACATTATTGTATCCTATAAATCTGATATTCAACAATAAAATAATGTGCACCAAGACTAAAACTCACTGAAGTTATAAATGATCATGGAGAAACTGGTAATAATGTATGTTACTGCAATTTTATCTTCAATCTCAAAAAATTTAATACTGAATGCATGTTTCAGTACTTGCTGCCACAGTATTACAAATTAAGATTCAACAGCAGTGATTCAAACCCCTGGTATTAACTGCTTAAATTTCTAAAGGCTGTGGAATAAATAAGTGATATTCAAACATCTTTCCATGACCTTTGCTCCCTCTTTGTGAAGATGGCAAATATGCGACAAGAACACACACACATTATATTTCTTTTTTTTTGCTCTTTTTTTTTAAAGCTTGGCAGTACATAAAACATTATTTGTCCACAAATCACTCCCAAGAATAAGGCTCTATTGTGAACACATTTCCTGATAGTCAGTCAACCCCTTTCAACGTGTTGGCATTGATAAGGGTCGTAGCTAAACAGTATTTCCTGTGATCCTTCTGTCCCTACTGTTCATGCCCAGTGAATGTGGCATAACTGCATTTCCCTTCTGCTGCTACCTACTAGCTTCTTATCTTCTTTTTTCATAATTAAAATTATTTTCTTTTGACTACATTGCTAAAATAAAATCAGAGTATGCTATGAACATTACAAAGAACATGTTCTCACAGTCACTCTCTGACAGATCAAACTTTTGAGACTGACCAAGGGTATTCTGTTGCCCAACATGGGAAGTCAAAATTAAGACACAATATAAAGCTAGGCTTAATTTGAATAAGTGATAAAGAGGTAAGATCTGATGCACCAGTGGACATGGCTTCCAGGGCTGTACTGAGTAGAAGAGGATTGTAAGCATCAGTAGAATGCTGTGTAGGAGCCTGAGGTACGTGAGTGCAAAATGAATAATAAATAAAGCACATAAAGACAAAATTTAAAAACAACAGAATAAAAGATAATAATAAAAAATAGCATAAAATATAATGGAACAAATATTATAATGACAATAAGAACAACAGAAATTACTAATAAATAATAAAATGCAGGCAGTGTGCCATTTGGGGGAGCAATGGGGACAGCACAGGGTATGGGGATGGAGATGGTACAGGACACAAATGGGGGGGTGTGGAGGTGTGTGTGTGTCTGCTGCTCTCTTGAAATCAAACTAACTTCCACAGAAACTTGTGAAAAACAGTGAATTTCCAAATCAGTGTAGAAATTTAGGGCATTTGGCTGTTAAATAGTAACTAGGTTCAAAACGAAATGGTGATATACAGTGCTGTGTATAATCTAGCTATGCAATTCAGATCCAAATTCAGTATTAATTTTAGAAATCACTAAAATACCTTAATTTTTATGTTTTTCAATTAAAAATACAGATATTAGGAACATATTGACGCAAAGGTCAAAAACTACCTCTGCCATTTTTCCTCGCATGATTTTTTTCTAATTCCATAATTCAAATATTGTTTTAAAAAAGGGAAAAAAAAACAAACTAACCAATGCCAGTTCCAGAAGACACAGTAGTCTTCACCTACCTGCTACCAAAATAAAACTCACTATTAAGCCAACACAAGCTGAACAGTCACACCCTAAACACTCATTTTTCTTAACAAACTCTCAATATTAATATCTTGTTAAGCTTGTAGAACTCAAGAAATAACTGTAAATAGTTAACTGAAATTATATTTCATTCAATAATAGCAGTAATACACAAATTATTCAACATGCAATTAAAATACTTATACTTCAAACAGAAACCAACACTCCCCACATTTTCCAAAATAAGCTAAAGCCAAAAGTCACACAGACAGTGAATTACACAGGTGGCAGAGAGTTGGACAAGAGAAACAATTGGTATTACCAGCAGGGAGATCACTCTCTGCACAGCCTGCATCAGCAAGCAGGAATAAGAGCTCTAAGGGTTAGACCAAATGATCCAGTTTTACCTTAATTAGGTTTTCTTTGGTTTAATTATCTTAAAGAGCAGAACCAAGAATGTTCTCTCAAGGATTTATAACAGATCGTAGCTGACAACCATACAAACAAAACAAATGGATATCATCCAGTGCCAGGATCTACAATTACAGAATAAATCCACAAATTCAACAAAACTCAAGGTCTATATCCAAAAAACCTGAGAGAGATCTCTGGGGTTGCTGTGCCTATGGACCCCACAGTCAAATTAGATTTTGAACATAGAAAATACATTGCTCCAAACTTCTTATAGCTCAAGTCTAAGACATTAAAGGAAGTAATTGTTCAAATTTTTGCATAAGATTAATATTAGTGGTAGCCAATGAAATGGCAACAAAGCAGCAAACACAAGAAACTGTCCTAACAAACTTCCAAAGACTCAGTGGCTCATCAGTCACTCTGTCTGAAAAGGGCTGTTATTTACCAAAGAAAATCTGGAACCACAATTATACATCAGGATAAAAACAGCCTCTGCTTTCCCCAGTAGCAACAGCAGTCCGGCATCAAACCACATCCAGAAAGTTCTGGGTCCAGGCCAGTAACTCTTGATTTTCTTCTATCTTCTATTCTTGAAAATACACCTGAGATATACATCCTTCTTAATCTGAGGATGTTTATTTTAAAATAGTTCACTTTCCTGCATAATTTGTCTGTTTCGGTGATACCAGACAAGTAGTGGGTATACTCTGAACAAAGCTGTTTGAAGTGAACCATATCCGTACATACAAGAATCTGCAAATCTACAATTTTCCACAGATACTTGCAAACAAATCCATGAGACCTACGCCTCACCACTGAGCTAATATTTTTAAGGAAAACAATTAACTGATCTTTGGTCGTTTTCTACATATTAGGAAAGCTTTTTGTTTTCCTTCTTTTTACTCCAATGTTGATCTTCATTGTAAATTAGAAACAGTCCTAAAAGATGACTTCTTAAACTGCTTTGAATTTTACAAACAGCAAATCAGTATCTGATTGCTCTTTAAGAGAGTGTTGTGATATTTAAAATATTGCAAAGAAGGAAAAAATCTTCAGTGAAGACACACGTAAGCAACAAAATATTAATTTAAAACTGAAAATACATCTGAGATTTTTGGTACTTGATTTTTCAAAATCTGACCTGCAGAACACATTCAAAGTAAAATGATGCTGCTACAAAAGACACATTTTCTTTGTATTTCTGAGCAACTGCCTGTACAGTGTTATGCTTCATTATTATCACTTCAGATATTTACAGTACAAAGGGAGATGACATGATAAACATGAAGAGTCACCTGCCACTATTCTTTTGCTGAAAAACTCTCAAAGTTAGAGTAAGCGTGGCATGATATATAGACGTATGCTACGACCAACCTTCACTTTCATTACTATATGAATAGAAATGCAACTTATGCGAAATCTTTCTTATTCAACAGAAATAGAATCTGGTAGATAAAAGTAGTTTAATTCACAGGATGTTATTTAAGGCATCATCTGTATGCCATCCTGCAATTTCACAGTCACAGAGGAGGAGATGTACAACCCCCTAAAAGCAGGTCCATGAAAACTCTGCTACGTGAATTTATTCTTTAGACTGCAATAGATCAAAGCTCATTAAAAATAAAAAATAAAAAGAAAAAAAAAAAACCAAAAGAAATTCAGCTCCAAGTCTGAATTAGTTCTTTTCAAATTAATTTGGGTCAAGAAGTACAGTAATACAAAATGCACAAAGGAATAAACATATACTAGCCAGGCATGACATAGAATTTTTGATATGCCTGGTAAACTTGACATGAACATATTTTTCCTTTTTATGGCCAAACCACCTGCCTACCATTAGATGCTGTAATTCACCTTGCTACAAACATCTAGTTTTGTGAGTGCAGCATTGGCATCAAGATTTTTCACCATTTTTGCTGCATAATTTCGTGTTGCAATTCTGCCATTAAATTTAATTACCTCTTTAATGAACTCAAATTCCTTTACACTTCTCACCACCTCCAGAGGACCCAGAAGCACAGTAACACTGAAACATTCAAACCAATGTCTTTTATGTATTTATTTTCATTTATGAGCTTTGGCAATCTTGTCTACTGCCACTGACTACAATGAATTATTTCACAATAACAGAGCATTACTGTTTGATCACACCTGTAAATGTTTTCACTTATTGTTCTCAGTTAATTAGTGCATTATTTTCCTCAGTATAATGAAAGACACCTTGCCAGTTGAAGCTGCATCTCTTCCCTTCCTCACTATAAGACAAATCAGTGTAACAAATACATATACAATCATAGAACATCTCCAAATACGCTAACATACCATGAGCATTTCTAACTCAATCAACAGTAACCAACAGAAAATTAACATAATCACTGTCCTAGAGAAAATGGAAAAATGGGAACAACACAGGAAGGATTAAGCTTTAATTTAACAGGACTAACAAGTAATTTTCCATTCATCTATGATTTTACATCAAAAAATATGCAGGCATTGAAATGAAGAGAAGTATGTCAGATAGAGGTATGTAATGCCATTTTAATGTCATAGAAACCAAAGTACAAAATTTTAAGGTAGAGATTCAATGCTTCTAGGCTATTTTAATTAGATTTCAAAACTCTGGTTTAGTTAGAAATAAGCTGGGACCACAAACATCCATAAAATAGCTTCACTTAGAGATATATTCCTTCCAGAAGACTAATAATGTTGATAATATAGTTAGATGAAACAGAGCAAAAGAATCACATTCTTAATGGTTTCACTGAATCATAAAGCACATAAACAGAACTAGAATGTACCAAAAATGTATCATGCAATAAATTACAGACCAAATTAGCAGACAGAATTGGTTTTTTTGGGGGTTTGTTTGTTTGCTTGTTTTTTTTTAAAGGGTCATTTCTTGAGCTCTCAGCATCTGTCCAGACCAGAGCCCACACCTCCTACTGCATTTGAGACTAAGCAGGAAAATTTTTGACTCTGGTAAACCAAAAAAAAGACAGGACTATTATGTTATACAGACAATAGGAAAGCTTTATTTCCTAACACTGTGCAACTTTGGACAGAATTAGAAAAAGAATGTAAGATCTGGCAATGAAATGAAGTACTCCTTGTATATCAGAAATTATAAGATTACTAGAGGAAACAAGGTGTATCTATATCAGTTCAAATTAGGAATGGAGTTTCAAAGCCCCTGTCTCCAGCATTTTTATCTATTGCATTTTAAGCAACAAAAAGTATCTCACAGCATACAAACTGGGTTTCTGTTGAAAGTAGTTCCACATATTCATAGATATTTAGTCAACAGGACCTGAGTAGAGTTATGATTAAAAACAAAACCGCTCAAAACGTGCAGTGTGGACACTAGGCCCTCAGCACTAAACAATTCTACAAATCTGTTTCTACTGTACTGAACTATTTGCTAATGTGGACAGAGTTAAAACTGCTGTTGCAGCTTCTCAAACTCCTGTCCTTTGAAGCCAGCAGATGGAGAAGAAATATTGCCAATATGTAGGACAGAAGAAAAACTGGTTGATGAAGTTGTATCTTATTTGAATGGAGTAGAAAATGCTGTTGGACTTTTCACTGCTACAGCACAAACATTACCCAAAAAACAACTCAAACCCAGAATACATTAGTCTGATGCCTCACACATCTCCTAATAGATGCCTTTGAAGCAAGAGTCCTTACCCAAATTACGCTCCAGTAGCAGCAGTAAGGTACTTTCAAGATTTGTATGTCAAGCAAGACTATTTGGGGAGGCCAAGGTTATGGATCCTTCTGCTTTTTTCAAAATCTCCACCAATTTTTCAGCACAATTACCTCTAATTCCTGGACAGGATAGGCATACCCTTCTACCTTTCTACCCAGGAAATACTGCATACCAGGGCATATTAAGAGGCCCAGACTGACCAAGCATATAAATCTAGGAAAAAGGCCTCTCATTCCTTAGACAGTAAACAAACCTCATAAAACTGGGAAAGCTATGAGCCCAACATAAAATACAAATATACTTGTAAATGGGCAACACAAATAAAAAGAGTATTTAAACACCTTCTAAAAAAAATGAAGTTGCCTGTGTCATTGAAAAAGCTAAAGCACTTAAGGACAAAAGCAACTCTTCTTTAAACCAGATCAGACTGAAAAAAAAGATGAGAAGAAACACTCAATTCCTTTGATGCAGCATCTGAAAAGGATCACTTGAAAATGCTTTTTAAATGTCAAACACAATAGTATACACATACTTAATGAAAACCACACCTGGGAAGGTATTTAGGAAATAATTCTTCTTGTCGTATTTTTAAATTTGTAGAACTAAACCTAGTCAGAGAAAGACCATTCCAAGTGGAAATCCAGCAGGCACAGGCAATGCCTAGTGAACTGCAGTTAGGGCACAGCAGAGCTGTCTGTAAGCACTATTCACCAGATCAAAATACCAACATCTCTGGTACTCAAGCAGCTTTTAATGGTCCTATATAATGGGCCAGTACAAGAACAAAACATACTGAATTGAAAGCTGTCACCAAATCATCACAGAACTATTTTTCCAGAAATTGATGAAAACCTGTCTCAGAAGCCACTTAGTGCAACAGAAAAGTCATTCTGCATCCTGTGAATACAAGTATGTAGGAGCTCGGAAACAGTTTCTGTCAGTTGAAAAGCAACTCCCGAAAATGAACTGAGATCTGTGGGGGTTCATCCACAAAGTTGCAAATCCACAAATCAGAAACACCTGATTACAGATGGCCATTTGAGTACCACAAGGCCTTGAACAACTACAACTAATCAGCCACGATCCACCTTAACAGAAACCTCCTTTACAGAAATGTACCAACTTTTTTAAAAAATGCAGTCTTGCTCAGGGCACAGCATTTGCAAAGGATGCCTTAAATAACAGGAAAAGTATGTTCTTCCTTACATATTTAATTATTCTCTGTCACTTCCCAGCAGACTGCTTACTGCTACACTCCTCTGGGAACATTTTTGGCTATACAGAATATTATTTCAGCTCCCCAGAGTGGCTGCAAGATAGGGATTAGCGAAATTTAAAAGCAATGAATGAACTCTTCAAAAGTGACAATCTTCATGCAGATGTGTTTTTTTAGGGCACACCATAATAGTCTGCCCATAAATCTTCCAGGTATTATATTGCTGGTGACAAAGTAGTTTTGATTCCTGGTTTCTGTGGAGCATCTACCAGACACTGTGACCTAAACCCCTCTGTCTTGCTTGAAAATTCAACAGGGAGTAGGGGAAAAAAAAAAAAAAAAAAAAAGCCACCAACATTTTTATAGAAAGGACAAAAGGACACAACATTCCAAGATGGAGAGTAAGAAAAAAACAAGTGGATCACCACCTGAACTGCAAACTGAGAAACTGGCATCCCATATCAAAAACTAAAAACCATGTAAAAGGATTATTTGCCTAAGAAGATTTGAGATTACACTCTTCAAGCAGTTTACAGAAAATATAGCAGATGGACTTATTCAGGATAAAAACCAAGTTAACCGTTTTCTGTTATCATTAGAACAGTACCTTTTTAAGTATGAATTATAGGTCAGGCAAAACCTGCTGTATCCTATGAATGTAGAATTGTCCTTCAGTGAGAAGCCTACAGATTTTTGAAGGTTTCTTTTTTAAAGTAGAGAAATAATTTTTAGAAGTATTTTTTAATTCAAAGTACTTTGATGTTCCTCTCATAAATCTGTATAATCATGTTAATTTATAAAATTGAACTGACCTGATTGTTTAACTAATGAAATACATGATTTCAAAACTTTATTTCAACATTCATCCAAAATAATTGCACCGTGTATTATTCAGCTTATGTGGCAATTTCTGCACCCATTTCATTTGTTAACGTTTTCTTTATTTCTAGTCTTTTTTACGCAACTTCTTTTTTCTTCTTTTTTACACAACTTCTATTTCACAACATGAAATTCCAGGTACTGTAACACAAGACTGAATTATTATTACTAGGAAATCATTTACTATGAGGGAAAAGCAAACTGACATCTACATTTGAAGTATCAAATTCTACTATAACCTGAAATACTGGCATGTAGCATTATTCCAAAACTCACTCTCTTTTTCTCTCTCCTGTATTGGTAGCTTCAATAAATATACAAAATGTCATGGTCTGATTTTCTCTTTTAGCTAACTGTGGGAAAGAGAAGGGCCCACAAAATGGCAAACAGGATGAGCAACATGATATAGGGGAATAAACAGTCATAGAAAAAGGAAAAGGATTTTTTTATGAGAGGATTTTAATCTTACCGTGCTACAACTAAAAACTGGTCAATCTGACGGTCAGTAAGGGGGCTATCTGGATCCCATACTTTTACTTCCAGCTTTGCCTGTTCTCTGTCATCTAATTCTCCTGTCAAAAGGTAGATGGGACAAAACACTCATTACTCACAATGTTTTGCTTTGTGTAGTTCTTGCACTATGTTTAAAAGAGACATTGTACATTTTTAAACATATACACATAGACACACGCATGGAGCACTTAACAATCAGCAGTTATCCATTTAAATTCCATAATACAGCATCACCAAAATAAATATCTTCCCTTAACATTAGCATTTCAGTTCAAGGAGACATTCTTAGGAGCTGTAATATCAGTGAAACTTAATAAAATGTTATTATAAAGTTGAAACCAAAACATAAGTAACCAGTGGTTTCTTTAAACTGCTTGTCTACTATATCAAAGTCACTGTTTCACTTAAGCCATACTAAAATTAATTCTACAGTTAACCAGCTTTAGCAATTAAATTCTATCCAATTTGTATTCAGTGCCCTCAAAACACAAATCATTATGCAAAAATGCTGTCTACTATATTTAAACACTTTTTTACCTCTTCAGCCATTACATTATCTATATTGTTAATATTAATCATACTATTAAAATTGCTGTGTACATTTACTAGTTCTATTCTCTTATAAACTAATATATAAGGCTACACCACAAGAAGGTTACTATATACTGCATCATCATTTCCCAACTTCATTTGGCTGAACAGAACAGTTTGTGTACATGCACATGGCTGAAACAATGGGGGTGGTTTCCAAAATTTAATTTGCCCTATATTCATTGCTACAAGAGTATGGCATTTGTACTACATGGAAGAACAGTGACGTGTGAATTTGGTACAAGGATTCACATTCATAAAAAGCCTAGATCATGTCTTGCCTACTACAGCAATAACTTCTCCTGCAAAATAAGAAACATTTCAGAGGCTGATGGAAGAAGCACCACATATTCTACCAGTATGAGAAAATTTACCTGTGGGATGTAGCCAACACATTTGCGGCCACAAGAGATGGTAACAGTCAAGTCAGAATCACTGTCTTTCCCTGCTGTTTTAGAACAGGAGTGTGTTCTTCCTTCAGTGAACATGTGAAAACCACTAATGTTTAGCTGGCTGCCAGTACTCGTCTGTAACTTTTACAAGCTACTGCAAGAATAAAAACTTGGTTTTGGATACAGCCATTCCACTCCTTTTGAAAACCTAGGCTGCCTCGGTACCTCTCTGATCACACAGAAGATCGCTTTAGTCTGTGCTATTTCTTACAATTTAATGAAAACAGCCAGTCTAAACATGTACAGTATCACCAAGACATGAAATAACCTGTACACACACTTAAGAGTCTGGAAGCAGACTGCAAACCAAGCACTGGCTCTTCTGAAATCACATCATATATGGTGAGTTCTCTAGCACATTGATTCTGGAAGGAAATTAAAATGTGATATATATTTATCCCTAGCAAACACAAGTTAAAACTGCACCATGCTGTCTGGCTAATGTTTCAGGAACAAATTTCACAGTCACATTCTCAGAAAAACACAGTAAATTACTTTCTTCCAATACACAGGCAAAAAAGAATTGGCTGCCTAATGGGACTGCAGCTTCTGTTAAAGCTAATTCATACCCAGTATTGGAGACAAACTGTTGATTTCTGGCATCCTGGATAGGATTTTAAGTCTATAAACTTATTCTATCGATTGCACACCTGTCAATACATTCATTTCTTCCATCTGTGACAGACACACTGTGGGTGATGTTCTACATTTTATAAATAATCTCTGAGTGCTTCATTTCAATCTGTTAATATATAGCTTTTAAATATCTTTAATGTTAGTTAACTTTTTCAGGACATCATACTCTGGAGATCATAACAATACTCAGGTAGATTATACTTAGAAAGAGAAAACATCATACAAACACAGCACCAGTATTCAATCAAAACATGTCACTCTCCAGAATCAAGTTTGCAAAAAGAACAAAAAAATTTAAAAATTACAATACTACAGTTCTTACTTCAAATACAGGTAATTAAAAAATTGCTACTATGAAGTGTTGTAACTCTTGATGGAAGTTATAACCTGAAATAGGTTAAATCTGAAATATTGCCAAGCAGTATTTTGTAATGGCAGTAAACATAAATAGGATACAAACAATAAACTATCTATACCAAAATAATCTGAACACATATTATAACTGCAGTATTAAATATCACTACAACAATGCTAGCTAGACAGAGGTTTCCAGAAAATAAGTGGTGTCTGCCAAACTGCACTTTAAAAAGCTACTTAATTCCTGATTTTCCAGTTACATGGCAGGATATAATCACTTAAAAAGGAAAAGTAACCTCAACAGAACAAACCACGGAGGCAGTCAAGAAGTGCTGTAGAAATACTTGAAAAGTTCATTTCAGGAGTAAATATTTTGTTAACTTCCTTTGCCTGCGCTGAAAGCATCAGTATTGGAGGATCATAAAAGATAAACAGGTCTTCTTTCAAAATAATAATTATAAACCCTCTGTGCTTTACTTGCTTGATCTGTTGATCCTTAGCTGATCATGCATGTACCACATTCTATAGGATTTTTAAAGTACCAAACCACTTTAAAACTAAAATGCAATTTCTCTGTTAGCACATCAACATTTATCTTCTACATTGTTGAATTTGACACCAAAGTATAAGACATTCAAACTGAACAGATGATAAAGTTGTCATAGCATTGATTTGTTATATGGTAAAGCCCAGGTCACAAAGGAATGGGGGAGTTTTACTCTCAAGATTTTCAGTACATCTGAGAAGTTCAGTTTTAAAAGTGCCACCTTCCCTCACCACCAGCAGCATACCAATTACAGCTTCTGAGAAGTGCTAGGCAGTTTGTTTTTATAGCTGGTATAACATACCAGTATATCCAAATTATTCTCATCACTGCTTATAATTTTTTTATAGCCAGGCTAATCCTGATGATTAATTTTACTAGAAAACATTAGACAGTCAGAAATACGTTTGGTTTACTCCTCATCAGTCATTCAATCCCTTATTTCTCATGACTCTCTTCTAATTAAAAAAAATTTTTCTTTAAAAGGAAAGTTAAAAAGTTTTGTATTTCAGTTAGTAATTTTGAACAAATGAAAGCATGATACACCCCTCTACAAAAAGCAAATGGAAGAAAAAATTTTACAAAACAAAAGTAAACCAGATGTATTTAAGATGAGATACAAGAAATCTAAGATCTACTTAATATTTTGATTTCATTTCCTGCAGATAAATACATCAAAGGTAACTAGGACATCAGATTCAGCATGATTCTATGTTCTTCTAGTATCCAACTAAAAGAAAATAATTTCCAATATAAACTATAACCAGCTTCTTAGAGTGAAATTCTTTGGATATAATAAATATATAACAATACTGCAATATCATATGCTATTAAGAAACTGAAATATGAATCCATAACTTAGGTTTTATTTTTAAAAATGGTTTTCAATGAAACAATACAAATTCCACTTCTAATGACAAACAGCTGATGAGGTATCTAATTTTAGAGACACTGGGATATATAAAGTCTTACTTTTGTATTTTGCATGATTTGTACTATTTTTCAAAATACCTTTTTATTCTCCTTCTTAAAAAGTAATTCAGCTATCAATTCAATCCAAACACGCAAACTAAACACCTGCAGTGCTCAGCTTTCTGAATGAATCTACCTTTCAGGATATGCAAAACAGAGGCACCAGCTGCTGGATCCTTCATCCCATGGGACAGAAACTCCGTAGTTGTGGGGTTTTGGTCATAGTAAGGCAGTAGATGCATCCATGGACAGAACTGGACACCAGACCAAGAGTTTCAACCACAGAGTTCCTCTTAGTAAGTAAATTCATTTATTCATACAACCTCCTGAAATCAGCCAGTTTTGATGTGTGTGTTAATTCCTCAGGCTCACCAGGCATCTAAGCAGATAAACATGAAGATATTTGTAGAGGCTCCTATTCTTAATGTTTAGCACGGAGCTAAGAAGGCAATTCAGTGTCTTCCTCTCTGTGTGCCAGCTTTGTACTTGTGAAACAGGAATATCTCTTAGCTAACATTGCAAGAATGTGCAAGGATGTGGTACTTGTTGGTTCTTATCCACCCCTAGATGAGTTCAGCATGCAACACAATGAAATTTCTTTCATTGAAATATGGGTTCAGACGTACCAGATTTCGCAGGTTTCTGCCTGAACTCTTAGGGAGTATGCTGTCTGCAGGTAATCCTAAATGGTTTTTTGAACAGAGTTTCATGTGTTGTTTGTGTGCCGTCACTGTAAACATAGGTAACTAATCAGGGAAAATGACATTTCAGTTCACGAACCACATTCTCATGCTGCCATTTAAAGAGTCTGCAAACATTTTCTCTGACTTGCAGAGGAGAAAAAGAGAACCACATGGAATTTTCTGGTACTGTATATGAACAAAGTTCCAGACATTAAGCCTGTCTGTCAAATGTAAAATATGAGCTTTCTCCTTGTATGAAAAGTTCATTAGTTCCTCACTAAAACAGTCAGCATATTCACCCTGCATAAAATTCTTATTACTCATTTTTATTTAAGTTTCTTTTTATCATTTGCAATTCTCACCAGTACAGATAATCAAAAACAATCCAGAAAACAAGTTCAAAAACTTCCACTTAACTCTTCAAAAAGTATAATGAAGTTATGTGCAAATAACTTCTCTGGTCAAAGTAACATGAGAAAGCTTAGATGAAAGTGTAGGCAAAAGAAAAATTATTTGTTTACCCTTCAATTTCAAAACAATCTCCCCTCTGCCTCAGCTTGCCTGACAGATGTATATTCAGATTTCAGTTATTCAGATAAGGAGTTGTATGTTTACACAAATCTCACGGTAAAAATTTATGAACATAAGACATGTATAAGGACTAGAAATGAAACACAGGCTACATATAGAGACTACAAATGAAAGGTATCACACAATACAGGCCTGTTACTTGTCTACAAACATCTAAACTGCTACTGGGCATTTTTAAAGCCAATAAAGCTTGCATAGTCCAATTGCCACCTATCTTCTAGAGCTTGAGATAATAAAAAACATTTAGTCATTCTGCACTTGAAAAATCCCTTTTGAAATACAACTGCCTCCTACAACCTTAAAGTGCTCACAGTGTTCAGCTTTACTGTACTTATAATTTAATCACTGATGATAAAAGAGCTTTAATTCATCATGTTCTAAATTCCTAGAAATTAACAGAAAGTTTTACACTTGAGCTCAGAATAAACTGAACTGTGACCACGTATGAATGACCAACTTCTCCATAATGCTGCATCAAGAATGGCTGGCTTATGGAAATGCCCAGGGCTGGAAGGAAGGAACAAACAAGGCTGCCTCCTTCTCAAAATCCTGAAGAACTGTTTTCAGTTTTTCTGAAATTCCTGAATTAACAACAGATGAAGTAATAGAGTTTTCAGGAAAGCATAGTAAAAATGGCTCTGACTGTAAATAATAACAGTACTGTACTACATATGAATATTAATAGTATTTAAAACACTTGCTTTTGAGAAAGGGACACCACAATGCAGAGAAATACTGTATTCTTAAAAAAAGAAACAAACAAAACAAACACAGACAACCCCCCCCCCCAAAAAAAAAAAAAAACCACCAAAACAAAACAAAAAAAAAAACCAACAAACCAAACAAAACACCAACCAAACAACAACCCCACACAAAACCAAAACCTGCAGTTTTGGGTTGGTTTGGATTTAAAAGAGCCTTAATGTCAGAAATATGCAAATTCCCTGTGACTTATACATTCTAAAGAGAAATAAGACTTTTCATGTGAATAAATGAAAACAAGACAATTTAGAGAAGAAGTTCTTGTTTAGGATGAAATGTATTTTGACTTATTCAAATGTAAAACACCACATTTCATCTGCATCTGCTATTTGTTTTTCATCTTTTACAGAACGAAGAGAAATCAGACATGCAGTAAAAGAGCAGAGAAACAAAAATCTGGACTTACAGTAAGTCCTTTTAGGCAAAGTTACTGAGGTAGAAAATACCAGCAAAGTCAATTAAACATTAAGACGTTGCTGCCTGAAAATTGATTTGAGTGCTCATGGGGATAATAAGCACACAGACAGCACACAATAAATAACTGCATCCTTCATAAGACTGACTACTTGACAGAACTCATGTAGTATTTGAACAATCTCAGCCAAGGCTCTACAGCTAGTATTAACAACAATATCCTTCTGACAGCAATCATGGCACAACCTTCCACACCAACAACACAGCACAGACCATTCATGCTGCAATGCTAGCAGAAGGCCAAAATGAGACACTTACTTTAACCATTTCCTTCAAGCTGCACAAAAATAGGAGGTTCATAACAAACGAACACTGATAACAGAAGCCTAAGTCTCCTTAAGACAACAAAGACAGCAGGGTATCATGGCTCTTTTTTAAGACCAAAATTTCCACTGACTTCACCTCCAGTATAAATCAAAACTTCAGAAAGGCAGACATGCTTTTACAATTCAGGGCAGGGATAAAAAATCTCAAGCAACCAACAAACAAGAAACCAAACAATGACACAAAAAGCCACTCCAACTATCCCCAAGAAGAACAACCTGCATAACTTACCTCTACTGTTCAAAGGTTTTTATAAAATCTAATTGATAAATAGCACAATTTCCAACTCTTCTCTTAACAGAGAAGTTATAAATTATCTAAAAACTAAAACTTAGACATTTCTATGCCCATATTTGGCCTGTTTGATCAAATTACAGATACACTTAATACCTCAACAAATTGTACCAGAAGGCAACAAGTATTCTTAATGAACATCACTGAAAACACTTCATAAAACAGTGTTTTGTAATGCAAGGCTTCACATACCTAATTGACCTTCTGTAGTACGTGTGGCTGCAGCCCTAAACTACAGATTTTCCTTACAACTCCAAGATTAGGCAGAAGCAAAGTCTTAACAAAAAACAGGCACAAAGAGGCCATTTATATGTGTTTTGTTTAATTTCTAGTAAAACTGAAAGAAGTCTATAAACATATTTTTAATTGCCCAGCACAAAAATCACAAACTCAGCTCCCTAGAAGTGAGATTAGCAAAACTGATGTAAAGGATATTACAATGCAATTAAAATCTGACATGAACAACATTGTAGTGTTTTACTGCTTGTGATGACCAGCATTTGACAGTTAATTATGCAAAATTTAATGTATGAGCTTAATAACAACAAAAAAAAATCTTCAAATCTGACAAGGGACTACCATGTTTAAGTTGCCTAATGCTTACGAAACAGCTCCTACTTTTAGAAGGTATTATAGAAAAAATTTCATGTTAACTCAAAGTCAAAAATGCAACCAACAGAAACCCCATTTGAGAACAAAATGTATTTGAGCAGATAAAAATAGGAATTTTATTATGTGTTGAGATTCATCTCATCTAAATATTTGATCTATTTTAGATATCTATTTTCAGCTGAGATGAATCAAGTCTAGGCAACATCCTTCTACTCTGACCATACAGGTAAGTCTTACTGGGTTAGCACCATCACACCTGTCATGTCTGGTGTTCTAGTGCAGCTTCCACAAATAGGAACTCTTAAATCTGCTTGTTATATCTTTTTGTTCCATGCACTCCTTCTGAAAAATCCATTGAAAGAGAAAGCCACCACCTTATAAGCTGGACCAAGACTGCTCTGCTTCTGGCATATTCTGACCAGTATTTTGAAGTTATCATTTATTTTACTGGTAGCTTATCAGATTTTCTGTCAAATATAAAATTTCAAGGCATTTCCACTGAACTTGGTGAAATCAATTTCTACAAGGTTCCTAGGCATCTAGAAGGAAACCTGAGTTAGGGAAAAACATCTCCTTTTGTACTTGCCCCTAAAGGTATTTTTTACTGCAGACTTTGAGCTTTGCTTTCTGCTTTCTGGATCCCAATAAGGGCATCTTGAATTGACAGGAAACCTGGTTTTAGACACTGACTCTGAACTCCCAAGTTGCTGTATGTAGAACAAGGGAGGTATGCAAGCTAGTCAACACACTAGAGCTCCTCAATTCTACCCAAAAATAACTTCATGGTTGACAGCTTTTTACACGAAAATCTTTTCCTCACATACGGAAGAGCCTAAAGGTGCTGCTGTTGTCACTTTCTGTGTGTGCACAAGAAAAGCAACTCTGCCTTGGATCATACCTAAGCACCTGGCTTTACACTAAATCCACTAATTTATTCTTGTAATGGCAAACTGTTTCACTCCCAAAGGAAACACTAACAAGGCCTCAAAATCATCAGCCCTCATGATTATTTAAAGCCATTTAAAGACAAAAGGTTAGACAGGTAATATTTGAGAAACATTAAACTCAGGAAAAAAAGAGGCAGTATTTTCTGAATTTTATTTTCTAAGAATTACCTATTGTATTCATGTATTCAGTTCATATCCAGCAATTGTTATAAAAGTGATCACTTTGCATAAATTACAGACCATATTTTCTGGAAAAACAATATTTGTTTATCCTGTCACATATTTCTCACAGACACACATTATCTGTCTTCAGAGTATCTGGCTGTCCAATTTTTAATTGAAATATCTGAATACAGAACCTTCTAAAAATATTTCTTATCCACGGCTTTTTAAAAGGACTGATTATTATCTTCTCATGACAGAATTAAATCATTACAACTACATCAACACTAACGGAAATAATCCAGCACACAGACTTTTGACAAGAGAATCAGATGCATTATTTGAATTACTGCTGCAGGTCTCTGGCTGTGTAAGTGATTTTTAAGTTCAGCAGTGGCTCATATAATAAATGGAAACATTATGCACCACAATGCAACAGAACAGATCCCTTTCATGAGATTACACTTGAGTTTCACTATTCTAAGTTATATTTTTCGTTTACTAAATGAAAATAAAAGATTTAGTTATATGGGAAGCATTTCTAGAGCTAGAAAACACAACACACTAAGTCTAAGTATCCTCAACTTTCATAATATTAAAAACCCAAACAGATTGTAGATGAGTTTTTCATCTGTCTCTTTACTTGTAACCATGTTTAAACTCAAAATTCTGAAATTCCAACAGTCCCAAACATTAAAAGGCTTGAACTCCGAGTTTAATAGTTTCCATTTGGCATGCAGGGTCTATTAAAAACAACATGCTCTTACAACTGAGTTGCAGTAGGAAGCAAAAAGCAGTGAAGACTTTAGAAACTTAAAGGAATTAATTTATTCTTTTTCAAAACAGAAAAATTTAAGAAACTTTGAATTCAGTTTCTCTGTACGCAATCCAAAATTTGCAGCTTAAATTTGTCCAACTGCTCCCCTTCTTCCCATTAAGTGCTCAGTTGCTCATTATTTGAACTCCATTTAATCTAAAATGCTTTGGCTTCAGAAATTGAATCAACTTAGAGCAAGTGCTCTTTCTAGGCATTCACTGGTATTTTCAGGTGTGCAAGAGGGACTCAGGCTTTTTCCTTACAATTTTATTTACTATAAGGAAAAGAAAAAAAGCTTTGAACAGAACATCTTTTCCTACAGGCTGCTTCTTCCCCCATTTCAGAGACTCCAATTCCTCTTCTAATGTCTCAGTAGGTGGTACTCCTCTTTCTTGCCCACTCCAAATTCTTTGTATTGCTTTAAATGCCCCAAGAGAAACCAATTGTGTCAGATCCCTGCTCCATAAAGAATTCCCTAGAACAGGCGGTCTCCTTTTAAATGCAGATGCAAGAGATAAGCAGCACTAGGCTGGGACCATTAGCATGTGACTCTAAGATCATCCCTCCAGGCTATTAAAACAGGAACTTGCAAACAGTCTGGCCTTTCGGGTGGCAGCACTCAGGACTAGCAGCCGGTTCTCCAGATAAGCCTTTAAACCAAACCATTCCGCATCACACTCCTCACTCTCTGGATGGTTGTCTCCTTCCATGCACCTCTGCATGGAAACTGAAAACTCATTTCCCAAATCGACCCTAACCCTTCCTGCATCCATCACCCCATTTCCCTCTGTGCCATGCCTCCATTTTGCCCAGCGCTGTCTGGCTCTACCTGCCTTGCTGTGCACTCAGAACCCTTGGAGCAGGCACGATGAGAGATGAAAGGAGCGGCTGCACACAGGCAATTCACTCCTAGTGAACATTCCCACCAGCCACTTCCCCCCGCTCAGCTAACCATGTGCATGCTGCTGCTTGGGGACAGCTGCCACTGGGATGCTCCCCAGGGTGACAAGAGCCCACTGTGGCTGACATCCCTCGCTGGCTGCCAGCACAGCAGGGCCTTTCCCACAAAGCTGCTCCTCTCAGCCCCTTCAGACCCAAATAAACTTCATACATTTGTGAAATATATCACTAAGAGTACCTTCATACTCTATAATTTTCCCCCCAACTAGAAAAAAATTAAGGACATCTCCCATCACAGAAGGAGAAAACTGTACTTGTGATTGAGACACATTACTACAATGCGGGGTTGATTTTTTCTTGTCACTCTTCTTTTATCCTTCTATTTGCTACAACATTGTCCAAATTTCAGAGGGCATTAAAATGACTGAAGTATTCTCAGAACACCAATAGAGTCAAAAGGTCGATAAACTACCAAAGAGTCCAAGACCTTGACAATGGAAACACATAAGAAAAATTCAAATGGTTGGAAGAGAAATCAAATTAATTTTCTGCATTTGTGATGAATGGACAAAAGTGGAGAGGTTCACATGCATCATGAGCGACCTAAAAGATATACCTTAAAATGAAGCATCTGTAGGAGAGTTTGAAGAACAATTGTACAGTATGAACAGTAACAAGCTATTTGAGTTTGGACAAGCATCCTCTCAAGATTTCTACAGGATCTCAGGGATACAATAGCTACTAAAAGAGACACATGAACTCAAATCCATTTCTGGTATAGGGTGTGAAGGAGGGGAATGTGAGCTGAAGAAAAAACATAAGCAACTAAGCATAGTCAAGGCTCACAGCTATACTAGCCAAATTAGTCGAAATTGCAACCAAGACACAGCGGTCAACAGGTCTCTTATACAGAAAAACTCCTCCTCACATAATTCCTGACGTGCTGCAAAAAGATCATGGATGGACATTAGAAAGTTCAAGGTGTCAGCCTACTTGATTTCTAATAGGCTTTAAACAGGTTTGAAGAAAACTGGGAAACCACAAGTGACAAGATCTCCTGCATAGATAAACAGCTGATGGCTTGATTCAGCATGGTCCTTCCTACACTGCTGGGCTGTTTTCTTGAAAATGCCGATTTCAACACTTAAACATGTTACATTGCCTAGCACTGCACTGTTTTACCAGATCCTGGTACACAAAAGCAAATGGAACATCAGAAAATTTATTTTGATAAATTATTTTTAAAAAATCATAGGAAATTGTTATTCCAAATTGCAGTAATTTCCTTGAAAACACAATTTTTGGTTCAGATATTTTTTGCCAGAGAATTACTGCAAGTAGTTTCAACAGACTTACATATCATGCCCAGAATACAGTCACAATAAAGTTCTTTGTTAGATTTGTTTAGAAAATATCCTTTGCTTCAGAAGTTTTAGTAGAGCTCTGACAGACAAGAACAATTATTGACCTTTTTGACTTTGTTGCAGCCTTTCCACTTGATTCACAACACCACGAATGAATAAAAATAAGCATTACTTAAGAAATTACTGATTTGGCCAACGAGATTACTGTAAACAATTGGCTTCCCTATTTGCAACATGACTTCAATTGTATTTGTTTAGCTAAGCTGTCATGCATTTTATTTTGTGCAAACACATTTACATTGTGTGACAGCTGCAATTAGGCCTATGATGGCATGAATGAGGCAGAAAGCAGTGCAGGCATGTGGCAGGGAAAACAATGCATTAGATGGAATCCTATAGAGAAAAAAAATTTCCAGTTTCTCCCATTCTTAAGCATTATCCTACTTCATAAACTATACCCCTAATGCCATGCTAGCTCTTTTCTCTCTCTCATTCTCTGCTTTTTAGCCAACCATGTAGAAAAACCTGTCACTACATCACTAGTTCCACTGCCTGAGCCACACTGGTTGAAATGCCAGAATTTTAAAACATTTGGATTTTAAACCTGTGAGACAAGAATCAATGTTATGTAAAAGTCTACCAAGTATCTAAATCGGCTTGCCTGCGTGCAATATCCCTGTACACAAAACAAGACTAAATGAAATCTGTTAGTTAAAGGTGACAACAATTTGATCATATTCAGAACAATTTATAAAAGTATGTCTTGTAACCAAGTAACAACAATAATAATGACTTGCCCAAAGCAACACTGTATAGGGTTTTGTTCTGGCTTGTTTAGGGTCTTTAGCTTTGTTTATTGAACTTAATAGTTATGTATTTTACCATCTGTTGAGCAAATGCAGCAGGGGAACGCACCAGACAGCAGCTTCTGGCCATCACATGCAGAGAACCAGACACCTTGCTCTTGTACTGTGGAGTAGGGATGCTCAAAACAAGATACTCCTTGTCCAAATTCATGCTTTTGATTCTCAGAGATAGATCTTTTCACTCTTGCTTTGCACAGAGGATAAGAATGTTACCCCATGCTGGGAACAGATGTGAAAATTGCTACATCCACAGAATAAGCCACTGGAGAATGTGTTGTTAAAACAAAGGACCTTCTTCAGTTCCTACTAGCCAGAGTTTGAGCCAATGCTGTAGAACAGTCTCCTGTCTTTCAGCATATTAAAAGCAACTAAAAAGACTCTAAAAACCTTCAAACTAGAGTGTAGACAGACTGTAACACTTGGCAATGGGGGGACGAAAGACTTCACACAACCATAACATCATTCAAATCTGACAACTTTTACTCCCAAGAATGGTGATAACAAAAGTCAGAAGAGACTGTGGAAAGAAATCTGCTCTGGTCTTTCTCCAAAGTTACAGTCTTCACTAAATGTGTGATCTGAGGGATTTCGCTAAACCATAACAAACAAAAGTGGCATAGATTTACAAGGCTTACACAATTTCAACCAAATTTAAACTTTGTTTACATTTGTTTACTGCAATTGTGCAAAGGATTTATGGTTCAATGTATCTTAAAGGGGAAAAACAGAAAAGAGTTAGATCTGGAATGCTTTGTTATGCATTTTCATTTTAATAAACCTTTTAGTCTTGTGAAAGTAGATGTTAATTTCAAAAATTAAAGAGAAATATAAATTTATCCAATACACCCCTGGGGCAGGGAAAAGCAGGTATGCTGTATTATCCAAAATCTGAGCTAGCCACCTGGTTTTGCACTACGTTTTACTCAAGGATGCAAAAATGGGCAACATCAATGCAAGGCAAAAAAATCTATTCCTACAAAAAAATGCACATAGGTCTCCAATAAACACAAAAAAATCCAAAACAAAAACACAGTCCATTCAGAGAGAAGATAAGTTATCACATTATGGAGAAAGTGCAAGCAATTTGAATTTTCAATCGACTAGGTTACATCAGTGTATTTCCAACAAATTACTTTCATGTTTGTTTCAGCCATGTTGTGACCGGTCTTCTGAAAGCTAATCTGAACTGGCATGTCTTTGGTCATTTGAATTAGATTTATTTGCCAGTAACTTCACAAAGAAAACAACTGATGGTGAGTGAATCTTCAATTTGTCTAATTTTTTTTAATGGTTTTGGGGATTTTCTGTAAATATAAAATATGCTTACCAGCCACCTTCAAAGAAGTGGTCCTTTACATTACAAGAAAAATTTTACATCTCAACAAATTCAGCAATGCTTTTTATTTTATTTCACAATACTATTATTAGATGACATAAAATCTGATTTTTCCTAACTGATATGATGTTGTCTAAATTCTCTCTTTTCATTTCAGGTGATTGCTCTAGATTTTTAAAGAGTTACACATTAGAACATAATAATTTGAAGATACACATCACTAGCCACTTGTAACAATACAAGCTGAAAAATTAACATACAGAATAAAAATCTTCACGGAATCCCAGATTTTCCAAATATAACTATTCTATTAATTTTAAACATTTTTTAGATTTGTTTTCATAAAAGAAAAGCCTTGACAGCGAGTGGATTAACTTCCAGGCTGCCAGCTTACATAAAGACACAGCAACAGCTGAATCATCTTTTGTTTTCCCTTGGAGGTCAGAGGGCTATGGAAACATTTAGAAAAAAAATCAGTCAAAACTACCATAATTCAGATATTTTCATCCTCCCAAACCAAACTCTTTTTTCCACCAGCCACTTGAAATAAGCGCAGATTAATCCAACTTAACTGCTCAAGTACTCCATGTACCAACAGATCCTTGGTTTATGGGCAGCTTTGTGCTTCTCAGCTTTGATGGATTATTATTTCCTACTACAGACAGCAAGAAGACTGCACCACTTTATTGCATTTTAGGGGTCAGTGGGGTGTGAGAAAAAGAAGACCGTAATACACAGTGAAATCCTGTCTCCATGATGTAAGAGAGAGATCTTCTACTCATTTTAACTAAATCAAGCTCAGAATGTTAAGCTCCAGAAGAACTTGGTAACTTTAGTTAAAATGAATATGGAGTTAAATTTTAGAAAAAACAAGTAAAATCTGAACAGGAAAAAATTTACTTTATATATAATATTCAATACTTCATAATTAGCCTCTGTCTTTAGTAATTTAAGTAAGAAGAGTTCAGTGGGAAAAGACTTCCTGCCTGGCAGACAGCCCTGGCTTATCCTGAAAACCCTACAGTTCAACCGGGTCCTTGGGAATCACATCAGTACTTCCCAGCTACCTCACACACATTGAGACAGCCATGTTCACATCAGCCCTCTGGCAAGCTTTCCTCTTGAGCATATGATTGTCTACAGGACGATCTTCTCCCTCTGGCAGGTACATTTTACAGCAAGAATAGCACTAGATCACAGTCTATTCATAAACCTGTTCTGAAACAAGTCTGTGCACCTTATAAACAAATCTGGGAGTGACTTCCTGTAGTTTATTTCTTGTTATTAAAAGACAAGTCAGAATAATAATGCGGGTGATCTATTAAATAGCATTCATTGTAAAACACTCTGTCACTTGCCAGAAATCAAATTAGTCTTGTTTTAGTTTTATACATTTATTAAAGAAGCTCTGTAGAAACTAGAAATAATGGGGGTTTTTGTACCAAAAAAGTATAGCAGCAAAAAAAAAGCACGTCATGATAAATGGAAAACACAACCCTTAAGATTACAAATATATATATTTGGGGCATTTGGAACACCTTGGACTTATTGCAAGGGATGTTCTTCTCACATAATCTTTTGCATTAAAGAATAAATACCATGATTCTTGAAAATAGTATCTGCATCTAGATACTTCGGAAGAAACTTTTTTCTTTTTTTTTTAAAATTTAATGAGTAAATACAATTGGAAACATACAACAGAAGCTACGCATGCTTCTTAAATATCATCCAAACATTAAATAAATATTTTACTTGAAATTTTGTTTAAAAATAGCTTCCATGTAGCAAAAGACTAAGGAATAGGTAATTGTGCTAGATTATAAATAAAACAAAATTTTAAATATATCAGGGATTTTAAAGCTATTCCAAGGCTAGAAAGATTTGTTTCAATCCTGCTACAAAATAGACAAGATGCTTTAAAGAAAGACAATATTTTAAAATAAGAACACACAAAGACATGCATTCTCTATGCATTGTTCATTTTAAAAGGGAAAGAAGAAATATATTTTTCACCTGTTTAACTACAGTGTTATTGTTTTAAAAAATGGGTTGGTCCTTAACATCTTTTCTCTATGCAGCCTATATTAAATAACTAACCAGACCATACAATTAAATAAACAAACATCAAACGCCTAAATTGCATTTTGCACAGACTGAAAATGGACATATTTTCAACAGCTATTCAAATATCCTTTCTTTCTTTATTCATAATATCTACTGGTGTTCATTAATTTTCTCAGACCTACCATCTTACTTTCTCTGCCTCTATGTATCAGCTTAGTTCAGAAAGTCAGCATGAGTAATAATGCAATATGAGGACTTTTATTTTTTTCTCTAATCAAAGATCGCATATTTACCTTCCACAAGCATGTCTGGCACATCTGCTTGATATCTAGGCCCCACTCTGATTTCTCCCTTGTCTGCTAAAAGTGTTTTCAGTGATGGATCGTACACCAGTGAATAAAAAAAAGTGTCCTAAAAAAGAAAGACACATTTGCAACAGCATAATAATTTTTAAAATTAAGTTTAGAAACTTGTAACACCTTCCATTTGGAAATTTGTATACTTTACAGAACACAGATTTGGTACATAAATCTTCAATTTACATAATACAGATGTTTCGTGAGTACTTTTAAAAGGCTAATTGAAACTTCCCTCATTGTTAGGACTTACTTAAGAACAGAGAAATAATGAAAAGATTCATACACAAAAATGTATCAATGGATTTGAAGAGAATTATAGTTACTCCTTTCTGAATTTAACATATTTCCACTCCCAAGTATCTCTACCATTCTCACTTTCCACTATAAATTAGTCTCAAAAAAATAAAACACTGTCTGTGTACACCCTTTTCAGGCACTAAAACAGTACTGGCAAGTGTGGTAGTCACATGAAGCATAGGCCAAGTTTTGCTTTCACAAATATTTTTACTGATTATCAGTTTGGTGTAGATATTTAAAAATAAAGACATGCTAATTTCAGTTAGAAAACACTGTCTTCTTGATGTTATATTCAGACATGCCAAAGAAAAATATGTTTATTTTAAAGGCATTTGGCAATACAGTTATCTTCCAAATTCTTGGAGAATTTTCCTCCTCTCTGGTAAAGCTAAGCATGCTTGAGTACCTTCCAGAAGAAGGTGAGGAGATACTTTCCATACAATAAAAGAAAAAAAGGAGCAAATAAGGAGAAAAAATACCATGTAAATTCTCCTTTCAGTATCTGCTACAGGAAAACATCTCTTTCTTCTGTAAGATGTCATATTACTTACTTCAAATTAATTGTTTTCCAAATACAAACAGATTCATAAGCCTATCATTCAAGAGTGTCAATTTTTATCCAATAATATTGTTTAAATCAGTGTCTTGAACAACATAATTTTTCCAACCTATCATCCAAGACATGATTTTCAAAGTATTGTTTGCCCACTTATTAAAAATACATATGTAAAAAAAAACAAACCCATCCCAATATTTACTTGAATAGAAAGCACATACTACCTCTTTCTCCAGGTATGACAGCACAGATTCTGTCTCATTAAGAAGTGCAACACTGCATTTTCCCCTACACAAACACAAGCAAGAACAGTCATTTAGTAAAAAGTTCGAATTTCAAGTAAAGAATTTTGTATAAGAAAACAATCTAGATATACTTTCAACTTCTACATTAAAAATATAAAAATATTATGAAAAATAAAAATGAGCATTGCCATACTTTAAAAATAACAAAATTAACATCAAAGCAACAAGATAAATGGCTGTACAGACCCAAGCATTCAAAACATTGGAATTTCATCAAACTGGGAAATAGTTTCAGCGATGGAGAAGCAAAGAAAGAGAAGTACTATGGCAAACAATAAATGTACATACAATTAATAAAAAGGCCTGGATTAAAGAAACATCACCTTTAAGTATAAGTTCAGTGTCTAATTTGAAAACAAGCAACCCAAACTAGAAAGAATATAAGGTTTTACCTCAAAGGTTGTAAAAAGAAAGCACTTTTCTCTTTTGAATGGAATTATTTTTAATAACGAAATCATGGAATTCTATGAGTTTCTTCTATGCCCACATTAAAATCCTAAAGGCTCACATTTCTGTGCAGGCTCCTGTTGCTCAGTAGTGGTACAGACCTGCCCATATGTAACACAAGCATCTAATGCAATGGGAATTTGAACCCACCACCCTCATCCCTTCTCATTCCCATCTTCCCCGATTGCCTTGCCTCAAATTCCTCTGTGTCCAGCTTCTCTGCAAATAACCTGCAGAATTACTTTCAACAAATGGTATTTTAAAGAAACACACATGGACGTGGATGAAAAATGTTAAGTGTGCTGAATCATCTTGCTAGCAACTCGCATTTTTGTGTTATCATTTACAGCTGAACTACCATTTTATATATATGTATGTATACATATATATGAGGATATATTACCCCTATATACAGCACCTTGTATTTCACGCACCTAAGTTTTACTCAGTTTAGTTGGTATTTACCAGGAGGTTCCTATGGCCTTATACATCCAGCTACAGGAGCTGTGCCCAGAACATCCATGTCCTACCTTCCCTCATGGAACAGACCAGAACACAAATACACAAGGAGTAACTGTTTGCAGAGACCATCTTGATTTTGAGATAACACCAAAATGGGTATTGTAAAAACCGGTGGTTCATGTCAGGAAATGCTGACTCTAAGCTCAACCAGAAGCATCAGGAGCCAATTGCTAACGGCTGATCATTAAGTGAACACACCAGGCTAATGTCTAATCATTGCCACTGCACATCCTGGGAAAGGGGGTTAAGCCACACATTACCTCCTGAATTTCCATACCTGTCAGGAGAACCACACCACCCAAGAGAAATAAATGGTGGGAAGAGGAGGAAGAAATTCTGAGCACAATACACAACAGCAGAGGAAAAGACTCCTGCAGTAGAGAAGTAGGAAAACTCCTCAATATGCTATCATGTCTTTCTTTGAAGGTTTTTTTGAAACTTTTGGCCTCGATAATTCTGGAGCATTCACTTCTAAAAATTAATTACGCTGCAGCATGAAGTCAGTTTTTCAACTTTATTTTAATATTTTATTTGGGTTAGTGTAAAAGGCTAACCATGAATTTACCTTTCCAGTCTGCTTCTATTCCATAGACCTCTAGAACACTCTCCACGACAGCCTGCCCTTATTTAACTCCAATTGTATTCACTGCCATTGCGACTGCAAAAGTATTTTATTAACCAACCTCATCTTTTATTGCTGGTCCGTTAAAAAATTCATTTTATTTCATTAAGATACAAGATTAAACCCTGCAGCATGTCTTCTAAGAGAGTGAATTTCTATTTGGCACTACATTCCTTTGTACAGCACTGTAACCATCTAACCGCTGGAGTCACACACAGGTAACATTTTCTATGCACATACGACCTCTCACATGCATGGACTTACAGTCCTAGACTTTTTTTTTTAACTTAAATAAATTTAAAACAAACAAACAAAAAAAAAAAACACAAAAAAAAACAAAACACAAAAACCCAACAACAAAACCCACATTTGAAAACAGGTAAATTATAGAGGTTTTTTTCCAATTTTGACTCTATATTACAGTTACCAGTTTCTGTAATCTAGAAACCTGCAATACTTACTACAAGTGATTTAGAATCTTTACCAAATTCATAAAAGCTTACTGTTTATATAAAGTCCTCTCTTTTTTTCCCCATCACAGGAAAAGCTTCACTGTCTAGTTGCAAATGGTCTGCTGGGCTGAACCAAGAATCTAGTTTATTATATTGTCTCCGGTATCCCTCAATCATGGATGACAAGGAAATAACTTAAGTAAATATCAATTGGCAGTAGTATGTCCTTTAATAGTCTCCAACCACCACTGCAATTTTCACCCTTTCTTCAATACTAATAATCAAAATGCCCTCCAGAAAAAGTTAATGTAATTTAAACCACATTACAATGCGACTTGGGACTTATTTCTTTAAGGGATATATCTGAAAACGCACAGCTTCTCCAGATTTAAAAATAGTATTTTCCTTCTTACAGTGTTCTGGAGCTTCATTCCTTAATGCTTTTAAATAATTTCAGATAACGGGGACAGACAGAGCTAGATCAAATAAATAATCAATGTAACAGGGTAAAATCTGACTGTTTTAAACTAAACAGAGAAGAGAAAGGGGGAGCTAGCTACCTACAAAAGCAAATGAAAGAGAGTGTACACCGCATTTACCAGATTAGAAAACCAGTTACACACCAAAATAAAATTATATTCTCTTCTTTCAGAAATCCTACTGTCTTTCCATTTTGAGTACTATTTAGATTAGTGGCATACAATGCCACAGTTCCAATGTTCTGTTGGAGTCTCCTGCCTGAAGTGTGTCACTAAACAGAACAAAACTCAGGTAAAAATGACAAAGAATTTCTCAGCTTAAAAAAATTAAATAAAGAAAGAAATAAATGGAGTTGTCTACTATTTTTTCACATATGAAACCTTCTTCCTCTTATGTGACTCTGATTCTCTGATTTAAGCTGTATTCCTCCAACAAGCAGCATTCTTAACTGGTACCATCAAGGTGAATTATTAGTTAATAGCATCAGAAAGTCTTGATGTTAAGATGACATGTCTGATTTTGACCTTTTTCTCAAATTAAAAATATTCAGAAAAGTTGTTTTTACTTCCTACAGAATTAGACAAAATTTGTATTGTAGCAACACTGAGGGAACGTTTCAGCAACCTCAGCAATGCACAAATAACAGCAAACAAAAAAGTAAGTTAGCTTTTATGTCTTCATTACAATTTAACTTTGATGAGATTAAATTGCGCCTTCAGAATCCTTTCCGCTCTTAGATGTACTTCATATTTAAACCGGTCACAAATCAAAAGTTGTTCCACTGAGCTGACAACAATGCCAACAAAACTTATTATATAATTAGATCAGCCAGCAACAAAAAGTAATTTAGAGGTCTTGCAGTAAAAGGAGACAACAAAACTTGCCTATATATGCTCATGGTATTTGCCAGCTTCTATCAGATAAACTACTTAGGATTCAATTTCTTCTCCTGTCCTAGTACCCAGAGCCACAACTCATAGCTTTTTCTTTAAAGCAGTAATCATGTGAAATCTCTTTTCACACACTACACCTTCCTTCACTCTCACTTGTTAGAAGCTTTCATCTGCTTGTACATTTTTTTCTCTATTCCAGGTGACTTCACCAGTGGGTTGACAATTCCTGATCATTTACACCCATCAGCTAAGGGATGCCTGACAAGCTATTTCTCCACGCCTACAGCCTACTTCCATACCTCAGGGAAGCCCTTCTGGTACAAGACAGAAATGAGACTCACACTGTCTCCACAAAAAAAAAAACTACTTTACAAAAAGTGCCTTCATGATTTTCTAGGAAAGGATTCCTTCCACAGCCCTAGCAGAAAGCCAGGAACATACAGTCCCAAAAACAAACCTCCAGCCATCTACAGCTGAAACCTCAAAGCACAGAGACACTAATGAGGATTACAAGGAAATGGTAAGAAATACCAGTCGTCATGGTAGACAGAAGTCTCATTGTGGGGAACCTAAAGATTTGTTCCCAGTTTAGGGAACTATTTTTCCTGGGATGGGTGGGGGGCTGTTTACTGTGGAACAAAGGAAAATTAAAAGAAATTCTAAAAAATAAATGACAGCTTTGTGAGATGCTCATTTGTCAGACTGTCCTGGACAACTCAATAAGGAGCTAATGAAAATCAACACTCTATGTGAGATGTCAGCCACCATGCCAGTCCTGGAGAGACTCCACAGAGAGTAAGCTGAAATAAGACCCAAGAGATCTTGGAAACTAAAGACAAAAACATGCTATATTTCAGTGAGACCCAGTAGAGGAATGTAAAACATGTGGGAACATACTTCACACAAGGACTGTGACAACAATCAATATTTAAATGAGAGAACGACAAGACTGCCCTTACTAATCTGTTACAATGAAGACAAAAGATGATGATAACCAGCCCAAGAATTTAAGTAGCATGGAAAAAGTTGTACCAAGTTTATTACGCCAGACAATGTTATGAAAAGATTTCAATATATACACTTCAATGCCTTCGTGTTCACACTGTCTGGGTAATTGTTCTTAATGGGCTTTTTCTCAAAGTAATCAAAAATATAGATTAAAATCTTTACCAAAATTTTGAAAAGCTGATGCAAACACGTATTTTAAAACTATCAAAATGAATCTAAATCAACAGTAACTGCTTCATCTTTTACAGTCCCCTGTTTGTTTCCGCACAGCCCTAAATTTTAAACCAGTGGAAGCCTCTACAATTCCTGTTCTGCTGTTCTTGCAGGCTATTTCTTCATGTTTTCACCAGATGAGTAAGACAGCCCATGAGATACAAATTTTCTTAAAATAAGGATTTCTTGGAACAGGAGGTATGCAAAAAAAAAAAAAAGAAACAAAAAAATAAACTACAGAAAGAAATGACAAAAAACAAAACACCTGCTGCCTATGTTAAGCAGTATGAATGATAGGAGTGGAAAAGGCAACCTCATGGGTTCAGTACCATGCCAACGAAATCAATGATGCAGTGCAAGAACTCTCAGAACTCATCGTTCTGGGTTCCCACCAAGTCAATGAAACTTGATATGCATGGCTAATTCACATACAAATTGAAGCAAGAAAAAAACCATATGCAGGCATGACCCCAGAGACTTGGTAATAACAATTATTAATTGCCCTCCTGAATATGACAGAATTATGTTGGATAATTTTGTACAGATATATACCAGTTGTATCTTGATGATCTGCATCAAGAAATGTTGGTGTCTCAGTAGACATTTGGAACACAAAAGCATGAGTCACTAGCTAGAAAGTCTGAGAATAAAATAACAGGAAAGAGTATTAGGAAATATTATGCTTGTGAGAAAAATCTGATTTGATTTCAACATATGCTGTTACTTCAATGACAATCAGAGATTAAACTAAAATGAAAGTGCATAATGACGAGAGGTAGAAAGGAGAAGGTACAGGAGTAGAACTCAGGAGTAATCTTTCCCATATCCAGCATAAATGGAGAAAAGGGGGGGAAAATGAGACAGATATTGTGTAAAGGGAGAGATAGCTGCCTTCAATAACAACATTTTTTTCCTGAACCACCTTAAATGAAAAAGCGTTTTGAAGATTTCCAACCAAACATCCACTTTGAGCCATGTCTCAATCCCTTACAAGCAGCCTGAACTGCAATGATAATCACCAAACCACGGAGTGGGAACTGCGGAGACCAAAGAGCTTCTACTAATTATATGAAATGGATTCTTCAGTCATGGCAAGCCAATACTAAGAGTAGTTGTGTATTTTACTTTGAAGCACAGTTTAAGGGGCACTGAATGATGCTGACATGCACTTACCAGTATCTTTATAGCAAATTTCAAGTTCTCAAGACTGCAAAGAGATTAACTGGGGAGCAAGCTATTGCATAACACTAAAAACAAGAAAATAAAAGCATCATCACAGTGATTTAAACCTGTAATAGATCCCTAGCTACAGTTTGACTTTTCAAATATTCAACCAATATCTAGAATTGACCCCAAAAAAATCTGCACTGTATTGATTCATAATTAATTGGCCCAAGTTCGTCTCTGTTCATTTATGGCTCCATCTCAAACATGAGGAAGAAAATCCAAACAACAAACAAAAAATATTTGATAGGTGACTACTACTGGGATCTGTTCCTCTGACAAAATTATACCAATCTACTAAAGAGTGCAAGATTGTGAATCTGTGGCCAAAAGATAAATCAAAAAACTTGGTATTATCTGATTAATACATGCCTGATCAAATAAAATTTAAAGCAGAATGCACAGAAAACTGATTTACGCACATCTAAATGAACTCGTAAATGCCTGGCATCTAAACATGTGCATAGATCATGCGGATGGCCCAGGATTTTAACACTGTATTTGGCTTTTAGTCAGAAAATTCAGAGTTCTAATTTTAATTAGAACTGGAGTGCTAATTTTGAGCTCTCCAAATTGGTAGGATTTACAGACAGTCTCCTGAGGCAACCGTGCCTAACCAACATGGATTTACAAGTAATTAAAAGGTAAATATTTTCTCAGTGTGGGCATAGTAAAACTACATATTTTGATATCTCAAAACAGGCGTAACTGCATAGGTACTTCCTGTAAACTGGAAACTGTATTGTTGGAAACTCAAGTCACTGATATTTTTTCTCTAGGGATTAATTCATGCTAAAAAGTAAAGACGTTGCTTTTTGTCACAGCAGTAGTGATTCACATAAACTGAACAAAACCACAGGAGGCTGGTTAGGAAAGATTTTTCATACATTTAGGTTGGAAAAGACCGTTAAGAACATCAAGTCCATTAGCAGTTGCCCAGCTCTGAAGCAATGCACATTGCTCCATGCAGCTGAACATCAAAGTTTTGTACCATGTGAAAGGCTCCTACTCTGCAATTACGCCACTACAGGGAAATATGTACTGATTTTCAGGCATTAGGTGACAGTTTTCCCCTAACAAATACACTTTTTCTTACACTGTTACTAGTGCTGGTTATTGACCACATATGAAAACAGGATTCTGTCCTGAACTGAATTTTCATTTCAATTCAAGTACAAATATTTTGAATTCTATTGGAAAAACAAAAAGAGTCAGACATGCTTCAAAAGTCCCTTTGCTCCAAATAAGCTCAATCCAGAAGGAAAGAATACCTTGCTCAACAATTCAAATGATCACGTAAGAATATGCCTATGCAAAACAAATTCACTCCTTATCCAGTCATGTTTATGCGAGAAAATAATCTGTCTTATAAGGCCCATAATAGCCTTTCTAAAAGTAGCTAAAATTTCTATATATATGCTCACACACCCTGTATGCAGAAACTTCTAGTTTGCCAGGAATGCCAAAACTAGAAATCCTGACGTAATACCACTGAATTCTAAAGTGACCTGGCTTGAAAAATAACACTATAAAATAACCTGCCCTATCCATCTTGGAATTCACACCACTTGTTCTAAGTGAAGGAATCTCACATTCAGGAAAAAAAACATTTCTCTATACCTTAGTTTTATTATACGACTTTCTTTTTTGCTCTTTCTTCTTCATGATCTCATCAGGACTCACTGATATCAATACTTCAAACAACTGAGTCACTTATAACACATCTAAAAAGCATCCCACTGTTACAGTTCGTAAGCATGGCATGTTCTTATAAATTGCACAGTTTTATGCTACTTTTTCTGCTATGTCTACAAAGTGGTACCAGTCAAAGTTCCTTTAGTCTACCCAGGAGCAAGGGTACAATTTAACAACAACAGGCTAAATCAGAAACCCCAAATTAACAAAAAAACACCATCACCAAACAAACAATCAAAACGAACAAAACACCAAACCAAGAAAAAACCCAAAAAAATAGGTGCCATGTTCTGGACTGCATTACTGATCAGAATAATGTCAAAAGAGGGAAATCAAGAGCCTTATACACTGATACTTTAGAAGTTCAAGTACAATTTTTCATGTGCTTACACATAAAAATATGCAGAGGGTCCAAATTTCTTAATAAAAATTGAAGAACTCTTCTCATGATCTGACTATTTGGATGCTCTTTAATGTGACACATGCATTCTGCAAAAATACTCACATTCTCCCCAGTCATATTAATCAGCTTTTAATAAAACTATCTTACAAAATCACAATTTTTGAAAGGCTCATGAAATCCTTTCTGTGTTGGAACAAAAGTAAAAAACCAAGCCAAGACTATCTTAAGATATTTTGGAGGGTTCTTTTCCTGGTTTTGTCTTTTGTTTGTCAGTTTTTAAAATAAAGGGTATGTGTAAGAAGATTTCAGAATCAAAGCCCAGAAACGCTTTCCGAGTCAAAGGCCATAGGTTCACAAAAAACTTGAATTTGCTGTTTATGCCCAGCAACAAATAATCCTCTAAAAATCGTAAGAAACAGTTCATTGAACTGCAGATTAAACACATACTCCCCATTAAAAATTAAGGTGTAGATTTACTACAGTTATTTGAACAAACCCATGATGACAAACATCTACATAATGCACAGATATCCTACACATGTAAAATGAAATGCAAGAAAAAGAAAATTCTTTGGGTTTTTTTTTGGTTTTTTTTTTCCTCAAGGGGGTAGGGGTTGTTACTGCAGTATAAACCAGCCCAAAAGATTCACACCTGAGTTTATTATGACATCTGAGAACACTTGGCTTATGTATGCTTCCCAAACACTTAAAATATAATCATCATAATCATCTTAAATAAAAAAATCCCACAACTCCAAGACTGAAACACCGTATTAGCCAACAAGAAATATGCAAAGATACCGAAATGGCAAGATGAACCTTGAGGCAGAAATAAATTCTTCTACACAATTCATTAAGAAATATTAAACTCTAGAGAAATTACAAATGAACTTAGAAGCTAATGCAATCTTTTACAATAATCTGAACATGTTTAATACCTATTAACTCTTGAGGGCTTAAGAATAAAAAATAAATTTTAAAGCCTAAATCACAAGTCAGATAACACAGTGCATCTCCAACGATTACCATTTGCAGATTTTTATACAAGGGACCCACTTTCACCACATGCTAAGTTTTATGGTAATTTTTGCACCACTGGCAAACAATCTCAGCTTTCTGACAACTTTCCCCATTTTTCCCCCCATACCTTTTCATGCCTTTCCAAAACGCTGTATTTGGTAATGCTCAGACCTCTGAAACCCCAAGTACACAGCACTGGCTGAACTCGGCCCCTCTGAGGGATGGCACTGCTTACAGAAGCCATCTGCACCAACGCCGGGTGCATTCACAGCATGACATTAATGAAGGACAGGGGCTCAGGGTCAGCTGGCAGGACAAAGGTGACAAGGACATGTGGGATTACAGAGCCTGGCAAAACTGCATCTGTAGCATGCAGGGATTAGGAGGGAAGGAGATAATCCACTGGAGGGGTGTCACTGCCTGCACAGGTCTGAGCAAACAGGGGAGCCAATAATTCCACTTTTGGCAAGTAGGCAGGAAGGTAACAAGCCTTGTCTTCGATCCCCAGACTGATAAATAAACTTGTACTGGGCCACACGCCACGAATGGCGCTACACTGAGCTAGGTGATTCCACCCTCCGAAATACATTCCACTGCAAGAACACCATCCACAAGGCAGCATTTTCACATTTAATTACTGCACTACCCACTTCTAATTCTTTTCTAAATCTGGCTCTTTGGCTTTTTATGCCAAAATGTACACTGCTCCTTAAAGCCACTAAAATGGTATAATGACACCTAATTTAAAGGGAAGACAAGATGAAGCCCAAAAAATCCCAGCACTTCTAACAAAACAAATTACATATTGAAACAGTTACATATAATGTATATATAGCAAAATAAAAATATCAGAATAAAGAATTAAACTGTATTTCACTAATACAAGAGCAAACAAATTACATCCCAATTATTCAAAACCCAGACCAAAGAACTTCAGAATTATACATGCACATCAAAGAAATCTAACCCACTAAAATAACTGCAAGGTAACCCAACCATGAAGTAACAGCAACAGGTGTATAAATGAGACATCGCTGTATCTGGAATTGTGATCTAGAACAAAAGTAACTTTAGTGATAGGGTTTTTCAGAGGGGAGGAGGTGTAATTTCCTCTGCCATTCAGTTTGAAAAATGTAAAAAGTGTAAAGTTAAGAAAAGAAGACAAAACAAAAGCAGTGAAACCTTATTAGTAAAAGCTAAATAAAAACATACCAGGTAAAATTCTTTTATTCCCTTAAATAATACAACAAAAAGGCAGTTACACTCAGTTTCTTGTCTTGGCTGAGTATGTCAGGAAAAGTTCAAATCTGTAGCTGTCAAAAACCTCCTCCATTCTCTTAAAATTGACTTAAACCTTTCCCTCTTCCTTCCAGAGGGGCTGAGTTTTTGTGTTCTTACTCTTGAGAGAACTGATCTCCAACCTCCAATCTCCACTCTGTACCATTTACTCCGGTAAATTCAGTTTTTCCTATTTAAGGGCTAAAACGGCCAGTGTTAAGAGCAAAAGCCCACATCAGGGAGCTACCCTGACTTCTACTGCACAAGTATCTCCTAGCATTCTATATGGAGGCAACTGGCTTGGTAGACCAGTGACAGCAGAGAACGTCATTGGACCTAACTTCAGCAAGGCCTGCAGTGTTCCAGCATCCTTTAAGCTGACTGGAAACACACGGACTGGATAAGTAGACAATAATCTTGGAAAAACCCACCAGACCGAAAAGGCTGTGGTGAGAGATATAAAGTCCAGCTGGCAGCTGGTTACTGAGGGCATCCCCCAATTGCTGACTCTGGAACAAAGAGTTTAATAGCTTTATTAACCTGAATACACTTTCCACAATGATATTAAATGCAGATGATATTAAACTGGATTTGTTCACTCTTAAGGTATGACAACTAAAGGGGAAAAAATCTACTGCTGGGTTCAATTAGCTAATGAAAAGATAAATAACTAAGACAGAGCCAGGCTCCTTTCAGAGGAGCAGTGATATGACACAAGGTAGTAGACACTAAGTTTCAGTAAGTGAAATCCCAAGTAGACAACAGGGAAAACCATTTCACCACAGCAGTCATCAAACACCAAAGCAGACACCCAGAGAGGCTGCAAAATCTTCATCCTTGGGTATTCTGGAGTACTGATGGAAGACAGCTAGAGGAGTACCACCTTCTCAATGTTTCTACCCTCTTTGCAGGACAAGCTAATTAATAAAAGTTAAGAAAACTACTGAGAATCAGAGAATGTGAACACCAGTAAGTTTAAAAGCTAAACAAGGAATATTTTGCAGTGTATTTACCTTCTTGTTTCTTTTTAAAACAGAGTTAAGGTTGTTGAAACATCATTAGTCTACATCAAGCTCATTCCAGAATTCATCTGATAAAGGTCTCAGTAACATGTGACAGCACAGTCCTACAACATTCATCTGTTCTGAAAAGTAGATGCAAGTCATCACTCTGCATTTGCCTGCTGTGCTGTGTGGCATGTACTATAAATTCACGTGTTTTTCTGCATGAATTCTTTGTGAACTATGCACTAGAGAACCTCTACTGTATTTGCCCCCTGAGTTGTGAGGTGAGAAGACATTTACAGTACTTCTTCTATGTAATCTTCCTTCTGCAAGGAGAATACCTTATTTAAATACCTAAAAGTCAAAGTAAGTAAAAGAAACTGCACAGGATTATTATCTCCATGCTATAGTTGGAGCAGCAGAAAATTGACAGTTAAATTACTTTCTCAAAGTCAGAACAAGTAGTTGAATCAAGCATGGGAAATTAATACAAAAATTTCCAACTTCCAGTTTTTGTGTTGTCAGAGAGAGAGAGATAAGCAACATCATCTCTGTGATGACCAGTGACAGGACCTGAGGGAATGGCCTGAAGCTGTTTAACCTCAGGGGAGGTTTAGATTGGATATTACAAAAAGGTTCTTCACCCAGAGGGTGGTTGGGCACTGGAACAGGCTCCCCAGGGAAGTGGTCACAGCACCAGCCTGGCAGAGTTCAAGAAGCATTTGGACAATGCTCTCAGGCACAGGGTGTAATTCTTGGGGATGCCCTGTGCAGGTCCAGGAGTTGGACTCAGTGATGCTTGTGGGTCTGTCCATTCCACCACAGAATATTCTGTGATTCTGCGATTTGTCAATAAGAGAGAAAATAAATATGCACGCACAAAGTGTTTCTCCTTTTGGACAATATATAATTTTTTTGGTAGCTTCTAGACATTTACGGTCTGAATAGCTGGAGGGGAGCTGGGTGTAATGAGAAAATGAAAATTCCTTCAGAATGCAATGTAAGAAGCCTTGTTTCACACTAAACTAGACCTCCCCCTGTCACAGTGCTATTTCTTTTCCATTTCTAGATTCATCATCTCCCCATCCCAACACAAAAATGAGTTTTCTTGACTGTTAAATAGAAAATGACATGAGCACCTACGTCATTTACAGAAAGAAGTCAACAAACACTTTTTGAGCTTTAGCAAGTCTCTTCCTACATTAGTATTAAAGGCAATTTAAAACAAGACTTGACATGCTTCTGCAACATTTAGCCAAACTCAGTCATGACTTCTTCACATTTACTGAAGTTGAGGTAATTTTAACTTTACATGCACGGCCTAAACTGCAGATTTGACCATTGAGTCACCCCCTCTTTTCCAAACCCATCTGCTGTTTTCCTGGCCAGACAAAATGATCAAGGTTCCTTTGGCCAGCAGAATAAGCAAAAACAATTAGCTCTTCCAAAGTAGTAACAGACTGATTTTACACCAAATGATCAACTGATGCTCTAATTGGCAAGCTAGAGCTCTGAGACTCCTGTCCCTTCTAAACATCAAATAACAGAAGGAAAAACCAAAGATGCTTCCAAAGCAGTTCATGGGACAACTTGGCACAGCTCAGCTAAGATCAACAACACCTTTTTGCAAGGCTGAAGCATTCAAGCAGATGGGCTACTGGCAGGCAATCCACCCAGTGGAACACGCAGATTAATTGCATTTACTACTTCTTACCTGATATGTGTTGCTGGTAGGGACTCATACTGGCGAGAAAGGAAAAGCTCTCTGTGCTTCAACTGATGTTTCTGTTTATCAGTCAAATCAACCTCAATTGTAGTTTCAGACTCTTCTTCAACTTCTTCTGCAGAGAAGCAGAGCGTAGGTCGAAATTAACTCTGTTGCATAACATCATTGCAACCATTTCACTTGACATCCCCCCCACCCCTTAGCAACCTCCTTTAGTATTTCAAAGAAAAGATGAGTTTAACAAGACTACAGTTTATGTAACTTGACAGAATGTTAAGTATTTTGAATTATACACCTCTACTTCAACTCTTAAAAAAATTATGCTCCTCTCCTACTGTACTACGCATTGATGTCTTTCACACAGCTTAAGAACAATCCTGTCAACATTACTCATTCTTTTTTCATCTTCTTATCTTCTTTCCTCTGTTTTTTTTCTTGCTTGCTGACCAGTTTTGGGTTTGATTTTCTTCTACTACTAAAACTTTTACAAAAGTCCTGGGGAAAAGCACACTTTCTATGAACTAAAATTTACTAAACATAATTGCAGTCTAAGACTGCAAAATCAGTCTAAGAAAACTGAAAAAAGCCTGCTGTCTTCCATTATGTTAACCTTACTAGAGAGTGTCAACAAATGCAGTGTATTTGCATATTTAAATAAAATTCAAAGTTATTTTTATTTCAAGCAAGACAGGAAGAAATAAAAGCACATACTAGAAAGAGTCACACACAGAGTTGAAGGGCAATATTCACAGTGCTTGCTAACATGTCACACAATGGCAGGCTCTCCAAAAGAGCTATGCTGGGATCTTGATGGCTGAAATCTGCCTTCCCAGTGGATCCTTGGAACATGTGGAACTTGCATCTCTACTTTTTCTAGCATCCCAAAAAGGGCAAAAAGTCTCTCTGAATAATGGATGCAAAAATACAGACCCTTTAATAACTTCTCTAAGATTTGGCAACTTTCCACCTGGTAAATTATTCACCATCCGCCATTTTTGTATTTTACAAAATACTTCTCAGAAACTCAACAACAGAACCTCAGCATGAGATAGTATTTCACGTAACTACGTACAACAGAGAGCCTCACCCGCTCTACTAATAATAACCATTTTTACAACCAACCTACAGACACTATTTCAAAATGACGCCTGCCTGCATCCTCATAGCAACCACAGTTCTCTCCAAATGCAACACTACAACTTTTTTTGATCATCCCTGTGTGTAGTTCATTCCACTTCCAATAGTTCTTTTCACAAAAGTGATATAACAACACACCCTGATATAACCAACTTTTTCAAATCCAATTCCACTTTAAGTCTATCTTGCTGTTGACACCCACATCCCCTTCCTTGTTTTGGCATGTTTTGTGGAGAGAGAGAACAAGGAAAAAAAAATGAAAACAAGAACTTCACCCATCGCAACTGACAACACACAGCCAGCCTCACCAGACATATGTACAAGTTCGACTCAGACTATAACTCAATTCAGAATTATTTTGCCATCTGTAATACTGACAATGAATTAATCTTTAAAAAAAAATCTATGTCAAGGCAAAACATTTATTAATTAGGCAAGCAATTATTTAAAAAAACAGAAATTAATGTTAAAAGATTCTGTGTTTGTGCTGGTTTTGGCTGGGACAGAGTTAATTTTCTTTACAGTGGCTAGTATGGGGTTGTGTTTTGGATTTGTGCTAGAAACAGTGCTGATAACACAGGGATCTTTTTATTATTGCTGAGCAGAGCCTACCCAGAGCCAAGGCCATTTCTGCTCCTCATAACACCCCACCATGGAGAGGCAGGGGGGCACAAGGAGATGGGAGGGGACACAGCCAGATCTGACCCAACTGACCAAAGGGATATCCCACACCACATGGCACCATGATCAGCATGCAAAGCTGTGGGAAAGAAGAGGGAAGTGGGGAACATCTGGAATGATGGATGTTTTGTCTTCCCAAGTCACTGCTGTGTGTAATAGAGCCCGACTGTCCTGGGGATGGATGAACACCTGCCTGCCCATGGGAAGCAGGGAATTGATTCCTTGTTTGGCCTTGTTTGTTAATGCCAGTTCTCTCCCCCATCCCACCTGGGGTAGTAAGCCAACCGCTGTGTGATGTTTTGTTGCTGGCTGGGGTTAAACCACACCAATTAATTTCTACAACTGTCTACTACATTAAGTGACTATTACAAGCTACATTCTTGATTTCCATGTTCAAGCATTAATATTTCTTCTAGTTGCCCTGGGTCTGGGGTTTTTTCTAAGTAATTTAGGCATCCAAACACAAGTGTCTGAAATCATATTAAGTCGACCTACCAAAAACATCTGACTGCAGATAAGGCACAAAACACAGGACAATATGGGCCATTTTGCAGGTAGCCAGAGATGATATTCCAGAGTTTAAAATGGCTTCAGACACCTATGCTCATCTCAATATCTTCCTCAAGTTAGAATTCAAATTAAAAAGTCATGAAGAAAGCCCACCACCTTTAATCAAATTTATTGTACTAATCTTAGGTAAGACATGAAAATGTTGATCCAAGAGCCTGATGCAGAAACCAAACCAAATGTCTCTTACAGCCGTCTCTTAAAACACTCCAAACTTATACATGAGAAATGTAACTTTTTCTGTTGTATTTTTAGAAATAAAACAGATGTTTTATGCATGATGATCTGACAAGCTCAGTACTAAGTAGAACAAACCATGGCCAGACACAGAACAGTTCTATCCACTCAACACAATTTACCATAAGGATAATTTTACAATTTTCTGCTTCATTTTTATGATATAAAACCAGTGCTAACAGTAGCATTTAGTAAAACAAGTAATGGTCTGTCCCAGCAGTCACACAAACCTGCACCAGAAAAGGAAACAGGAGAGCATAAAGAAGGGAGAAAGCTAAATTTGCTTGATGGTGATACCAAGAATTCTGCATCTGAAGAAACCTTTAGAGAGATGCTTTTGAACCAGGTTTTTGCAATGATCAGGCCAGTTAGAAGGAAAGTGGTAACAACCTTGCAGAACCTTTAGAGATCTCTTCACATCTGTGACTTGATTTACAGCACATGTGAATTTCATTTGCCATCCAAGGAGGGATTATTTTTATCAAAAGGGTGAAGGTACCTACAGGAAATCGTAAAGTAGCACCAAGCTAAGCACATTTCAGCACTCAGGAAGGGAAGAAAAGCAATAGCTCACAGTGAGCAAATATTTTTATGCAGCAATATGGTGATGACATGCACAGGGCCTCATTGTTCCATGATTAGAGAGACAAAAAAAATCAATTTAAAATTGTTCAGCTTAATAATATTTTGAAAGTCTTAGGTATGACTCCTACATGATGAATACAGTCACTTTTTGAAGATTACACAATCCCCTTCACGCCTTGGGCCAAGTTTAAGATAATGCTGTTTTGTAGTATTTTTCTTGGCCTACAAGAAATATTTTGTTATTTAAAAGAAAAATCCTGGTGAGCAAAAGCAGGCGTCTCCAGTGAGCTTTTAAAACTTTTGATCTATCTATTATATGTGGTCTTTCTGATCATCAATGGTAAACAATTACTTTGCTCCTGAAAACCAGAGTGATCTGGTGATACTTTCAGTGCTGCAACTTTCCCTTTCCCCTCTGATGTAAAAGAGACTTAACAGACTCAGTCAAGCAATGGATACTGGAAAGAAACTGTAATCTTCACTCATTTTACATATGCATCACCACTTCTAAAGACGTGATGAACTCTCTCTTTTTTTCCTCTTCCATTTAATTTGTGGGATTTGCTGCTCGAAAATGGTGGTGTTAGTGAGCCTGAGAAGAAGAGAGAACTGTCCATGCCACCTAAACTTTGTATACATTGTCTTTTTTTATAGTTATGTGATGTGTCAAGCTTGCTATGAAGAACTGCTTGTTTTTGCAACAGAAATAAAAATAAACTGAGGGCAAGTCTCTAGAAATACAATATTCCTACTTAATATAAAATTATTTTTAAATACCGTTTTTTTAAAGTCGAAAGACATATAAAGGTTTAAAGGCAACTCCAACAACTGTAGAGTTAACCATCAGCTAGCAAACAAATTCCTCAGACATACTACTCTTCTTTAACTAACCCACTATGTGCTCCCCTTGCCTACTGCAACAGAAAGGGAGATCAAACACTGAAGACTATCTCCAGCAAGGAGGAGTAAATTTTCAGTACTAAAAGAAAGGAAAAGGTTCTCCCTCTACTGCCACCAAACTGCTGACAGCATTTTTTCCAGCTAGAGTTGGAATTTGGAAATTCAACCAAGAATCATGGAAACAGAGTAATTCAGGCTGGAAGAGGCCTCAGGAGGTCTCTAGCACAAACCGTTTTTCAAAGGAGGCTCAGCTGTGAGATCAGGCAGCCCCTGGTACTCAGCAATTGAAGATACAAAGACAAGAGATCACATAGCCTCTCCATCACCAAGTAATGGTGAAAAAACTTCTACTTTTATCTAAACTGAATTACTCCTGTTTAGTCACTGCCAAGAGTCCAACTCCATCTTCAGGTCTATAGCCTCCCCAGAAGCACTGGGAGTCCACCTCTTCTCCAACCTGAGCACACTCAATTCCAGCTGATACACCTAGAAGGGCAAGTGCCCATCATGATGGTTTTTGCTAAATGTGTTCCAATTTATCACCAACTTTCCTTTATCAGAGACCTAAAACTGGATGCAATACACCCAGATGTGATGAAAAGGGTGCTGAATAATCAGGGAGGATAATCTCTTGCCTTGACCTACTGGCTGCATGCCGCGTGATACTGCCCAGGATGCTGTTGGGCAACTCCCTTCGTTGGCAGGGAGCTGTCTGCAGGCACCCTCAGGGCCTTTCCTGCAGAGCTGTTCCCCCAAGCCCCTCTGTTCTCACTTTATATCCCTGCCAGGAGCTCTTCCTTCCCAGGTGCAAGCCTTGGCATTTGTCCCTACTGAGTATCTTCATGTTCTTGACATCCCACTCCTCCTACTTTTCCAGGAATCCCTGAACATCAGCTCTTCCCTCAAGCCTATCATCTGGACATCCCCCCATTGCTGTGTCACCTGCAAACAGGATAAGAGTGCACCCCATTGCCTGCTCCAGTCACTGGTAAAGACAGGTTCCCCATAGAGATTCCCATGGGACTCCACACAGTGCGGACGCTTAACCACCACCCTCTGACTCAGGCCATGCAATTAGTTTTTGATTCACTTAATTATCCCTTAATCCAGGTTAATTCCAACTGCTTGGCCTAGTGGGCCTACCAAGAAAAAAAAAAAAAAAAAAAAAAAAAAAAAANAAAAAAAAAATAAAAAAGAAGATGAAAAGCAGAAATAGGAGACTGGGAAGATAAATGGGAAAAAGCAAGACTACTCCTTTCAACAGCAGCACAGACCAATGCTGAATTAAAATGGCAGCGTACCTAAAGCTACAGTGCATTAACTTTCTACCCCTTAAATTAATTGCTTCTACTCTTGAAACCGTATCTCAGCTTAGCTGCATCTGGCTTATGCAAGCTTAGATGGAGAGATTCAAATCACCACCACCAACCGCAGAGTTAAAGCCATTGTACTGTTTGTTAAAATATTTAAAACTGTATTAGATCAAAATTTCAAGTTCAAAGAAAGCATCACTATCAGAAACGTTTCAAATTTTTTTTCCTTTCCTGTATACCTTTTTATTCTACACTCATCCCAAATATTATACACAGCATAGGTATCAACAACATATTTTCAAACCTACAGATAAAAATCTGAGAATGCTGAAGAGCAGCAAGTTTACCACACACACATCAAAGGAAAGGTGGCTGTGCATAAGTCTCTTTAAGCTTAGATGGCTGTGGCAAAAACTTCAAGTGCACATTTAGCAGTTCAGATGCTACAGCAGTAACAATTATAAATATAGATTTTGGAGCAGAGGGAGTAAATCCAATTACTGCCAAATTTCATACAAAAGAAAAAACAGTAAGTCTAACCACCTGAACAACTTTATTCAGACTGTGAATGAAGAGCTCTCTTACGTTAGCAGTCCACCAATTTGCTCATCTGCTTAAGGCTTCTTTCCATGTTTCATTGTACTTAGTTGCGATATTTAACCTTTAATGCTGTAGTAAGGCCATTTAATCAACTTTGTGAGCTAGACCATGCATGGTTACACTGTCAATTTGACTGAGGAAGCACTTCCCAAAGCTGAATTAATTAGCTTTACTTATATCACGTCTGTTGCAATGTTCAGATGACTGTTAGAATATACAACAACAATTTGCTATTTGCTGTTACTTTCAGATAGGATAGGAAATACAAAGCACAGTTTGTATAGATTACAAGTCATTTAAATAGTATATTACTATCTAAAGTATGAATCTGAGCAATTTTGCAGGTAGGGGAAAAAAAGTGATCTCTTGTGTTTACAGGGAATAAGTCTACTTTAAATTCCTACTAGATAGCACAGATACACATGTGGCCTCTAAGGGATTATCCAGTTTTCCTACACAATTATCCACGAGATCCTCTCACACTACCTCGTTATTTTTCTAAAGGAGGTCACAAAACAAAGAAATAACTACTGTACCACCATTAAGAACTAATATGCCACACCTACTCTCCAATAATAAAAATTATTTCCAAAATTATGCAAAATTATTTTTGGGTACTTCCAAGTAGCATGCTGTGGTAGTAACGATTTCCAGGACAATACTCAGTCATAAGCAATTGGGCAAGTACATCATATTTATCACAGGCCTGTAGAAAAAATAGGTTATGGAAATTATCACACCTTTCATTAGCAGAAAAGTTCACCTTCCAAAACTTGATGGGTGGGGGTTTTTTGGTAACTGGTTCTGGGGATTTTTGAGAGCAAGGAGCTCGTGGGTGGAAAGCAAGGAAGGATTACCTCCATAAGTAGTATGAATCACGATGTGCTACATTAATAAATAGATCCTAATAAATTAAATATAACATGAATAAATGCAAGAGCAAGCATAATAGTTCTTTAACCATTTTTCAGCACTGCAAGCTAGTTTGCAACAACACTACAGAACGGTCCCACAGAAGCATGAAAACAGTAACATGCAGGCAGCGGTAAAAGACCTGGCCATTCTGTATCAAAATTCAACTTGATTTTCCCCTTTTACCTGGCTTCTGCATCACCCATTCAAACACAAACTCTTCCAAATGAGAAAATATCCTGTTACGGGGCTCAGGTTGTGATTGGTCATGCATACATCTGTATGAACTGCAGCAAGCTGTTGCAGGATGTGAGAAGCAAGAGTCCTGTATGGTGTTTCTTTAAGCAGCTCATTAGTAGCAGTAAGCAGCAGACTCAAAACCATGCCATGGACACTGCTACTTGCAACGTGAAGAACATCCAATTACTGGTATCCAGCTCATCAGCTGAATCAGAAATCAATTAGTAGTTTTTCCAAAATGTACATATGTTTAGAGCTGTGTGGGAAATAAAGGAAATTTTAGTTCTACCCTCAAATCCAAGCTGGCAGACCACCATGTGCAAAAAGTGTACGTGGTAAATCTGACAGCGCTCAAAAAATAATTTTTTTAATCCATCATCTGGCTCAAGAAATACAAAGACTACCTGCAACACTGCCATGTAACCTGCCTGAATAATTACTAAACCTAATTTTTAGAAAAGGGAGATGGGTATCTTCTATTTTCCTGAGACAGATGCTATTAACAACTTCTCCCCTCACTTATATTTTCACTGTTTTCATGTGAAACTCCTGCTCCTATCTTGTTTAAACAAGATTGTCTGCCTTTTAGCATAGGCAACAGGTCTGTCTGATCTAGTTGGATAACAAGTTTCATGGCTGTCTCTCCTTCAGAAAATGCAGTATAAATATATAAAAGATGATAAATGCATCATGATGAGAGAATGAAGCACACGAGCAATCTTTTATGTTTTCTGTAAGAATCCAAAGTTCAGGTTTTAGATCTATACTGGCATTTTCTTCCACTGTGTGACAATAACCATGGAGTTTCAGAGATCTAAACTGCTTTTCTAACATTCAGTTCACATCCCCAAAAGCCGATAAACAACTTTTCAAAATTTGTTGGCAGAGATGAAAAGGCACAGATTGTACAAGCACTCTCCTACCCCTACTCAGAATGGCATATGATTCTCCTTATAAAACACAAATTATTTATCTTCTACAGTATCTCCTTACAGAAGGGCTGAATTTCGTTAGATTTTTTGCAGGAAGAAAAGAAGTAGTAGGGAGGGAAATAAAAAGAAAAGGAAAAGAAAAAAGGATTTGTATATTATGTTCTTGTGTAAAACTTAATCAAGACACATGAAGGCTCTATGTGTAGGATTAGGAAATAAGAATATTATCCTAGAGAATGCCTGCTCAATGCCAACATGGTAAGAAAGCTTTTCTGTCTATAGACCTGACGAGACAACCAGGAAAGAGGTCATTCACTCTGATGGTCTGTGTAAGCTTAAAGGATAACTTTTTTCCATCTTCAGCTACATTAGAGATTTACCTTCCAGAATATATTATTTTCTTCAGAGATACTGAGATCATAATTTATAGGAACTATACACATGAACTGAAAAAAGAGTAGAGATATGAATACATGTATTACTTTAAATTATTAAAGCCTTTTAATTTATCAACTCTGATGCCAGGAGGAAAAAAATAAACAAACCAAACAGTGTAGGAATAAACATCTCCTTGTATTAACTAGTCAAATTTTAATACATATGCCATTCTCAAGTAAACCAATGAAGCTTTTCTTCTACTATCAGCATGTTGCTTTATAGACAACACATTCAAATACAACGTTTGTTACAGCAAGTAAAATATCAAAAATCTTCACTTATCCATCTCATGCATGGTAATTGTTCAGTATTCTGATTCTGGGTTTATTTTCTCTTATTAAGAACAGAAATAAAAAACAGAAAAGTGAGAGCATTATGAAGACATATGAAGCCAGCCCCCATTTGAAGGGGCAAATTGAAGAAGGCAAATATAAAAGCTGTCCATATATCAAAACCTTTTTTCTTGCATGGTACTTGGCAACTGAGTGCTTGGCCTCTTGAAGCCCTTCTGAGAATAACTGCATCAGGACTTCACTCCTGACAGCAGCATCAGTCAGAGGATCTGCCTAAAGGAACTGTCACACAGCAAAGGGCCCCAATACCCCGTAGGTCTATGTTACAGGTCACTGACTCTGCCAACACTATTTCTACCCTGGTTTAAGCCAAAACAAGGATGCACTCTTAATACAGGAAACTGAAACGTGACTCCCTTCAGCATTGCATATCACTGTCACAATCCTTCAGAAAAACAAGAACAGACAAAAATTAATTCTATCATTCAGTGTATCAAAAATGGGAAGATAGCTGATTTAGTTGTGCTGGGTTTGAAAAGATGTTTAACCTGTTATACAAGCAGGAAAGGCACATGCACTCACATAACCCCTGGATAGATGCATGCATAGCCCAGCAGCGGTGCAACTTGCACAGAGAACACATCCTGTGTATTGGGATAAACCTTCAAACACGTTTTGGATTCAGGCAGTAGGTGACAGTCAAAACAAACTACTTAGCTCCTCAAAGTCTTTTAGGAATTTGATAATGTAGAACAGGCTTTTACTGAAAAAAACTGCACTTTTTACCACTCAAACTTTTTTTGCTCATGGGATTGATGTATTCTGCATTAGTACAAAACAATCTCTCTTCAAGGATCACAGATTCTTTTGTATTGCATATGAAAACCAGAAGCAAAGCAGATTCATGCTACAAATCTTCACTTGATCAAAGAGGGTTACAAACAGCAGCTGAGGTAAAAAACAAAATATTGATCAAACAGACAAACCACATTGTGAAATAGCACAGCCATTCCGGCCACCCACTCCATGTGGTATGGGGCATGACAAACTCAACATATTTGCTAATTGAGTCCTGTTACTTGTGCAGGCTACATTTCACAGCAGGAGTTTACAGACAAACCACCCAACTACTTTATATATTAATTTTATCTGCTACTTCTACCTAGTCCATAATACCTCACATCACATATATATACATATATATACGCACAGTATACACACAGCACTGCGTAAATCACCTTGGGTAGGAAGCACAACACTCATTCTCACACAGCCTTGCCAAAGCTAAAAGATCCACCTCTAACATCCTGTGTGCAGTTACAGGCACGAGTATTACCAAGGGCAGCTATTGCAGACTTCATTCCACTGCATAATACAGACATTCAAGAATTACTGTTGGAAAGCCTTTAAATCATCAGACCTGATTCCTGAATCACACATTTAACTGCCACTGCATGATGGGAAAAGGTCTTTCTATATTAATAGTGAGTTTACATCATTCAGATTTATAAATTATATAAACTACTGATTCAATCAGACTATCAGAGAACTCTTTGAAGATGTGAAATGCATCTCTAATTGGAGCTTTACAGATAGAGATAACCTAGCAATGTTTTTGTAGCCTAAAATTTGTGCCTCAGGTGCTTTGGTACAGTGTGGGTGCGCTGGGAAGAAAGTGGGAAAAGTCACTTAAAATTAGGAGCCAAGGGAAAAAAAAAAGAAATAGAACCATTTGAGATTACAGAAATCTACGAGGTGTAAAACATCCTATTTATCTTCATGAGACAAAAAGTTATGATCAATTGTATCAATTTAAATACTACAAGCATTTTGGGGGTACCAAGAAAACAGTGTAGGATCACTTGCCTGCACAATTAAGAAAAAAGAGGCAGGAAAGCAGCTGAGAGAAAACATTTACATGTTTTCCACAAACCAAAAGAAATCCTGAGTAAGTACAGTAATAATGGCACATGTATTTAAACCTGACCAGGGAACACAGGGAAACAGGGGAATGCACAATGCTTTGGCAGTTTTCTGTGAATACTATCTCCTCCTAAAGACTCCAATGTGAAAAATTTATTTTGGGAGTAGAGCTCAAAAAAGTGACACCTTTTGTACCCTACTGAGTTCCTTACCAAGGAAACATACTAAATAAATACTTTTGGTATTTAAGTAATATAAATAAAAACTGAGCTTCATATATCTATTAAACATTTTAAGCATAAATATGAACAGATATTTTACAGTTTTCCACCCTTCACAGCACACTCACAGAATTAATCCAGATTTCAGGCTTAGTTTGTTTTTTACATTCAGAGAAATTGGCAGGAATGTTTTCAAGCCTTTTAAATTTTGTGTTCAGAAAATAGGATTTTTGAATTTGAAAAAAAATTAATCTACACATGCTTGCCCAGAATTATAAATTTATTCTTTGGAGGTCTAAAGATGAAGTCAGCAGTTACTAGCTAGACAGTCCATACAAAAATTCAAATGTAGTTATACAAATTTCATGAAGTAGACAATTCTCTATATGCGAAGGACCCACGCATGACCCAAATGCAGATCACACATACACAAGTGAAAAAAAAAACCATACTTATTCAGGTTTTCCATAAGAGCTAAGAATTCCTAAAATCATGAACTTAGTTGTAAATCCATTCACTCCATTAAGAGAAGATAATTAACATTCCCAATCTAGCAAGACATTCTGCACCAAAGAAGGAGCCTGAATGGACACAGAAGTTAATAATTCTACAAGATACTTGGGGCTGACAGTAAACTTCTTAATGAGACAATAAAACTGCTAATTCTGAAATGTCACTCCGGAAAAAAAGACTCAGATATTGTCAGAAGCAAAATGTTCCTCATTACTGCTTCTTTATGGCTTTTACTGTTGAGGGGAAAAAATATTCACAAGTTCTTGAACAAAAACCAAATGAACAAAACACATAATTTATGAGACCACCCAAAGCACCCTTGAAAAGATTAACTGGGAGCCTCGAGACAAGTACCTCCTTGGTGACAAGGAAGTAGTTTTTGACAAGGTTTGCTGTATTTCAGCAAGTTCTGAATTTTCTCCCCCCTCTTTAATTAAATTACAACTGATGGCACCCTCTTGGGTAAATGAAGGAAAACTTGATGTTCTCTTGTCTCAGGAGATCAAAGAGATCATGTCTTTCTCACAAAAAACTCCAAGCTCATTTTCAGTGAAAGTGATAGAGTAATACCAGTACCTTAGCATAAAAGCTACTCTGCCACTGATTAAAGAATTTGTTATCTGTACCATCCTAAGGTGTGTCTCTCCCACATCACAGACTTCAGGATTCCCTGAAGCAACGTAAGATACCTGGATTTGCTACTGCTTAGTTTACATGTCTCTATCAGATGACTGTAAATAAGTGTTAGCATGTAAAATTCCAACAAAAGCAACACTGGAACCCATACACTTAAAATTTCCTGGCTTACTGCATTTGGTTTTATCTCTGTTCACCACTCCATCTTCAAAACAAACCTAAGAACCTTCTGATGAGCTGCTCACACACAGGGACTTGTGAAAAACCTGTTTTGTCCTCAAAGAGAAAAGGGCAACTATATGAGGTCAAAACTAATTTTCTCTTAATTCTTGGGCACTCATGGTGCATGTGTGGACTGAGATGACAGAGCCAGGGACACGGAGCTGCAAACAAAACACGGTTTATACTTCCAGAAGCCTTGCGATTAGCAAGGCAGTGTCTCACTGAACCAGTTACACGAGTCTGCTCACCCACTCCTCAGGCATATCCAGCAGCCAAGCCTTCTTCCCTATATACACTTCAAGATACTCTCCTATCTTTCATTCCCAACTCTGTCTTTCCAGTCCTTAGCTCCTTCCCCTCCTATCTAACCAGAAAAATTGTATCCTTCATGACAGGGTAGTATCAACAAATCTCTTTTCTTAACAGCAAGCAGGAGAGGCCTTCTCACCAAGTGCAATTAAAAAAAATGAACTGTAATCTAACAGAAAATTCCAAATGACGCAAAATTCTATGGAATTGTTACTTACATTACTGTAAAACTCACAACTGGGGTCTTGAGCTCTACAGACTTACTTTGTTTTGGATTTTTTCACCTACATGATCATAATCAAGAGAAAAAAAGTTTTGTTTCTGTTTTATTGTATCAAGACTCATGTAATACCATCTTTTCACTCAAAGGAACACCTGCTACAGAGGCAGCTTTTAAACTTCAACACCCTTGAAAGGGTAACTATGAACTCTCTATGCCTTAGTGCAACCTCTTCTACAGGATGGATGCCAATCTCTGCTAGCCCACCAGTAAAGCAAATAAACAATCTTAACTCATTTCCTGGAAGCTGTACACAGGATACAATATAAGCATTCACCACGGGGTTGTTTGTTATTGTTTGGGATTTTTTTTTAAAGGAACTATGAATTATTTCAACATTTTAAATTATCAAGGTAGAGAAAATGCATTCTGTGCAGTAGAGTTAGTATTTGTCTCTTGAGTTCATTTCACCAAAGGTACTTCTAACTGAACTTTGGCTGCAAAGACAGCAGGTATCAGGGAAGTACTGCAACCAAAAAAAAAAAAGACAATTCAAGATTTCAAATATCTCCAGTCAAAACATACTTTTTATGCGAAGACATTAGTGACTTGGATTAGGTAATAGGAAAAGTAATCTTAAAGTGATTTTTCAGAAAAGGGATTGTGATTAAAGAAACACTGTTTAGTTTGATGTACAAGAACTACCACAATGAGAAAGAACCACAACCAAAAAAAAAAACTACCATGTTTCTGGTTGTGTTACAACCTGACTGGACAAAAATAGTCCAGCTACAGTATTTTCTAAATGTTTTGAAAGACACTGAGTCAAATACGTGACTAAGATAACAGAACACTGATGAATAAAAAGTGTTTTAGACATTTTACTCTGAAGCTCTTTCCTGAACCAAGGGTCTCCACACATCTACCTTTTTTCATACAACTTTATAAGTTGTATTTTTTTGATTGTTGAGAAGGGCAGGAAAAATTCTTGTGTTTTTTCCTGGAGCTGAGTATTAAGAATACCACTATGCAACAGGAACCATATGTCAAAAAACCTGATGATACACGAAAGGAATTCACATTTCAGTTTTTTGTATCTTTGGGAACCTTAATGAGTAATCTGCTAAACACTACTGCTCAAGTTAAGCTCATTTTCTTGACATCTTCTATGACACCTGCTAGCCTGCTGCTCTACTGAAATAAAATGCTTCTCAAAAATCAGATGGAATATTAACAGCTTCATTCTCTTGGATGCATCTGGAATGTTGGCAATTTACATAGACAATATGCAAAATATTCCTCCCCTCAAATACAAAGCACCTTTAAGTGAAGGTGAGAAAGTTTAGCAGCAGCTAAAGCGCTCAGCAAGATTCAGCCATTTTCAGGAATGCTGGAACATTCTTGATATTATATAGAAAATAAACTCCGAGTGTTTGTAAGGCACTTTGTGATCTTTTAATGGGAACTATAAAAATGTATTGGGACGGGAACTATAAAAATGTATTGGCATATTAACTATTTTTCACCAACTTGAATAAGAATTTCTACTAGGAGCATTACTTTACAGGCAAATAAACTGAAGTGCAGAGAGAATACTGGATTTGTTTCTGATGGCAACACAACAATGTCATCCCAAGGTCAGAACTGAGCATAGACTCCAACATCTGATGATACAGTTTAGTGGGCATGGCAGTGTCCAAAGGCTGGATCCTGGACCTCTTTTCAGACCCTGATGATTGTCTAACCAGGAATCATCAGCAGGATTCTTCCTTTCCTCCTAAATATCTATCATTTATAAAAATTGTGTAACAGAATCACCATTTGGTAAAGCAATGTGACCTGAAGTACGACTGATCAAGAGCAAAAGAAAAAGTCCTTAAAAAAGTGCAACTGTAAGAAGTCGGTAAACAACCTCTAAAAAGAGCAAGTGAGATTGAAAAAAATATTTTTGATGCCAGCTTCTGTAATCTAGAAAAATTTCATTTTATCTTTCATCTCAGTCAATGAAACCAACATCTCAGATTTTTTTTAATTGAGTCCTATCTCATTCACAAAGAATACCAATTGTCTTAATGAGAAAAAATACATTCTGCACGGGCTTTATCACACGCCCAGAAATATTCTTGGCATTTAGTCAGCATCTCAGCACACCTAAATGAAACAAACCCTTTTAATAAATCAGAAGATGAAGGACTCCTTTTTTTAATATCCTCACCAGATGGTTGACTAGGCAAAAGCTGGCTGAGGAGTTGCAATAAGAGAATGATTTCAGACATAGTATTAAATGATAGCACATGATCAGATAAAGAATTAAAGTGCAAAGGACTGCAAAAAATGGCACCAGGCATGCAGGTCACCCTACTCAGCTTCAAGAAAGTAGTAGGGAATAAACCTCAAATATGGTATGGTTCTTGGAATGGTCCCTGTGCAGGCCCAGGAGTTGGACCCAATTATCCTTATATGTCCCTTCTAACGCAGGGTATTCCATGATTCTATGATAATCTCTTGCAAAAGAAGGAAATACAGAACTTGCGCCCTTCTGTAACACAAAACCAGTGCTGGTGCAAAGCTAATACAGTCTCCCCTTCATAGCTATTAAAACCTTGCCCTAAATACTTACATTAACTCTACTGAAGATAAACAATTACTTACATTTTATAGATTCAGCTACAGTTGGCAATTTCTCAATCACACCATTAGGTGTAGAAACATCTCTATGCCACCCTTTATGTTTGCTTCACCCATTTTAATGAGCTCAGTGTTTCTGTCCCACCCCTCCAAGTTCACTCGCTTACGCACTTCAGTACCTGTTGCAATAGCTCTTGTACTGCCTGACATCTTCTATTTATCACTATTCCTTCTTTTCCCTCTACAGCAAGCCTTACTCTGCTGGTCAATTCTTTCATGTCAAGAAACAGCAAACACAAAACAAAAAAAAACAATAACAACAAAAAAACCAACCCTAGGAAAACAGTATACTGACTCTTTACCAGTGATAAAGTCAAAGATCAACTTTATTCCATTTTTCCCATTCTTTGGAATATTGAAACTTTTTCAAGTTATTGAAAATCTATTTTTAAAGTTCCAAAGTATTTCCTTACAAACTGTTTTCTTCTTTTAGTAAATGGGACCATACCTACCTTCAGCAATTGAAGTGTCAGTCAAAAAAAGCCCAACCCCCACCTGCCAAAATCTTGAGAAGTACACAAGTCAGACCAGTTTTCTCTATCATAAAGAAAAAATAAAAATTCTAGCAATACAAAATATCATTAGAAAAGATCAAGTAGATCTTATACTTAAAAGACTTCTCCAAACAGGTACACAGGAGAGATCAGTGGCTGAACTAGAATTTCCATTTCTTAAGAAACTTTCACCTTTTAGCACTTATTTTATACCAAACCAGGTAGAAGTGTCGAAGTGTCAGCATGTTTAGCTATATAAAACATTTCCAAAACATTCAATTCATAAATATACAAATATTTTGTTTACACACACCATATTTTTAAACAGAACACTATGTTATTCCAGAATGAAAGCCTTTAAATTGATTTGACATTTAACTGCATCTGCGCTATGAGCTATAGGAAGTTCTATGCGAGCAATCCTTAGCAATGTAGTGTTCCCTGTAACTGTAACAAATACCTCCTCAGAGAACTTGGCACTACAGATTCCACAGATTGGTCAGAATAGAAACAGTGTCCAGGGAAGATGTTCACAGAGAAACCTAGTTCCTAAGAGCGCTAGGTTAGAAGGCTTATAACCTGTGCAACACAGGCGTTCTAAAGGTGCTTGTTGAACCAGCTGGAAATTGCACTCCTATTTTCTCACTACAAAACCACAAGAGAATCTCGATAGAGAAAACATGATGGAAGATTCCACGGCACTGCTAGTGACACCAACAAACCCTTAGTATATGCTACAGGAGAAGAGCAACAGAGCAGCAATAACTCCTTTATATCCAAGTGCTGACAAAACTCACAAAGGAAATAGAAAACTCTTATTCACTTTTCCAGATTGAATGATGCCCACAGGACTAACATACCGTTTTCTAAAAAGAAAGCCAACTAAAAAAAAAATTCACAAGATTGATGTTTTTAATATCAAATTTTTTAAAAAATGTATTTTCAGTAAAATTGTTCTCCTTTACATACTTTCTTGCCCCCTCCATTAGAAAAGAAAAACAAAAAATGTGCTAGAAAGTTTAGTGAAGCTCACCTTAAGTTCTAGGTTTCTATACAATTCAGATGGAAGAGCTCAAAAGACTAATGATTGTGGGGGTTGATGATCATGATCATAAATAGGTCACAAATAACTATAGAGTGTACCAACTATATCAGAAAAACATCAAATCATTCCCTTAGTACATAAGCGAGATGTATCTTCTTTCTCTAAAAACCAAGCCAGTACTTCATACTATGTACTCAAATTGCCTCCACTTCTCTACAACCAGTAAAAGAATAAAAAGCCAAAAGTTGCCTGTTTCTCTTGACTAAACATACTTGGATGAGCAAAATTACCAGTCGGACATTAAACAAATTACAAGGTATTTTTAAAGCACCTAATTACGCCATCCTCCATCTGCATGAAAAAGCTGGCATTATGTAATGTCTTTCAAGAGATTCATCCTGATTAATTAGAGATTTATAACCCTTACATTACTTATTCACAGATTAATTTTGAAAACTCAAGTATCATATATAGCCAAAATGTTACTTAATAGCATATGGCATGAAATGTATGGGATGTTGACGTACTTCACACTTCAGTTATTTACAAACATGACTGCAGTATTTTGCAAATTACTGTTTTCTCAAACATTTCAGGATTTTAGGTTCTGAATTATGTTTTCAGAATTATATTTTTTCTCCTCAGAATTATGTTTTTCATCAAAAAGTTATGGAACAATATTGTATCCCACTTGTATACCAAATGACAGATACGAAAAAAGTTAGATTCATGTTGAAAATGGGACTTTTTCATTTATTACCACTTCTTGTTTGTCTGAAAAGAAAACTAAAAAGAAAAAAAACCCAGAATTCCCTATTTTTTTACTAATATCTGCATTTAGCATAAATGCACATAACAGTTCTTTTACAATCTCTGGTGATCTTTAGTCTCCAATGATACATTTCATTCTTTACATTAAGCAATACATGTTTATGACCAATTTTAAAAAGTCAAATCAAATACTCTCAAGTGCTCTTAAGCTTAAACTGACTTACAGCCAAGAATTACTTTTGACATTAAAAAAAAAAATGCAGTTGTATCTTCCAGTTGAAAAGAGATGTCTTTTGTTGTTTTTTTTTCAGATGAACAGTTTCAATCACATGGATACAGCTTAACTTAATTCCCAGAAGCAACTGATAGGAGCAGGATAGTGTCAGATAATACTAAGCAACTAACCAGATATTAATGAATGCCTAAAACAAATATATGTTTCACATGGCAAAAAAATGGCAATTTTAAGCAGTTGCAGGAATTGAGCAGGCTGTGGTAGTAAGAAGAAATGCCATATACAATCTACTTACTAGCATGCTTATCTGCAAGCATTATAAGGCTGTTAGAAATATCTCTTCGCCTGTAAAAACACACCACTTTTGCTTCCACATTTCCATTGGCAGTCTACAAAAGAAAGATAAAATCAAGTCAGAATGTATCCCTCCTCAGCCGAGTAATACAAATTAAATGCTCTCTGCTTGGAGTGTTCCCTCCTATCAGTAGTTCTCACATGATCAGTCAAGCTGAAATCAACAGAATTACTCCTATAAATAAAATCTTCTTGAGAGAGGCCAGTACCAATTTCAGACCAGACAAGAGGATTAACTACAATTATTGAGTCCTCAGAATTTATATACAATTCTGTTCAGAGATGGAATGCCAGTATAATGCTAATGTAAGAATCCTTCAAAAATTTTAGAACCTTGTGAACATTTCTTTGCAATCCAGCTTTAGACAGAAATGTATATTTCAAAGTACCCTAGCATTTTTTCAGAATCTCATTTAATATAACATTTATTGAAAAAGTCTTTTTGAAATACTATGGAAAGGTTTATTTGGAAAAGTCATAACAGCTCCTAAAATAAAAGAGCTACTTAGTTCTCTGTTGTTTTCATTACTCATTAGGGGAACCATGCTCTTCAGCTTGATAATATAAAGATATACTAACATCTGAAGAACTGTATCCTCCTTCTTGCAGGGTAAAAAAGTACTTTGCTACCTTGAGTTACATATTTAAAACTGCAAAGTATAATAATTTAATTAAGATTCTTACAAAAAAAAAATATTGCCCTTGGTAGAACAATAATCAAAGCATTTCATTATATATTTATATAACATCTCCACATTTGCTCAATATCTTTAACACATGAAAGCAAACCATTCACACTTAAGATGCTCGGACTATAACCTCCAAACTCTCATTAATTTAAAAAAAAAAAAAATAAAAAAATCCATACATGACTCTGTTTTACCCTGCACAAGCAAGACTAAATTATACCAGTGCAGGTTAAAGATAATAAACATTACATTCAAAACATGATTGGAATCACTTTAATTGCTGTGAATGAAAAATATTCTTCTCCAGTAAAAGTCCAAAATGTTTGCCATGCACAAGTTCAGTGGATGTTGTGTTGGACAGCACTAAGTTAACACACGGTTGATGTCTGCTATGGAACAGTGCTCCATTAATAAGAAGAAAACCACCTGCAGGTCACCAATTTTTTAGTTTAGGGGAAAAAAAATATCTACATCATGATGGGCATTTTGACAATTAACCTTTGATGTAATGTATCAGTAAGTTTTAACACTGCTTGAGGGAAAAGCAAAAAAAAAATAAAAATATATATATATGTATACATATATATATATACATATAAATAAAATAATCCTGCTTTCCCCAAAAAAACACTCAATAAGAGTCTCAATTTTTAGGACAATACACTCAGGATAAAGACAGAGAACACAGTGTGTACTTTATTCAAAAAGCCCATTCTTCATTCAGAGCTGCCAATAGGCAGAGCAATAAGCAGCCACAGAAGTCACATAGTCTGTTATCTGATCACTGCAAAGTCTCACTGGTACCTTCCAGCTCTTTACACATATATCGAAAAGCAGACACATTACATGATGACTGTCATTCTAGATGGATTCACAGTGTCATCGTCAGCCAGAGAATTAAATTCATTCATTTCTACAAAGACTGACAGAATTCATTTGAAAATTTTTACAGCAGAGTAATCCTGTTCACAAGGAATGATCAACTGCATGTTTCCTTAGGTAACAGGGCCATCACACAGCAAGTTTTCAGTAAATGAAACATACACACAGTAAATGTCAAGGAAGTAAAAAAAACCCAAACCAAAATAAACAAAAATCCCCAAACCAAACAAACAAAAAGAAAATAAATAAAGTGGAAAAAATCCACCATAAAACCCTACCACAGTAGAAATCTCATGGGATAGAAATAATTCTCAGTTTTCGACAAGCACACTGACTGTTGCCAAAGGTTAAAAAAGAATCTTAGATATATTTACCTTGTTAAGTTCTTCAATTCTCCTAATGAGATATGGATTGCTGGAAGAATTTTCAAAATAAACATAATCTGCAAGGAAAAAGGGGAAAGTTGCTGAAATACCAAAAAATACGTAAAGACATATTATTAGTGCAAAATTTTTCTTCTAAACCTAAAAGTACTCAAAGGGCTAAAATTTCCCATGAATGTTAGGATACTGATGTATTTCTACACGGAGATTTAACATAATTTGCTCCTAAACTGTGGTTATAACTGCACTACACCTGCTTTAACAGCCATGGTGAAAAAAAAAGGTAAAATGCATTGTGTTGAAGTTTACACTGTAATCCAGTAATCCGCACACTTCATAAATCTTGATACAGAAGGAAAAACTTCCCACAATCGATTAGGGAAGATTTAAGAAGTGAGCACTTTAGGGAGTTTCTATATTATGGAGATTAATATTTCTGTAAGAGATGCCACCTCACATTTATTATCAGATGCTGTGGCAGTACAGTTGTCCCAACAAGTAATGCATGTTTTACGATGCCTGCTCTTCTTGTCATCTCTGTCCCCTAAGATGCAAACTATATTAAGCAGCAATTGTCATAAGATTAGCAAAGACCTTCCAGCATCATTAATAAAAAAATATTATCATACAGTATATGAAAGATTACTCATATCCTGAAAGCTGCTCCCATGTAACATACAAAAAATTGACATGCAGCACATTTCCTTCAATAGTTTTCAGAAAACTTGTTTTTGTCAAATGAAAAAGTATCCATCAAATACCAACCACACTTTAGATCTGGTAGCGGACTTCCACACCATGTACCTTGAAAACTTGATTTTTAAAAATTGGAGGAGAAACCATAATGATGGATAAAAGTCTTCTGCAATGCTTTGACATGACATTACAATGAAATGGAACTTCAGGCAGTTCTAATGAAAGAAAATTATCTCTGAATATTGTTCATGACTGCTTATTAAGATAACAACGAAATTTAAGAGAAATGGTGACCTAAGAAGTAAACCCTACTCACTACCTGCTCAGAGAAGGATTACTTTCGTGACTAAAGGCTGATGGGACTACAATCTAAACGCCCTAATGAGGGAAGATGCAGATGGAAGATCTGTGGCTATATCAGTATATCTCAAAACATTAACAGAAAGGGATTCAAACTATTATCATCACTCATTCCCAAGCATCCTCCCTCTCAGCTCTGGCTGTTGAGAGAGCAGGAGGACAGAGCGATTTTTGAGCACTCAGTACTGCACACCTAACTTGAGCGGTGCACCTGAGCCACAGCGCTGGGCACACTGCCACGTTCGTTCCCTCCGTGAAGGAGCGAAACTTATCCGTGTCATTTTCGACAGGCTGGGGGTGGGAAGGCAAACGCTTGCCGTGTCTTTCACCGCCTAAATGCCCCCTCCCCCCTCGCCCTTCGCCCTGTGCCAAGCAGTCACGTATCAGGGCGCTCCTCAGGGGTCACGGCGATGAGCAGGGAAGGAAGCTGACAGAAATCCCCCGTTACACACCCGGATTAATTATTTATCCCCGGCAGACCAAGGAAGGCGCGGAGAAACTCCGGCGTGGGAAGGAGGGAGGGAGGGAAGGCGCGGGGGCCGGGGAGCAGCACGGAGGGAAGCGCCCCCCGGGGTGGGCGCCGCTGCCCGTGCGCAGCCCCGCACCGCAGCGCACCGCACCGCCGGCAGGG